>NXHC01000004.1:0-453792 GCA_002893705.1 Metschnikowia drosophilae
TTTTGGAATTGGGCAATTGCTGGAGGAACCTTCAATCTCATGGACAAGATCTTCTTTTGTCTTTGCAACTTGACATATTGAGGCCACTTGACGTATCTAGACACGTTTCTCTTTGGCTGGACGGCTTGGCCGATACCAAAGTTCTTTGGGGTAGACTCAATCAAGGGGTTCTTTGGGGCCTTGGAGACGGGGGCCTTAGTGGCCAAAGGAGCTGGAGCAACTTTCTTGGAAGCAGGCTGTGTCATTGAGTTAGTTTTGCTGTGCTACACTCTGCAAACTTCACTCTACAGTATCCGGAGATACTCAGCCTGTGCACCAAGAAGTGGATGCACATTCTTGCAACACTGTATATGTTATGGAGGCTGCCACCAAGTGCTAACCTTCCGAGGTCTCCGAGGACGCCCGCTGGGCGCTCGGTGGACTTCACCTCCGATACCAGATAAGATGGAAAAATGGCTCCACTTCTAGGCACACGACCTACGAGGGTGTGCGAGAAGTATTGTTTAGCGAGGCCAACATACCATTGTCGTTAGTGGAAAAAAAAGTGGTTGGGGAAGTGGTTGAAAATTTTTCGCGCGCAGCCTTGTGCGCGCTGCGGTGACGTGGTGTACGGGCGCGAATCATGGTCAGGTGACCCCTTCCTTTCTGGCCGGCGCCAGCCGGCGTTGTGCCCCGTCGGACGGGCCCCGGCTCGAGCAAAGTCCATTGGCACTCTTCCCACAGCGCAGCGGCCCGCGCAGAAGCAGCCCCGCCGCGGGTTCCGCCCAATTCCGCGTCCACGTAAGGCTCCATGCGTGCATGCAGGAACACCACGCTCCTTATCGTTGTGAGCTGGAGCCTCGTGGGCTTCAAGCACAAGATGCCCTTTTTCGCTCAGATGGCTTCAGACGCCCCCGGGTCGCTCAGAACGACAATCTCGGGCGTGATGGGGTCCACCTCGTATGTTGCACCGGGCTAGCGCCCGCGCCAGCTCCGTTTCCTTTGTCACTGAACGGCCAAACTAACACCAGGCTCGCGTGCTGGATAGTGTTGCTCATGCCACAACTCATCGAGCAGTGGCGCATGAAGTCCGCAGACGGCATTGCCATTGGCTTCATCACCATCTGGTTCATGGGAGACGTCGCCAACTTGATTGGGTCCCTTTGGGCCGGCTTGTTGCCGGAGGTTGTGTTTCTTGCCGTGTGGTTTTGCATTGCCGACCTTTTGATGATCCTCTCGTACGTGTACTACACACGGATATACCCCAAGCAGCATGCCGCTAAGGACCAGGCCGCCGCAGAGGCCGTCCACCAGCCTTTGTTGCGCAGACGCTCGTCTACACTTACCGATATCGCCGTGGTCCCCGAGGCACACAGCGTGTTTACGAAGTACGTGATGCCCATTTTGTTTGTGGTTGGTGCTGGCTGCCTAGGCTACTTTTTCTCCGACCTGAGCGATTCGCCTGACCAGGGCGGCGACTCCAAGATCCTGGTGGGCCCGCAGGTAGTCGGCTACTTTTCCGCGTTCTTGTACTTGGGAGCTCGTATTCCCCAGATCATCCAGAACCACAAGAGACGTTCGGTCGAGGGCTTGAGCTTGTTGTTCTTCTTGTTTTCCACTCTTGGAAACCTCACCTACGCGGGCCAGATCCTCTTCTTCCGCAGCGACTCCCACTACTTGTTGCTCAACTTGAGCTGGTTGTTGGGCTCCTTGGGCACCATCTTTGAGGACTCCATCATTTTTCTACAATTCTACTTGTACAACAGCCCCCACGCCAGCGCGATTGAAGCCTAGGCTCTCGCAGTGTGGGCTTATTCAGAGGCTATGGATGACACACTATCAATGCTAAAAATGTGTGATCCATGAATTCAAAACATGTAATCCATGCTTAAAGTTAGTAATCCATGAATTCAAAACATGTAATCCGTGTTTGAAATGTGTACTTGATGTAATCAAAAATGTGATCCATGTTTCAAATGTGTACTACATGATTTCGAAGTGTGTTATTCGTGATACGTTTGTAGTTGGTGGATGTCTTTATTTTCGCGTCAATCGGTCACCGTTTGGGAACAATGCATCGAAGCTCCACTCCGTACTGAACAAGTCAAAATCAAGCAACTCCATGTAGTTGCCTTCTGGCTGCTCTTGCACGTACGAGGTGAGGTTGCCATTGAGGTGAACTGCGGGATCGGTTTCAAAAGCCCGCTTCTCCACGTGCGTATCCACGGGCATTGTCTCTGCAGATGAGGTATCGGGATTTAGTAAGCCTTTGTCTTTTTCGGTCATTTTGTTGACCGACGCCCAGAAGTTATCCGTTTGTATCGTTTTGTAGAGGTCTACGCTTTGCAAGTCACCGTCATCAATGCTGAATGTGCCATGATAGCATTCTTTTAGTAGAAGCTCCGCATTTTCGAGCTTGATGGGCGTGTCGCTTGGAACATAGTCCAGAAAGTCTCGGAGCTGCATCGTGCTGAAGTCATTCGTGGCCGACTTCAACATCTCCACGGGCACGTCGTAAAGCTCCTTCTCGTAGAGAATTTTGTAGCCGTGCCCGTTGGTTTTCGTGCATTTCCAGGCAAAGAAGTAGCGCTCACTCAAGAGTTTCATGACCTTCTGAGAGCGAAGCACAAAGGACTCGTTCTTTTTCTGAAGCATCTGCAATATTTCGAGATGCTCTTGCTTTTCGCCGTCTGCTAACATGAGGCTGCAGTTGAGGTTGATATCTAGCCCTAGTCCAATAAGAGCGGTCACCTGAAGAAGATTCATCACGAGCGGGGTCATGGTCAATGTGAATGAGCGATGGAAGTACCTGTCTTCGCAGTACATGAGCTCCGAGCAAAAAAAGCTGGCATCGCCATACACGATAACCAAAGTCTTTTTAAGAAAGAACAAACACAAGTTCTGCCTTTTTTTGTATCGATAGTACAAATACAAAAAGAAGTACACGTGTGCCATGAACAACCTAAGACTCACGAGTAGACGGAGCTTGGCAACAGTAAAGACGTCCGGGATTTGTTGCGGTTTCATCTCTTTGAAGTAGTCCCTTGTTGTGCCCAAGTTGTTGTACACCGTGAGCTCAAACTCGTTCAATTGATACAAAACATCGGATGTTTTGTAGACCAGTTTCATGTCCAAGCAGATGTCGAGAAGGTCTCTGCCTTTCTTCATTGTCTCATGACAGAGGCGCAACTGATCTATGCACTTTTCCTCGGAAGCGAGGTCCCGGATATTCGACGACTCTGGATCGAAATGCGGGAGCCTCGTGTTGTAGTACTTCTCGTCGGTCATTCTGGGACAATGTAGGTTGAACGACATTTGTGTTTCGATTTGGATGATCACGAACCAGACCTTGCGCCTCAAGTTTTTTTGCTTTAGTCCTCCGGGGAAATTAACAATGGAGTCGGGGTCTTTGTGGAGAAGGAGGATCATGGCCATGGAGATCATGGAGTTGGAGCCGTAGTCGGCGTCGACGTCGCTGTAGGGCAACTCGTTGTCGCACGAGTACATTCTTGTGATGCACTTGAGGATTCTTGCCTGCAAGTAGAGAAACATGGACCTCGTTCTGTATCCGCCCTCGTAGTACATCTTGAGCGCGAGGTCCACGGTGTTCATGGAGACCGGGTACTGGCGCAAGGTGAAGCCGCCGGGCCGGGGGATGTCGAGCATGGCGTCGTTGCGCGAGCGCACGTTGGTGAAGAAGGTGATGTAGCCGAGTCTGATCAGGAGAAGAATGATGCACATGACCAACAAGTCGTCCTTGGACGTGATGTGGGCGCGGACGAAGGTGCCGTCTGCGGGCGAGAACTCGAGCAACTTGTACACCTGCTGGTAGAACCAAAGCTCGTCCACGATGGGATAGTTGGGGTAGATGGAGTGGAAAAACTCGGCCAAGTAGAACAAGAGCGCCTGTTTGGGCGGGAGCACGGCGCGCAAGTTGGCCTGGTCCGAGCTGTTGGCCTCGTACGCGGGCGAGTAGCACAAGCCGAGCGGGAGCGAGTAGGCCAGGATGTGGGCCTTGGCGGAGGCGGTGTTGGGCAACGCGCCCGAGAGAAACAACGGGCCAAAGTGCTCGTGCGTGGCGCGGAGCGACTCGGCGCGGGCGGCGGGCGCGAGGTTCTGGACGGTCATGATCTTGAGCATCTCGGTCTTGCGGTGGATATACGTCAAGTGGAGCTTGACGCCCGGCTCCTGTTGCGCGAGCTCCACGATGTAGAGAATGCGCTGCGAGTTGTGCAAGAGCAGGTACACAAAGGAGAAGAACGGCTCGACAAACTGCATGTCGCCGGACGGCTTGGCGTCCTGCAACACCTGCTCGACCAAGTTCATGTGCATGTTGATGACGTCTGTTGACGGAAGCATCGGGTTGATGCCGCGGAGATTTGCGTCGATGTTTTCGATCTTGAAGTCTGTGTTCGGCCACAGCTCCGGCAGCAGGCTGCCGTGCCCGGCGACCACCGGGTCGCTGCGGCTGAACGACTGCAAGCGCTCCTTGATGCGTTCTTTGGCGACGTGGGCCGTGGCAGGCGAGAGCTGGTACGAGCACTCGCTGGCGCAATTGGCCTTGATGCACGGGCCGCACGGCTGCACCTTGTCACACTTGTTCTTTTTCTTGCGGCAGCGGAGACACACCACCGTGCTCCGCTTCCGGCGCCGCTTGGTGTGCTGCTCGGACATTGTGGGGGAGGCCGTGACCAGCGCTGGCGGTGGTGAGCGGCCGTTCTCCGCTCACCCATAAACACCCGTGCACCAGCGAATGTGGGGTCCACGGCCCCTGGCGGTATGCGGCCAAAAAACGCCCCGCTAGCTGCCGAACCGGCGGAGTGCCACCGTGCCGTCCGCGCCCGCCACAGCAAGGTTGTTCCGGAGCAACACGGCCACGAGGGCGGCCGCCGGCGACCCCGGGTCCACCGCGATGCCGGCGGCCTCTGCGGCGCCGGCGCCTCCTGCAGACACGCCCCGCTTGACCAACGTCTCCACCACGCCAACGGCACCAGAGATGCTCTCCAAAAACGCCTCCTCGTCCTGGACGACCGTGTTCTGCCAGTCGAGCAACGCGTAGATCTTCAACACCACGCGCTGCAAGTGCAGGTACATGCGGTCCTCCTCGGCCCTCATGGCGGCCTGTGCCTTCTTGGCGGCATCGATGGCCTTCTCGAGCTCGGCCTCGTAGCCGCCGCTGGCGTCGAGCCGGCGGCTGGCCTGCGCCGTCCGCTCCGGGTGGGCTGCAATACGGGCGTCGAAGGCGGCCGCTGCGTCGGTGAGGTCTGCGAGAATCGAGTCGAGCTCCGCTGTGTTTCTGCCGTGGGTGAGCCGGGCCTGCTCAAGCGACGCCGCGGCCTCGGCGCGGTCGGCCACCGCCTCCAGTGTCGTTGCAAGGGCGGCGGCGATGCCGATCAGGTCCGTTTGCTGCGGCTGGTACGGGAGCTGGCGGTACACCTCGTGCAACGCCAAGAGATGGGCCTGGAAGGCGACGGCGTCGGTCCAGTCGTGCGGCGGGTCGCGGAGCCGGCCGGCCGCGTCGGGCGCCAAGTCGGCCTCGAGCGATTCGATGGCCCGTGCTGCTTGTTTGTTGTAGGTGCGCAGCATGTGGATGTCGTTTTTGAGCTTGCGCTCGTAGACGTCGGGTGCCAGGTTGGCGGGCCGGGCGGCGGCGTCTTCTGCGGCACTGGCGAGCACCGCTCGGAGCCGCTCGCCTCGCGAGGCCGTCTTGGGTGCTGTGGGTGCTGTGGGAGCCATGGCTAGAGCCATTGTAGATGGGCAGCGCCATGTGTAGACGCGCGCCTGTGCACCCGTGCACCCGCGCACAGGCGGTTTTTCAACCACGAGGCGCCGGCCGGCTATCGCCAGTGTTTCCACCGGAAAAAACCACCGTCCGCCCACTCCGCCCACCCGTTTGCCTTTCCGCCCAGGCAAGCCTCCTCAGAGATTCCAAGAATGTCGCAGATCTCCCAGTCCGCCTTGCAGAGCCTCGACGACAGCCTGCGCAAGGAAATCTTGCAGTTCATCGAGACCGAAAACTCCAAGTCCAAGGTGCAAATGTCCATCCACAACTTCACCGACATGTGCTTCAAGAAGTGCAACGCAAACACCGCCATCTCCAGCAACACCTTGAGCGGCGCCGAGGAAAAGTGCTTGTCCAACTGCCTCAACCGCTTCCTCGACACCAACATCAAGGTGGTGCAGGCCTTGCAAGGCCAGAAGTAGGCCTGTTGAGGAGAGGCGGCGAACGCACAGAGGCGCTGCTGCCTCGCCGGCAGCGCCGCACAGTACATAGTTAGAGGAATTGACACGGCCTCGTTTTATCGTTTACTTATCACCGGTTTCTGGGTCCTCTCACCGGTTTCTGGGCCCTCACCGGTTACTGCGACTTCTTACCCGGTTTCTGGGCCAAGGCCCAACCTATGTAGCTCTGCCGCCAACTCTCTGTGTGGGGCACCCAGCCCGCTCTTTGGGACATTTAGATCGCTCTCTGCCAACGCCATCAACAACCGGCAGTTCTCTGCAACGACACCGGCCGTTTCGTCGCTGCCCACGCCGAACTTGCGTACCCGCCGCATGAGAATGGCCCACGACCCCATCAAATCGTACTTGTAGCTCAAGACACGCAGGCGGCCGTCGGCGTCCGCCTCGACAAACACCGCCATTATGCGCTGGTGCACGCGGAGCGCCGCGTCCACGACGAGGCTCCCACCATCGTGCTCGATGAGAAACGCGTTGGTGATGATCTGGTTCATCACGTAGAGAAGCCGCGTAACGCACACGAGCACGGCCGTTTGAACGTGGGCCTTCAAAAGACCGTCGATTTCGCCCACGAGGAACGCGAGCAACGTGTTGGTGTCTCTGTCGTTGCCGCGTCCGAGCACATGCGACACCAGGCCGAGGAGATGGGCATCGAGAACGTCCAAAAACGGCATGTACGTCGTGGCCGGCCTGAGCGACATGAGCTGCAACAACACCGGGTACGCGTGGCCCAAGAGACGGCGCGACACCGGCGCCGGCGTGAGCTGCGGCAAGTAGCTGAGGCACGCCTTTAGCGAATCTTCAAACACAGGCAAGAGTCCCGAGCGCACGAGCACGTCGCCATGGCCGTGGTCGAGGAACGCGCCGAGGAGCACACAGCCCTGGAGGCGAAACTCCGCGTCCGAATCATCCATGACGTTGAGCACAAACGGCAAAAGACCGCGGAGCTGCTCGCGGGCCGCCTCGTGCACCGGCGTGTGGCTAAACACCATCACGGCCTGCGCCAACGCAACGGTGTTGGCCGACAGCTTCCAGTCGTGGCGCTCGGTCTCCTCTTGCGTGCTGCTGCGCGAGTAGCCGAGAATGGGCCGCATCCCGCGGGGTCTTCCTCGCAGCGCCTTGGACGCAGATAACGTAAGTAGCTTCGGCTTCAAGTGGGCGAAAAAGGCGTCTGCGTGGGCCCCGAAGCTCGCCACAGCCACGCGCCCGGCAACCTGGGCGTACTCGTCGTTGCTCCACGGAACGTACGGGTTCGCGTAGGCAGAAATAGCAAGTAAGAGGCGCCACTGGACGTCGGTGTCGTCGGAGAGCTCTTGCGTTAGCACGGCAAGCTTAAGCCATTGGCACGTGGCCGGCACGATGGGTGCAGAGGCCAGCCACCACAGACCGGAATCAACGGGACGCTGGGGGTCGGGGAGGTGCTGCGGTAGTGCTGCGGCGATTTCACGGGCCAAGGTAGTGCCTATGGCGTCGCGGCTGTGGATGGCGGCGATCAAGCGGCGCAACAGCGGCGCCAGCCCGTCATGCAAGAGCAGCAGGAGCACTGCGTCGTCGTGCTCCGAATAGAGGCCCATGAAAAATGATTTGGAAAGTGGAGGTGGCGGCGCAAGTGGACCCGAAGCGCTATGGCCGATGCTGATGGGGAAGGTGATGGAGTTGGAGATGGAGATGACGATGCGCGCGTTCCTCCACCTTTTCCGCGCGCGCATCTCACCTTCACCGCTCATCAGCCCGAATGTGGAGACACTTGCGCAAGTTGCACACAAGCAGGCCGCCTGTGCGGCTCTCGCCCGAGGTGAAGCAAGCGCTCAATGACCGCGTGCCCGTGGTGGCGCTTGAGTCGACCATCATCTCGCACGGCTTCCCCTACCCGGCCAATCTCGACATGGCGCTCCAGGTGGAGGCCACCATCCGCGCGGAGGGCTGCGTGCCCGCCACGTGTGCGTTTATCGGCGGTGTGCCGCATGTGGGGCTTTCGTCAAACCACGTGGAAATGCTCGCCACAGCCAAGCCCATCAACAAGGTGTCGCGGCGGGACATTGGAGCCACAATGGCCCAGCGGCTCCACGGCGGCACCACCATCGCCGGAACGATGATTTTGGCCCATCTTGCGGGCATCAAGGTCTTTGCTACCGGCGGATTGGGGGGCGTGCACCGCGACGGCCACATCACCATGGACGTCAGCGCCGACTTGACGGAGTTGGCCCGCACGCCCGTGACCGTGGTGTGCGCCGGGCCAAAGCTGATCTTGGACATTCCGCGGACAGTGGAGTACTTGGAGACGCAGGGCGTGTTTGTTGGCACGTACAACGACAACCAGCGGGCGGCCGTGGACATCCCGGGATTTTTCTGTCGCCTGTCGGGCGTGCGGTCGCCGTACTCGTTTTCGTCGTGGAAAGAGATGGCCGCCATCGTGCACGAGGCCGCCCGCATGCGCTTGACGTCTGGAAATCTCGTGTGTGTGCCGCCGCCGGAGGAGCTCAGTTTCCCCAGCTCGGTCATGGACGACATCATCAACCGGGCGTGCGCCGAAGCTGCCGCCGGGGGCATTTCGGGCAAGGAGCTCACGCCGTTCCTCCTTCTGAAAATCGCCGCCGAGACCGGCGGCAAGTCTGTGGACTGCAACAGGAACTTTGTCATGAACAACGCGGTGGCCGCGTGCCAGATTGCCAAGGAACTCACGATTCTTGAAAACACGGCGAATCGCGAGAAACCAGAGGTACGTATGGAGTGAATACCGTAGTAAGATGCACATACTAACAGCAAGGACGCGAGAAAGCCTGCCGGCTTCCAGCCCAGCACGGGCATCGTTAAACCCATCAAGGACGGCAGAGACAGCAAATTGGGCACCAAGTCTGAGGGCACTGTATCCATCGGGCTGGCTGAATCTGGGCCTCGCTCCGACAGAGCAGACATCTTGGTCATGGGTCTGGTGGCGCTCGACACCATCTGCAACATGAGAAGCACGCCGGTCATGGGCGACTCCAACCCGGCCAAAATCGCCTCGGTACCGGGTGGAGTCGGCCACAATGTGTATCTCGCGTGTTCATATGGATTGGAGAGCCTGACTTCAACGGCAAAAACACGGCTCGTCTCTTGCGTTGGCGACGACTTGGCCGGCGCAACGCTCAAAAGAGCCCTTGAAGACGCCGGCCACGACATCAGCGGCATTAAGGCCATTGGCGGGCAGCCCACGGCGCAATATTGCGCCAACATCGAGCCCAGCGGCGAGATGCTTGTGGCGGCCGCCGATATGGGCATATTTGAGGCGCCTGAGATCGTGGCCCACATGGAAAACGAGATCCGCCGTGCCCAAGCGCACGTTATCGTCGTGGACTGCAACTTTCTGGCGGCCACTCTTGAGCACATCTTCGCTGCTGCTCGAGACTTGCCCGTGCGGCCCCGCATCATCGTCGAGCCCACATCCAAACCCAAACTGGCCCGGCTCGCAGCCACCATCCTGCCGCAGCAGGTGTTTCCCCACAACGACGTGCTGCTTGTGACGCCCACGGCGGCGGAGCTCGAGCTGATCCACGGCAGCTTCGCTGCAAAAGGGCTCTTCGACGACTTCGACCACTGGTTTCCTGCGCTCGACAGCCTTGGCATCAACGCCGACTTCCGCGAGAAATTGGCCCGGGCAGGCCTCAAGCTCCCCGCCATGAGGGATCTCTTGGAGCGCGGGGTTCTCCAACAGGCGTTCCAGCTCTTGCCGTACATCCCGCAGATCTTGGTCAAGCTTGGCGACCGCGGTTGCGTCTTGGTCAAGCTCTGCACAAACATTGCCGACTACCGGTCGATGCCCACGGTTTCGCAGCACAAACCAACGGCGTCGTTCCGCTCCAATGGGAAGACCCACGGCAGCGGGGAACAGTTTGGTGTTGTCGTGGAATACTTCGACATTCCAGCGGCGAACAAGAACATCTCCATCGTCAACGTCACCGGCGCCGGCGACTCGTTTGTCGGAGTGCTTGCCTCGGCGCTTGGCGACAACGACTGGTTGGTTCCGCACATTGCAGCCGTGGAACAAGAATGGGGAAAGTGGGCCGCTATTTATAAGGCGCAGCTTGCCAGTGGCAAAACGTTGCAGAGCCCTGCATCGGTCAGCAGCCGGATTCGGGAATTGTGAGCGGTTGTACCCCCTGTTTCACATTGTGCCTGGCCTATATAAGTGGCGGTGTTTCCCAGCCCATGCGCTTCTGGTCTGCGCGGCAGTTGTCCCAGTTGTCCCTCTGCCCTGCGCGGCAGCTGCCCTTCCTGCGGTGGCCGCGCATCACTCCACATTCGAAGCTCGCTCCGGCTGGAAAACCCACACACCCAACGCCTGTCGCCTCTCGTTTCAGCGGCACACATACTTATCCGACTTGCAAATGTGGAGATTCTTCAGACCCGTTGCGCGCATGGCGCTCAGATCCCGCCCGGCGGCGGCCAGACGCCCTCTCGTTTCGTCAGTGATCGGCGCCTCTGTCGGCACCACCGTGCTCGTCGGGGGGTCTCTTATTGCCAATGACTACGCCTCGGCGGGCCCGGAAGGAATCACAGTGGACTCTTCGATCGACCCTTTTCCCACGCTGCTCCAGGAGCTGACGCTTCCATTCATACAAGGCGAACACACGTTGATTGCCTCCGGAGTTCGCTCTGTCACGTTCGTGGGCTTCAAGGTCTACGGCGTCGGTCTCTACGTGCCTAAAAAAAGCGAGCCAGTGATCGCCTCCATCGTCAAGGAGTACATGAGCAAATACCCCGGCCGCTCGGCAGACAACCTTCTCAACGACAAGGACGTTTCCACCAATCTCATCGCCGACCTCTCCGAAAAAGTGCCTTACGCTCTCAAGATCACCCCCGTCAGGAACACAGACTTTGGCCACTTGCGGGACGGCCTTACGAAGTCCATCTTGGCTAATCCGATGTCGAAGGCTCATAGGGAAGAGGTTGGAAACGGAGTCGAGGAGTTGAGAGAGGTGTTCCGCGGCTTCAAGGGCTCGGTTCCCAAGAACGACACCCTCTGGGTGGTTTCCAACACAAAAGAAACTAGCTTGGTCCACGAGGGAAAGATGGTGAAGCCGTTGGGCATGGTCAGAGAAGCTTTGATCCCCAAGATCTTGATGGTGTCGTACCTCAGCAGCGTCAAGCCTCTTAGCGAGCCGTTGCGCAAAAGCTTCGTAGCCTATGTGGGGTCTCGAGTGTAGAGACCGCGAAACGCAAAATAAAACTCAAATCTAAAAATACACGCTCAGGTTCATTGCAGCTTTGTAGACATGAGCTGAGGGAGTAACGTGTATAGGTGGAAGCACGTCAAAATGGGGGTTATGAACGTACTAAAAATATACACAAATATTGCAATTTGGCCAATGTGGTCAGGCACAGTACATGGAGGCATGTCAGAATGAAAATCTCAATTAAATCTGAAACTATCTACTCAGATCTATTGTTACTTTGTAAATAATCAGGTGGAGTAATATACAGCGGAATAAAATCCTGTGCCAGTTTGGTTTTGGTAATGACTAAGCACCCAGCGTCTTACATAATAATAGCCTCCTTCTCAACGTTGTTGGCAATGGATTTGTGTGGCAAGACCTTGGCACCGTTGACGTAGACCTCGTTCTTGATCTCGACATCGTCACCCAAGACGGTGCAGCCCTCAGTTCTGGCCCACTTGCCGATTCTAGAGTTCCAACCAACGATGGTGGACTTGACCCAAGCGTGGTCCTTGACTTGAGAGTTGGCCAACAAGACAGATCTTTGGATTCTGGCACCCTCACCGACAACGACACCTGGACCAATGACAACATTAGGACCAATCAAAGCATTTGGGTGAATTTGAGCGCTGGGGTCGACCAAGACGTTGCCTTGGTGAACGAAGCCCTCAGTGCACATCTCTTGTGGCTTTCTCTTGGTCAAAGAGGTCAAGTAGGAGCAGGTACCGGTCAAGAAGTCCTTTGGTTGACCGACGTCCATCCAGTAGCCCTCCAAGTCGAAGGAGTACAATTGCTTTTGGTCGACCAAGATTGGGAAGGTCTCCTTCTCGATGGAGGTTGGCTTCAACTCAATCAAGTCGAGGACAGATGGGTTCAAGATGTACATACCAGCGTTGATTCTGTTGCCGACAAACTCAACAGGCTTCTCGACGAATCTGTCGATCAAGTTTGGAGTGTCTCTGTCGTGGACAATGACACCGTACTTGGATGGCTCGTCGACCTTGGTAGCGACAATGGTACCGGCGGCGCCGTGGTTCTTGTGGAAAGCAACCAACTCCTTGAATGGGTAGTCACAGATGACGTCAGAGTTCAAGACGAAGAATGGAGAGTCATCCTTCTTCAAGACCTTCTCGGCGAGCTTCAATGGACCAGCGGTGCCCAAAGGCTCCTCTTCCTTGGAACAGGTGATGTTGATACCGTACTTGGCCTTGTACTCCTCCAAGAGAGCCTCCATGACCTCGGCCTTGTAAGAAACGGCAAGGACAATGTCGGTGACACCGGCCTCGGCCAAAGCTTCGATTTGATGCAAGATCATAGGCTTGTTACCGAACTCGACCATTGGCTTAGGCAAGGTCAAGGTCAAAGGTCTCAAACGAGTACCGTAACCGCCGACGAGAATGATAGCCTTCATTTTTATGTGATGTTAGGATGTATGTAAACAAGAAACCAGAACGAGCTTCAAAGAGAAGAAGAAAAAAGAGCCGGAAATTGAGGCTCGCTGCGTTCTTATATGAAAAGAAACACTGACGCCAAAAAAAAGTCGCGGTGGTCGTGGTACATCTGCATGCAGGTGCCACGATTGGAAAACCCGGTTTCCGCTATGTAGTGCTCACATAAAGCCACGTAGCGGTGCCCCTGCAGATGGCAAAGCCGCTTAGCATATTTGTGCTTCACACGGACATTGCAGGCGCGTCACAGTGTGGCAGAATGTCGCGCTTGTGTTTTGAAGCTAAACGATAAATTTAGACACAATCTCGGCGTGTTTCCCGAGCGCCAGCCGCCCGTTGCAGACAAGCCGCCAGCACCGTGCCCGCGGAGGCCTCGGGGACCCGTGGCGCTTTATGTCTGCAGCTCGGAGTTGCTTCAGTTTTGGTCTCGCTCCTGCAGATTCTGGCAACTTCCAACGTGTTCAATGTGCTAATGTTTCGACATAAGCTTTACTGCGAACATGGCGTGTCGGGGTGTGCTGGACCGGACCGGGCAGACCTCGACGCTCATATTCCGCACGCGTCTCGTGGGCCAGCGCTAGACTGGGTGAGGCGTGTTCTTATTGTCTTTCTTTTCTTTTCCCCCTTTCTTTTCTTTTTTTCCCTCTTCTGTTCCATTTCTCCCCAGGTTTTTTATTCTCTTCTCTGTTTTTTTTTTTTTTTTGCACAGTTTTCGGTACAACCGTCGTTCCATGGAGATGTCCGTGTGCGGTGGCTGGAACTGGCTGCGGCGAGCGCCCTCCCAGTGCATGAACAACGCGAGGCAGTTCCACACGAATCAGAAGCACACTAAGCCTCTCTTGCACCACATGGCTCGCCATACAAAAACGATGCATAGTATACTCGCCAAAAGACACGCCGATGTGACTTGGAAGTAGCCGTCGAGACATCCGTACGTCCGCGTGCACACGTCCATCATCGACCCGTGGAGAAGCGAAAACGTGATGCTTCCAAACGCCGGTGCCACCATAAAAGAGCCCCAAGTAGAGCCCATCAAGTCCACGCCCCAAATGGACGCGATCACTGTAGGGTACGCCGTAAACAAGCCTCCGTAGCACACGCCGTTGAGAATGGAGATGTACTGGAAGTCCACGTCGTAGCGCAACAACGCCTGTCCAGCCACTCCGGTGGCCGCCAACACAACGAGCAACCACACTTTGCAGATCGGGTAGCGGCGCTTGCTGTCGGAGATCCAGTCGGCGATGAGGCCAATGAAGAGCCGGATCGCAGTCGACAGCGCGGCGATGATGGAAACCTGGTCCAGGAGGCGCACGTCGGCCTGGCCCGCGGAGAGAATGATCAGGCCAAGATTGTTCTGGAAGCTCTCGAGCGGGCCGACATTCAAAAACAACGAAAAGAGAAGGAGCCACGCGGACTTGTCTTTCAAAAATGCAATGTACCGCTGGCGGTGGTTGGGCGGATCCACAACGGAGCACTGCAAGTTGCAGGACGAGTGGTCCAGACTGTCGTCCGTGGGCTCCAAGAGCGGCTCGGTCTCGCCAAAAATGATCTCCTGCTCAATCGACACGATCGAGTTGGACACGAGATTCAAAGCCCCCATCACGAGATACAACACGGAGAAAAACATGAACACGCGGTACAATGCAAGCTCGCCACCTTCTCCCTCGAAATACTGGAGCTTCATGAGCTGCGATCCCGTGAGCGACGAGAGGCCGTAGCACGACACAGGCAACGAAATGGCCAAGCTTTTATGATCGGGGTAAATCTTGGCACATGTCAACAAGCTGGCAAAGTAGAGCGAGCTTGTGGCCAAGCCGATGAAGCAGAAACTGACAGCCATGATGCAGACGTTCACGTTGGACATCGACGGCTCCGCCACCATCACCGTATCTTGTGCCTTGACCAACATGGCGTTCACAAAGTATGCGGGGCAAAAGGCCCAAATGGAGATCAAGCTCAAGAGCGCTGGCCCGTAGCAGTCCGCCAAGTAGCCCAAAACCGGTAGGCACAAATACATGCCCACAGCGCTGAGCGAAACAATGAGGTTGATTTGAGTGTAGGTCAAACCCACGGCTGTGTGAAGGGCCAGGGAAAAAAGGGAGAACAACATGATTGAGCCCAGCGAGAGGCAACTTGTAAGCGCTATGGCGAATGCAAGTCTCTTGAGATGCTTCAAGTCATAGCGAGATGCAAGACTGTTTCTGATACGGTGGGTTAGCTTGTGGAGAACGGATTTCATTATGACTCAATGGTTGCAAATGCAAAAGGCGTGAAAGGGACGTTTCAGCGGGTTTCAAAAAGGCGCAGCTCTGGTTTCATGCGTGTTTCATGTGAAGCAAAAGTGTACTAGCAAAGGGTATCAGCAAGATGGCCGTCGGGACGGGCTGGATGAGGAGGAAAAGTGACGTAGTGGGCGATGGATGTGAGTAACAATCAGAGGACTGTGTGCAGTCCCAACCACCACGATCCCCCACAGTTTCGCTCGGCGGATCAGACGGCTCGTGTGCCTTTGTATGTGCATAAGTGGTGCCATTCTACTTTACTTGTATTCGACTGTTCGTAACGTTTGGCCTGCTTTACATTCCGCATGCTTTTACATTTGCTTCGGGACTTCCCGCTTGGGATTTTTTTACATTCCATTCGTAAAGTTATGCTCATCAAAGGTAGGTCAAGAAGCGGTCAATCTCGCCCTTAGATCCCAACCAAATACCTGATCTTTCGTGGATCTCCTTAGGCAAGATGTCCAAAATTCTCTCACCCTTGTCGTTGACGGCAGCGCCACCAGCCTCTTCCATCAACATGGCCATAGGGAAACACTCGTACAACACTCTCAACTTTCCGTTCTTCAGTTTGGAGTCCGAAGGGTACGAGAAAATGCCTCCGTACAACAAAGTTCTGTGGATGTCGGCCACCATCGAACCAATGTATCTTGCGGAGTAAGGCTTGCCTTTCAACTCGTCTTGAGGCTTCTTCAAGTCCTCGATGTACTTCTTGATGTTGTCCGACCAGTAGTAAGAGTTACCCTCGTTAACAGAGTAGATGGCTCTGGAGTGTGGAATTCTCAACCTTGGTTGCGTCAAGATGAACTCTCCAAGCTGTGTGTCCAATGTGAAGCCGTTGACACCATGGCCAGTGGTCAACATGAGGTGAGCAGAAGCACCGTACATGGTGTAACCGGCGGCAACCATTTCGGTACCCTTTCTCAAAACGTCGCGGATAGATCCGGTGGAGTCATCGTTCAATCTGTATACACCGAAAATGGTACCGACGGAGACACCGGCGTCGATGTTGGAAGAACCGTCAATTGGGTCGGTGCAGACGGCGTATCTTCCGCCGCCCTCGAAAACAATAAGGTCCTCTTGCTCCTCCGAGACAAGCACCTTGACGTTTCCACTTGACTTCATGGCGTTGATGAAAATCTCGTCACCAATGACGTCCAACTTCTTCTGGACGTCACCAGTGGAGTTGGCGGTACCGGAGATACCAATAAGGTTGACCAACTCTGCTCTTCTGATGTTGTGAGCGATGAACTTGAAAGCAAACTGGAGACCGTTCAACAAGAGCGACAATTCGCCGGTGGCATGAGGAGCGTGCTTTTGCTGGTCTTCGAGAATGAATCTCGTCAACGTGATGATATCGGTATCGATGTTCATTTGTTCAGACACGGAGTTGGACATGGCTGTATATTTCTGAGTGGTGGCTGGTGTAATTAGTGACAATTGAAAACGCGTGAGACGTTAAATCCTTTTAAGGTTCTGATGTTCCTGGTGTCAAAAAAAAAAGACTAGTTCGCTAACCGTGTCTACCCCAGAACTTTATACTGAGTCCCGGGGTTTCGAGGAACATGACTGCTTGTCCTGTACACAGCGCGGCCCCAGACCGCAACTCTCCGGGGATTCGGACTTTCCCAGATATGGACAGGAAAGCGGGGCAGCCGTGAGGATGCCCGGGATGAATTTTCTTGATGCCGGTACCATTTTTGGCCGATTTTTTGGCCGCTTGGTCGAGCCGTCCGCCTTCTCGTCGTCGTCTTTGGCCATTTGGACAGCAACAGAGCGTAGCAACGGCGGCCGCACTATTGCTGGGGTACGTGCGCGTGCGCCCGTCGTGCCTCGGAACCCGGAGAACCGGGGGCTGTGGAGCGGCTCGCCTGACCATTTCAACAAGAACTGCCCCAAATGATCAACAGACACCTCCCGTTCCGGAGCGGCGGTTTGCCCTGCCGGGCCCGCTACAGCTCCCCCAGCATGGGCTGGCCTCAGTGTGGACAAACATCCGCCAGTTGCTGTGATGGAGTTCCAGTTGTCGTCATCGCACGCTGTAGCACAGCCCTCTCGTCGAAATTAGCATGGCGGAACGCTTGCGATCGGCGCTTGCGAGCGGTTCTGTTTTCTATGTCGGCACTCTTGGCACATCTCTGCTTGATCGAGCATTTTCGTTTCTCGCTGCTTTCTCGCTGCTTCTCTCGGTGTGGCCGTCCATTTTAACGGCCCGTTCATCAGACGAACAGCCCTGGCGGTTTTCAAAAATACCCTTCTCTTTCCCTACCGGCCCCGCGAGTGAACGGCACGGTTGATCTCCCAGAGAATGTTGAAGCCCTCGTCAGAAAATCTACCGTTGCGTCCGCCCGACCCTGTGCTCAACTTCCATTCGGACGCAGACTCAAGCGACCGGTACACGCGGGCCCGCGAGCCGTCCTGGTCCAGCATGGCTTCGTTGAGGTCCTCCTGGTAGCGGGCCGCCAAGTAATCGAGCACCTCCTCGCAATTGTAGAGCTCTTTTGCTTCGCCGGAAGCGCCGCTTGTGGCTTCGAGCAGCGTGTCCGTGGGCCCCTGCGGATGCTTCTGAATCGAGTCGGCGCCGGCGCCCTCGTGGATCTTCACATCACCCTCGTTGATCGTCAGCTCTCCTTTTTCCTTCACCCCGTCTTCTCTCTTCGCCTCGCCTCCTCTTATCTTCGTCTGGCCTTCCCTTATCTTCCACCCGCCTATGGGCTGGTTCGGAGCGGCCGGCCGCTCACCGACGGTGTTTTCATTTTTAGCGCCGAGCCGGAGTTGAGTGGCCCACGCCGTCATTGGAAGCTCGTGGTATCGTGGTGCCGTTGTGAACCGCCTTTGCAGTCGACCGGCCTGTCGCATCCTGATAATGTGGGTGCACGGGTGCGTGGGTGGTTAGTGCAAGCTAAGCTCACCAGTGTCCACCGGGCTTTCTGCTTCGTTGCCGACGCCAAGTGGCGTCTTTTACGCTTCTCGTGCCTTTTCTTCCTTCTTTTTTGTTTTCTTTTTTCTTGTCTTTCCCTTTCCTTCTTTCTTCCCTTCAAGCGCCGGCGCCGGTGGGTTCCGCACCCAACGCCAGTCCCACCCGGCAAACATCTCTTTTTAAAGCTTCCAACCGTGATCAAAAGCTTTTTGCCGCCCTCCCGATTCCCGCCTGCTTTCCCCGGCCCCGTTTTACCCGGCCTGCTCCGCATACTGGCAGACTATGAAAAACCGCTCGCACCGAAGTCACGTGGCCTCGACAGGACACGTCAACACGCCTGGCGATCTTGACGAGCTCCATTTTTTCACCTCCTCCCTACACTCGCCCCCGCCATGAGTTTCCGATTGTTGGACCTCGTCAAGCCTTTCGAGCCTTTGGTTCCGCAGGTCATCGCCCCGGAACGTAAAGTTCCTTTCAACCAGCGTGTCATGTGGACCGGTGTCACGTTGTTGATTTTCCTCGTCATGTCCGAGATTCCCTTGTACGGAATCAATTCCGCCGACGGCTCCGACCCATTGCTTTGGCTTAGAATGATGTTGGCCTCCAACCGTGGTACCTTGATGGAGCTTGGTATCACCCCCATTGTGTCTGCCTCGATGGTTTTTCAGTTGTTGCAGGGCACCAAGTTGATCCATGTCGACATGGCAAAGAAGGAGGACCGTGAGCAGTTCCAGACCGCCCAGAAGCTCTTTGCCATTCTTTTGTCTGTGGGTCAGGCCACCGTCTATGTCTTGACCGGTATGTACGGCCCACCAAAGACCTTGGGCACCGGTGTGTGCTTGTTGTTGGTGTTGCAGTTGGTTTTCGCCGGAATCATCGTCATTTTGTTGGACGAGTTGTTGCAAAAGGGCTACGGTCTTGGTTCTGGTATCTCTTTGTTCACCGCCACCAACGTGTGTGAGCAGGTCATGTGGAAGGCTTTTGCCCCCACCACGTCTGCTTCTGGTAAGGGTGCCGAGTTTGACGGTGCTGTCGTTGCCTTGTTCCACTTGTTGGGTTCTCGCAAGGACAAGAAGAGAGCTCTTTTGGAGGCTTTCTACAGACAAAACTTGCCTAACATGCTTCAGGTGTTGTCCACCATTTTTGTCTTCTTCGCTGTTGTCTACTTGCAGGGTGTCAGAGTCGACCTTCCAGTCAACTCCGTCAGACAAAGAGGCCCCTACATCTTGTACCCCATCAGATTGTTTTACACCTCCAACACTCCAATCATGTTGCAATCTGCTTTGTCCTCCAACATCTTCCTTATTTCTCAAATGCTCTTCATGAGATGGCCAAACAACCTCTTTGTCAAGCTTTTGGGTTCTTGGGGAAGTAAGAGCGGCTCTCCTCAATTGTACGCCGTGAGTGGCTTGTCTTACTACATTCAGCCACCTACTTCTCTTGCTGACGCCTTGGTGGACCCTATCAGAACCACCATCTACATCATCTTCGTCTTGGGTTCTTGTGCTATCTTCTCCACCACCTGGATTGAGATCAGTGGTACCTCTCCAAGAGATGTCGCCAAGCAATTCAAGGAACAGGGCTTGGTGATTGCAGGTTACAGAAGCACCAGTGCCTACAAGGAATTGAAGAAAATCATTCCAACCGCAGCTGCTTTGGGTGGTGTCGCAATCGGCGCTTTGTCTGTCCTCAGTGACATGCTTGGGTGCTTGGGCAGCGGCACCTCCATTTTGTTGAGTGTTACCACAATTTACGGTTACTACGAGTTGGCCGTTAAGGAGGGAGGCTTCTCGAAGTCTGTTGTGAACGGTTTTGTTGAGGGAATTTGATTGAATCAAAACTACCGAGAATTTGCGAGCGATTCTCAGCTCAAGGATTAAGAAAATTAGATCATTGTCATAGATCCAAGTACGAGATGAAGCATTTTACATAGCCAACTATGTTCCGTATCTCCTCACATATATATAGCTATATATATTATTGACATGACATGCAAGATCCATTGAAGGAGATACATGCTGATGTGTGATATATGATATCAAATGCGGTGATAGACAATTATGCTCCAGAAGAGCCAAATTTGGTGGCCCAGTTTTCATACTCCTCTAGTCCTTCACTAGAAACAGACGGACGAATGTACTTCAAGCTCTCGATGAAATCCTCCAATTGAATCGGCCTGATTTCTTCTGTCGGTGTGCTTAGCAATTTATCGCCGAGCGACCGCAAGGGGCCCATGGCGCTATCCTTTGCTAAGAGTGTGATATCACTGCCACTAAATCCCTCGGTGAGGTCCATTAAGCGATTAAAGTCTGCTTCCAGGAGAGTGTGCTTTTGATATGTCAAAAGTTTTGATATTTGTAGCTTGCGAGTTTCGTTTTCGGGCAAAGGAATGTAAACTCTCTTAGCGAATCTTCTTCTTGCGGCCTCGTCGATGCCCCATGGAAGATTGGTTGCTCCCAAGATCAACACACGGCTAACATCGCCGTCGTTCGAGTCTCTGCCTGCGGCGGCAGAAGACAATTCAGACCATTGGACCAAGAATTCGTTTTTCACTCGTCTCATACTTTCAACCTCGCCTTCATTTCTAGTGCCCAATAACGAGTCAATTTCATCAATGAAGACAATGGAAGGGCTGAGCTTCCGGGCTAGGAGGAACAACGCCTTGACCAACTTCTCACTTTCTCCCAAGTACTTCGACGTCAATGAGGAAGAGCTGATAGAGAAGAAAGTCGACTTGGACTCCGTAGCGACGGCACGAGCTAGCATGGTTTTTCCTGTTCCTGGGGGACCAAATAGAAGCATGCCTCGAGTCGGTTCTCTGAGGCCACGGAATAAATCGGGGCGCAAGAACGGATACACGACAGCTTCCTTCAAAGAATTCTTTGCGGCATCAAGGCCCACGATGTCATCCCAAAATACCTGGTCGCCGCGAACCACAATATCGTTCAAAATCTGAGTGGCAGCCAACTCGTCGATTCCTTTGATGGACGCGATCAACGCTGCCTGGTCGTCCAAAGGATCAGATGTTGCAGCGACGTCGATCACGGGTTCATCGAAGTGTTCCGTATGGTAGTCGTCGATGATGTCATTCATGTAAGGAGACTTCGGGCTGGCCGGGTCGTTGGAGACTTTGGCAATAGGCTTTTGAGTCAGAATTTTGGTCTTTGGAGGGGCAACGCGGGTCTTGGGCTTATCGAGCGGCTTGTAGTTGTAAGTGATGTTTGACTTTGGCTTCGAGGGTGCTGCGGCGCGGGCCGGGGCGGCCTTTGGCTGAGGACGGGCAGGCAGAGATGTGGCGGGCGGGGGCTTGGCTGGCTTTCCGTTGGAAGACGGCCTACTCTTGGAGCTGCTTTGTTGCATGAGCTTGTTGAGATTGAGCGGTTGTGGCTGTCTGTAGACGAATTTCTTTGGCTCGCCGGCGATGGGAGACGTTTCACGCACATCTGGCGTGGACTTGGAAACGGGCCGCGGAGAAGGTCTCAAGGAGTCGGCGGGGTCTGTGTCCCGTGGTTTAGGAGCAGCAGAGCGCGTGGAGCGTTTCGGCGGGGGCGCCGGGGGCGTCGGGCGCAGCCTGAGAGTAAGCTCTTCGAGAGAGGTGGCCAACTGCGGGTGAGACGGTGTGGCGTCGTCGTCCATGTCAATCAAGCTCACCGCCTGGCCCAGGTCGCCTGCTGAGTGCAGCGAGCCCATGGAGTTGAAGCGCTCCCACTGCGACGCGGAGATTTCGTTCTGGTCGAAGCCGTCGAAGAGGTCGTCGTCGTACCTTCTGGATACAGGCTTGGGCTTGGACCACGACACGTTGGCAGCCGTCTTGACGATATCCCTTTGCTGTGCGGGCATGCATTGCGGCCCGTTGCCTGCCCGCAACGACTTGACCATGGGCCGCTGGCTGGAGGAGCTGGAGCTGCTGCCAAACGAGCGGTGTGACGGGTTGCCGTTGCGCAAAGAAGGAATGCTGAGTTTGTGGGGATGAGGCAGGGAGGGCGCCGGCGCAGCGGAGTCGAGGGCGGCCGATCTCTTGGCACGACGGTTCTGCTCATCCAACCGTAGCTGGATGCGGACAAGGTGCTTGACGTTTTCGTCGCGGATGCCTCTGAGCTCGTCCAAAACCGCCGTCTCCTCGGCGCTCAATTTGTAATTCTTTCGGTCGAAAACGTCGATCTTGTAGAGGAGCAGCGTGTGGAGCGCCTTCCAGCCCTTGAGCGCGTCTTCGAGCCGGTTGCTCTCTTCCAATTGCAAGTTTGTGAGGGTGGTGTCGCATACATCGTTGTAGGCTTGCTGGAGATCGCCGAGAAACGGGCCCTGGGCGGGTTTCTTTCTTGAAAACATTGCGCGGTCCGCCGGGGCTTATATGGTATGTAAGGAGCGAGCGCAGGCGTTCAAAGTGCTGCGGGACAATTAGTGAGGAGAAAGAGTTTAAGTCGATGACGGCGGTGGGTTGAGGTGCAACAGACAACTGAATGTATGGAACGCGGCTGTGTGCACCACTGCACGCCGATAAGTGAGGCCAAGCGCCTGGCGCGGCCGACGAGCAAACAGCTGTGTGGGCCGGGCATTCAAGCATTGGAGACCCTGCAAGAGGCGTACGATTACGAAGAGAAAAGCTTAGGAACGGCGCAGCCGTCGGGTGGCGACCGTGCCAAAACGCCGCATGCACATCAAAAACGCAGCATGCAAAATTGCACCCAGACTAGCACAGCCCGGGCGCACAAAAAATGTAGTGATATAACGGGACATCCACGAGTTTCTGACCTCGTACATATTCTGTATAACCACGTTTATCTGACCAGACCACTTCAACCACAAGCGCATTGCCCAACCTAGGCCCTGACCATGCCCTGACCTGAGCCCGAAGCGTACCTCCCTAAACTAATAGGCGAAATACAAAGGCTCAGGCTTCCCGCACGAGTGCGGGGCGAACACGGTAAAAGCAAAGGAGCAGGCGCCCTCGCAGCCGAAAAATCTGCCAAGCAGCCTGGCGGTCAACTTTCTGAAGAAAAAAAAAAGTCCACCGAAGGTAGGCGCATCGCCCAAGTTATATAGTCTTTCGCGCGCCCGCGCCGGGTAACGCGCTCGATGCTCAGGGCATCCGTTCACCATGCGTGTGGCAAGCTGTTGGAGAGATCGCTGGCCTTCATTGTTTGCCGTCTCTTCGAAGTGCCACGTTGCGTCCGACACCGCCATAAATACCTCCCGCATCTCTTTGCCTTTCATTGTGTATAGCTGCGGTCTTTTCTGTATCGTCCCTGCCTAGAGTTCCTCATCGGCTTCCCCATACTTTAGCATCCTCACCCAAACATGGCCTCAACGTCCTCTCCCAGTGCTGAATATGCGACGGCTGTGTTCCAGTTCCTCGTGAATGTGTTTGCGTTTGTGCTCACGGGCGCTGTCAACACTTTGGCGTTCTGTATGGTGAATTACCCCAACGCATCACGGGTGGTGTTTTGGGTGGTTGCAACGTACATTGTGATCAAAAGCATTCGGCGCATCATCCGCTTCTGGTGGAGCATGGTGGTGTCCGTTTTCAAAATGACCTTGGTCTTCTTGCTCGTGGTGTTTGGTGTCGCCGTTTACTTCCGAGGGCTTCATCGCTTTGTCAACAGAGACATTCCTTTCATCTGGTCCACTATCAGGTCGATGCAAAGCTTTTCGGATCCAGAGAGTTCCTCCGCCACTCTCAACCTTGCCAAAAACCTCTTGGATCAAGAATATATAAACAGCGGCGCGGCGGAATGGATGCAGAATAACTATGACGTTCTTGATTCGATCAAAGACAATGCCGAGGAGGTGGTTTCTCAGAACAAGGACAAAATCAACAGCTTCCTCAATTCCGGCGGCATGGCCAATATGGCCAACATTCTCAACGTCATTTAAGGCCAAGCACCGAGCGCAGACAAATGGCGTGGCTGGCTTACTTTCATTTGCGCACTGGCCCTAGACAAAATTCGAATCGAAATGCTGGTATAATATTCCGTAAATATTTTTTCTAACTAGTAGGAGAGTTTTCTTTCTCGTCGATTTTGGGTTCGTCTAGTGCCTGTAAACCGTTATCTTTGGTCAAGAACCCGAACAAAAAGCACAACCCGAGCAAGGGTATGGTGAGATAATAGTAGTTTCTCAACGCCTTCATATACATCAGTCTCACCACCTTCTCTTGGGCCTCGGTCAACAGGCTTGTGGACGGATGGCTGTAGATGTTATTTTTGAGGTAGTTAAGGTAGCTCTGAGGCACAGCCTCTTGCACTGTTGCGGAGTCGATCTGCTTCAAAACGGTATTGTTGATAATGAGGGTAGCAATGGCTATGCCCAACGCACCACCAAAGGATCTCACGACGTTTCTGGTGCTGATCACCACCGCCCTCTGCGACTTCTTTGAGTTTGCTTGGACAGCCACCATACTTGGCTGGAAAATAAAGCCAACTCCACAGCCAATCATGATTAGCGTTCCAATCACCATGGCGTCTGAGGAGGTTTCGTTCCATGCGAGAGTCATGCCATTTCCTGTGAGCCAGAAAGAGTAGCCGGCAATGAGAATGACGTAGTAGTGCCCTGTGAACGAAATGAGGGTTCCGGCCAAGGTGGAGAAAAATGACTGGGTCAAGACAAAAGGAAGAAGGAGAACAGCCGTCCGCATGGCGGAGTCTCCTCTGACGAGCTGTAGGTAGTAAGGAAAGGCGTAGACAAACGAGTAGTAAGCCATACCAAACAAGAAGGACGAGAGGAGTAATAGATCGAGGGTGATGTTCAGGAAAATGGAGAGCGGGATCATGGGCAACTCGGGAATCTTCCACTCTATCAACAAGAACACCACAACGCAAATACCGCCCACAATGAACATGGCAATGACAATGGAGCTGTCCCATGCATAAGTGGACCCGCCACCGCTGATGGGGATGAGGAGAAAGATGAGCGCAGCTGCGGAGACAAAGAACCCGAGATAGTCTATTTTGGCGAGCTTCTCACGCATGGAGTTGACCGGGCTGGCGACCTTTTTTGGCGATTTGACGGAAAAGTAGACCAACACAGTTACCACCGCGATGACAGGCGGGAGCATGCGGTAGAAATCTCTCCACGTCAGCTTTTCGGCAAACTCGCCCATGATAAGCGGGCCCACCGCGCTTCCGATGGCGATGGACGTACCCAAAATGCCCTGGAACTTACCTCTCTGCTTCAAGGTGACCACATCACTGACGATGACCATGGCCGTGTTTGTGATGCCGCCACCACCAATTCCTGAAAAGGCGCGGAAAACGTAAAATTGCGGGCCCGTGTTGACAAGACCGCAGAGCATGTTGGAGATGAGGAGCAAGATGAGACTGCCGATGAGCACCTCCTTGCGGCCAAAAATGTCTGCAAAGCGGCCAAAAAGCACTTGGAAAACCGTGTTGGCCAAGAGCTGCGACGTCCCCGCCCAGAGAATGGAGTTCAGTGCGTTCAAGTCGGCGGCGATGTGGGGAAGCGCCACAGTGACGCTATTCTGATCTGCGAATACCGCAAAAAGACTGAGCGACATGCCGAGCAAGCAAATCACGAGCTCCCTGAATGGAAGCAAGTTCACGTGCGAATTGCCGAGCTTGTCTTCTAGAAGCACAACCTCTTCGGGCGGCACTTCGATCACCGCCGTATCTTGCGAATTGACATCGCGCAATTCTGGCGAAGCCCGGCCCGGGCTGATGGGTGAAGGTACGGGCGAGGCCATGGGTGATGCAATAGGCGATGCACTGAGCTCGGATGCGGGTGTTTCTGCCGTTTCCGTGTGTGTCTGTAGCTCGGCCATTTTGAAATCGGAGTTTAAAATGAAGAGGACGAGGAAACAGCGCTTCTTTTGTAGGTGGGCCGTGACACATCCGGTATCTGTCTCCTGCAGACGTGTGCAGTGACGTGCAGATTGAGTGATGGATACGGAGCCGCAAGATCAGTTTCCGTTGGCGGGCCGGAAACGGCGGGCGGTGCCTCGCGGGGCCACAAGCGCCCATGTGTTTCGGGAGTGTTTCAGCAGCGTTTCAGCAGCGTCCGAAGCCGGCGCCTACTTTCTGCTGCTTCCGGAGTGTCCCCGCTGTGGCTGACTGACGGACGGAATTAGCGTTTTCGGACTGACCGCACCGATATGCGCACAAGACGTTACTCCCCGTCGCGGAATCGCCGGTGACGCCGAACGGCACCAAAGTTTATCTTGCCATTCGTCCGCCCTCACGAAACGATCTTTTAGCGGCTATGAAACGGCTATGAAACGGCTATGAAGTGGTAAAATACTGGCATTCAGTGGGTTCAAAACGGTACTGAAATGCTAAAACGTTTCCCGCCCGCAAAACGTTCTGGCGCCGTTTTGCCGCCGCCGTACACCCCCTCGGCGGTGGCTCGGCCGCCCCTGTGGCCACGAGCTTGGCTCCTGGCACTCACTTCTCTATTGGTCTTCACACGACCATCATGACTTTATCCCGCAGCCTGATTAATCGCTCACTCTGCCAACCATGGTGAAAGACACAACGTACTATGACATCATGGGGGCCTCCCCCACGGCCACGGAGGTGGAATTGAAGAAGGCCTACAGAAAGAAGGCTATTCAGCTTCACCCGGACAAGAACGGAAACGACCCGGCGGCCGCTGCCAAGTTTCAGGAGCTTGGTGAGGCGTATGCGGTTTTGTCCAACGCCGAAATGAGAGCGCTCTATGACGAAGTTGGAGTCGACGGCTTGAAGCAGCACGGCTCCGCCGAACAAGCCCCAGACATTGATCCCAGCGAGTTCTTCAAGATGATCTTTGGTGGCGGCAGCTTCGATGATTGGATCGGAAAGTTGTCCATGTTTGACGAGATGGCCGAGACGGCCGACATCTTGGGTGACGAGGAGGAAAGCGAGGAAGCCGTGCCTGCTGCAGACGCGCCGCAATCGGCCAATGGCGCCAGTGAGGCCTCTCAGGCCGATTCCACCACAGATGTCGCCACGAAGCAAGAACACGTGGCCAAGCCAGCCTCTGACACTCCTTACACCGACTTGAACAACGAGGTGAATCGCAAGAAGAAGCAGTCCAAGATCACCCGCGAGCAGAGGCAACAACTCGCCGAAAAGGCAGAGAAGTCGAAGCAGGTGAAGGAGGAGAGAGTGCAGACATTGTCAAAGCTACTTCTCTCGCGTGTGGAGAGCTACCTCAGCTGCAACAACCCAGAGAGCTTGGAGAAGTTCCGCAGCAAGCTCAGAACTGAGTTGGAAGACTTGAAGATCGAGTCCTTTGGCATCCAGTTGTTGCATTTGATCGGAAAAATCTACGTCAACAAAGCACACTCCACGACCCTGGCTTTGAAGACCTTTGGGGTATCAAAGATCTTCTCGAGCGTCAAGTCCAAGAGCGAGAGAGTCAAGGGCGGCTTCCAGATCTTGAAGAGCGCTTTAGATGCGCAAGCCTCGGCCGAGGAGATGTTGAGAGAGCAGGCTGCGTTAGAGCAAAGCGGGGCAGAGCTCACGGAGGAAGACAGAGTCAGACAAATGGAAATTGAACGCAGGATCACCGGCAAGTTCTTGGCCACTGCGTGGGCCACCACGCAATTCGAGGTCACAGGCGTCCTCAACAAGGTGACGCACAAGGTTTTGAACGACAAGTCCTTGAGCAAGAAAGAAAGACTAGCACGCGGTCAAGCCTTAACGTTTATTGGTAACGAAATGCTCTCCACGAAGCGCACACCGGACGAGGAGGAGGAGGCTCGTATCTTCGAGGAGATGATGAGCGAGGCATCGGCCAAGAAGTCGAAGGGCAAGAAGAAGAACGTGAGCGAGCAGGACTTCGAGAAGTACTTCTCGCACACTGTGGACCCCGAGGAAGTCAGCACATAGCGCAATAAGAACGAGATCATGGGCCGCCGGCGCTGGCGGCCCCAGCCAGATATGAAGGTGTTCCTGCACATGGTCTATGAGTAAGCGAAGTATCGCAGAAGGATGATTCACTACACCATCCACAGTTTCTTCAGAATGGCACCCACATCCAGGCAGGTTCTCCAGTTGTACAGACAGCTCTTGGGTGCAGCCCGCAAGTTTGACAACTACAACTTCCGGGAGTACTTCATCCGCAGAGTGCACGACCAGTTCAGGGAGCACAAGACCATCACGGACGAAGGCAAATTGACCGCCTTCTACAACGAGGGTGTGGACAACTTGGCCATGTTGACCAGACAGTCGGCCATCTCGCAAATGTTCACTTTCGACAAGTTGGTGGTGGAGCCTTTGAGAAAGCACAAGTAAGTGGCGCCGGGAAAGTGCTGAAGTCTATCCGGTGGCGCCATCCAAGGCCCATCATCCGGAACCCACCTTTAGCAGAGTGAGGCGCTTGTCCAATAGCCGACATAATGAGAGTCGGCGGCTGTGGCGAAATGGCTTTCGCCGATTGAGCGTGCAAGCAGCAGTACATAGAAACGAAATACATTATATGACGAATGGCCCGTAGGAGCGGCATGTCAGAAGGGCAAATGTGGGAGGGGTTGCTAAAAAGAAAAACAGAAAGAAAAAGGACAGAAAGAGATTGAGGAAGGGACTAACGAACGGATGAAAAACGGAACGAAGAGTGACTATGGAGGAGAGAATGAGAGAGGAAGAGAACGCGAGAGAAGTGAGCAAAATTTCGAAAAGAAAAAAAAAAAGGAAATGAGTGAAGAGACCTTTACAGAGAGGCCGGACTTCAACCGCATTCGAGCTGGTAACAGTAGAATCTATAGAAGTTTACAGGTTCTGTGTTCCACGGCGGTCGCTTTAGGGCGCACGTTGGCGTCTGTCTCAGACAGTGCAAATTACTCGCGGGATTGGCGGAGCACGCCGAGCATCAAGAGCGCCACCAAAAACAAGCAACGTCACCAACTGCCGAAAGAAACATAAAAAGGCACAGCCCACCACAGCCACCAATCGCCAGCAAAAAAAAATTAAAGGCTACGGCACGCCGCAGGCCAAAAACAAAAAGCTCCCGCCCGCCTGCCCGCAGCCTGCGGCGCCCGAGCCGCACCGCTCACCTCTTTGCAGTAACACCCCACGTGCAGTAATAAGCGGGCCCCAGGTATTTTTCAGCCCTCCATCGCTCCGTCAACACCACCGTTTCCCATTTTCCGCCGCCATGGTCCAACAACAGAAGCTTGATCTCAACCAGCCGTTGAGCGCCGACGCCAGCACGGTCATCCGCAAAATCCCGTTGGAGCCTGCTCTAGCCACCGCCGCATTGACCTTGCACGGCGACTACTACAGACAGTTGCAAGGCAAGTGCAACACCAAGATCGTGTGGCATCCTTTGACACAGACGCTCTTCTGGCTGGTGCTTGCGGTGTTCACCGTATACAAGTACCGCGACCTCGTCGAAATCAGCGACTCCGTGGGCGAGTTTGTCACGTTGGCTCTCCGCAACAAGTACATCCTCACCACGTACTTCCCCGTGATGATCTTCTTGGCCGGCACGCTTGCGCTCGTGACCTTCACCATCACCGACGACTTCCGTGGCATGAGCGACGCGTTGTCCACGGACGCCGGCATGGCGCAGGTGTTCCGCTTTCCGTTGAAGATATACGCCAACGCCCAGGCCACAGACCTCAGCCTGGCGTTTGTCCAGTCGGCATCGCAGAGCACCGACCTCGTCGAGTACCGCGAGTCGCCCATCGCCGTGACCACCGTGATCCCGTTGCCGGAGCAGTCGTCCGCCGACACGTTCTGTGCCAAAATCACCGGGCTCCATGTCCGCAAGGCCTACCGCAGCGCCGGTGTGGAAAGCGACCTCTTGCGTTTTGCCCAGGAGAAGGCCCGTCTTCTCTGCAACAGATACGTTGCCGACAACAAGTTGAAGACGTCCAACATCCGCATCTTGCTCGAGGCAGACGCGTTCACCGTCGACACGGTTCTTCCGCAGCTTTACGAGGCCAACGGCTTCTCGGTCAAGTCCCGGTCCTACACCTTGTCGCCCTTCGCCAAGAAGGGCACAGAAACCTTTTTCAAGTACGTCCCTACGTACGTTCTCTTGCGTTTCTTTGGCATCAGCAGAATCACCTACGTGCTCGAGATGGACAACACCGTGGCCCTCGAGCAGGGCACCACGACAGGCGTGCTGAAAAAGGCCAGCAAGCCAAGAAGACGCCACTGAGCGCCCCAAATGCATCTGTATATGGGCTCGATTGATCTGTTACACATACGGTTGGTCTATTATAGACTCGATTGATCTGTTGGGAATATGGTTGGTCTGTCATAAACTCGATTGATTTGTTATAGATACGGTTGATCGATCTATAGACTCGGTTGATTATTATAGACTCGCATCAGTGTGTTCAGACTCGATGTACCCATAGGTTCGGCTCTTGAGCACTAATCCAAAAGGCCCGTTGTCCGCGAACGACGCGTGCCCTTCCGGCTCTTTAGTCCAATACGAACGACCCACGCCAACAAGAGCACAATCAAAAAGTAGATCGTGTACTTCACGCTGATGAGGAGGCGGCGCCACAACCGGCGCACGAACGTGGCGTCCGGGTCGCCGTACTTCTGTTGCCTGGCCGCCCTTTCGGCGTTTTTGATTCTGCGCTCCGCGTTCTTCAACCGCGTCACAGACCGGCGTGTTCTTTTCTTGGCCGCCTTCTCGCCGATCTGCTGCACCGGCGACTGGTTTTCCATGAGCACCTCTAGCTGGTCCACGGACTCAATGTAGTTGTTCGTTCCGGGCGAGAACAACGCGTAGATCTTGCTCTCGATGATGTCGACGTTTTCGTTCAACTCGCCGGTCTCCGCCGAGATGCCCAAGTAAAACGGCCGCGGAAGCACCACGTCCAATATCGTGAAGCAGTTGTGCCACTCGGCCGAGTGGTCCGGGTCGTGGTTGAAGTCCACGGAGAAGTAGCCGTTCCGCGTGTGGACGATCCGCATGCGGGTCTTGCCCGAGTTCGGGTTCAAAAGCGACTTAGCCGTGCACCCGGCCAACTGCGAGTTCAAGCCGTCGCTGGGCTTGTCGTAGTAGGTGAAGCCGCGGGTGGACTGGGCGCTCACGTAGGGAAACGAGCCGGTCTTGCCGTTGCGGAACGTATCTAGCATGACGGCCAAGCCCCGGAAGTTGTTTTTGGCGCCAAACACATCGCCAATGGCCGAGGGCTCCTCGAGAAACCACACGGCCATGCCGTCGGCGGCGAGCGACGACTTGCCGTGGATGTGGAACGTGAGCTCCATCTCAAACGACTCGGCGGTCACCGGCTGCCGCGAGAACATGTTGCTGGCCTGGTGCCTTTTGTCCGTGGTGAGACTGATGTACTTGCCGTTTTGCACGAGCACATCGCCCTGGAGGTCCCAGTTAAGCGACTTGAACGTGGTTTTGTCGACGTACGGCGACGAGATGGCGAACGCCGGCAACTCCTCGCGCTTCATCCGCACGTTTTCGTTTTTGTTCTGGAACATGTCATTGATTTGCTCAGCGGAGTAGGCATCAGAGCCCGACGCCCGGAAAAACACCCAGTAGAGCGCCGCGAGGGAGGCCACCGACACGAGCGCAGCAAAGACCCGCTTTCTCGTGGTGCTCGCCGCCATTGCTGTGTTGCTGTTTGTAGTGGAGTGCTGTTTGCGTGGGGAGTGATGAAAGGAACAGCTTCCAGCCTGGTGCGCTGGCCCCACTGCGAGCCTTCGGTGAGGCGCTTAAGCGGGGCGCCTCGTGAAGGCGCCGCGGGTTTTAGAGGCTCCGCCATGGCTCTCGGCGGCGCCTCGAAAAGGCCGAGTTTTCTTTTCTTTGTTCTTCGTGATTTTTTGATAAGTCCTCGGCTGCCGTGGCCTTTCTACGGGCAGCGCTGGCCCCGGCCCGCTAGCCTAGCGGCCGCCCAGGTGCACTATGTAGTGGCCCGAGCTTCGGCGAAATCCGTGCTTTCGCCGGTTCTCCGCTGGCACTGCTTCTGCTGGTTCTAGCTCTGCCGCTTCGAACAGGACATTACGGTCTCATTTCCTTTATTCCCAATTATGTACAAGCTGGCTACTTGCCAAACACCACCGTTCTCATGGCGCTCATCCAGGTCTCCTTGTTCTCGCCCTTGATCTCGGCCAAAAGGCGCTCGTAGTACTGCGGGTTGCCCTTGGGCTTCAACAACTTGTCGTCGAGCTTGAAGTAGTGTCTGTACTTGTCGTTGACCAAGTCACACAACGAGAGGTACTGGAGCTTCAAGTCCTTCTCGGGGATCTTGGCCACGAGGTCCGCGTTCAGGAAGCGCTCGATCTGCGTGTCCTTGAACGACGCAAAATGCGAGATGCGGTCCTTGGGGAGCGTCTTGAGGAGCGTGAGAATCTTTTCCACGGTTTGTGCCTTGCTGGACATGGTGAGTGGAGGCTGATGGGGATGCGTGGGTGAAATTTCCGATGCGCACCGGCCAGGGAACGAGGCAGAAGAGAAAGGCCCCAGGGAAAGAGAGGCACGAAAGGCCGCAAAAGAGTAGCACGAGAACTCAGCAGAGAGCCGGCAGGCGAGCAAAAGAACAACAGAAAGCCACAGAAAAGTCCCAGACAAAAGTGCTGGGGCAAACAACACACCCAGGGTCACGCACGTGACCCGTCGCCGGGCACATCAAGCAAGCGCGGCCACCCATTGGCACACCACCACCATGACCAAACACACCCCCAGATTGATCTTCATCCGCCACGGCCAGACCGAGTGGTCCAAGTCCGGACAGTACACGTCCATCACCGACTTGGACCTCACGCCGTTCGGCGTCAAGCAGATGCGCAACACCGGCAGGCATCTTATCGGCACCACGCCGTTCCAGATGATCAAGCCCGACCACATCAAAATGGTGGTGACGTCGCCGCGCACCAGAGCCAAGCACACGGCGCAATTGATCCTCGAGGGCTTGGACGCAGCCACGCAGCTGAAGATCCCCGTCGAGGAGGACAACGATTTGCGCGAGTGGGAGTACGGCGACTACGAGGGCCTCACCACGGCGCAGATTATCGACTTGCGCCGCTCGCGGGGTCACGAGCCCAACGGCGAGCGCTGGAACATCTTTGCCTACGGCTGTGAAAACGGCGAGGACCACGCGCAGGTGACGGAGAGACTCGACCGCCTCATCGCCAAGATTAGAGCCGTGCACGCTAAGGCGATCGAGGACAATGCCCAGTGCGACGTCATTCTCGTGGGCCACGGCCATATTCTCCGCTGTCTCGCCAGCAGATGGGTGGGCCGCCCGTTGAACGTCAACCCGGACATGATTTTGGACGCCGGCGGAGTCGGGGTGTTGAGTTACCAGCACTGCAACATCGCCGAGCCTGCGTTCTACCTTTCGGGTGCCTTCACCGTTCCCGTGGAGGAGGAGGGTGCCGAGCAGTAGATTCCATTGTATAGCCAATGCACGCGTCAGACCGGCTGCCATTGTCTGGCGATTTCGTGTCTTTGCATCGTCCATTGTCTTGAAAGGCGCTACCCCACCGCCGTCACGTGCGTGGGCCGGCGCTTCGCCGGTTTGTGGAGAAATGCCGCGTGGCAGCGGCTCTTCTTCTGCAACCGCAACCACTCCTCTTGAGCAACCCGTTTCTGATTTTTTAGCGTCCGGTTGTTTTTTTTCGGCCGTATCTCCTTCGTTTCCGTTCTCCCTTCCCTGGTGCTCTTCAGCCATAACTTCGTTTGCAGCCTCTTCTGTCTACGGCTGAAAAATCTCAGAAAACTGGTTAAAACCCAAGCGCCATGCCAACCGCCCAAGCCCCCAGCGTGTCGTCTGTGCCCGTGTGGCTCGACTGTGATCCCGGGAATGACGATCTTTTCGCCATCCTCCTTGCCGCCCTCCACCCCAGCTTCAACTTGGTTGGCATTTCTACGGTGCACGGCAACGTCTCGTTGAAAAAGACCACACACAACACTCTTGCCTTTTTGGACGTCTTAAAGTTCCATCAGGGTGAAATTAAGGTGTACGCCGGCGAGGCCGATCCCTTGAAGCTAGAACCACTCCACGCCTCCAATGTCCACGGAAAGTCGGGCGTGGGTGGCGCCGAGTTGCCAGAGAACCCGTCCATTCTCGCCTCTGACGACAAGTCGTATCTCGAAGCCATGCGGGACGCGGTGTTGCAGTACAAGGGCGAAATCTGCATTGTGTGCACCGGGTCGCTAACCAACTTCGCCAGATTCGTGGAGAAGTACCCCATCGAGGCCGCCAGCATTAGATTCGTCTCGATCATGGGCGGTGCGTTCAACTGCGGCAACATCACGCCCAACACAGAGTTCAATATTAGAGTTGACCCCCACGCAGCGAAGTTTGTGTTGAACGCGCCTCTTCTTGCCAACAAGTTGATTTTGGCTCCTCTCAACATCACACACTCGGCCGTAGCATCGGACCGTGTTTTGAAACTGATCTACGATCCTACTAGCGGCAAAGACACAGAATTGCGCAAGATGTTGTACGACGTGTTGAACTTCTACTCGGGTGCCTACAAAGAAAGATTCCTGACCTTTGTTGGTCCTCCCATACACGATCCTTTAGCGCTATTCTTGGTGCTCCCGATGATTGCACGCGAGGACATCACCATGGCAGAATTCTCTGATTCCTGTGACATTCACTTCTTGCAGAGACACGTGGATGTTGCTATCGACGAACCGGACCTTGGAATGACCACCTTCCGGGAAAAGAACTTGGATCCTCTCAGAGCCGAGAAAGGAGGAGTCTTTGTGGCACAGAGTGTAAATATACCCTTTTTCTGGAGACATATTCTTTTGGCTCTTGATCTTGCGGACGAGCAGATTCTACAGAGGTCTGGCGAGGAAAAATAAGAATGTTTATAAAATTTCATAGAGTCATAGAGCCATTTAATTCATAATTATCTGGTAGTTTTCATTATTGGCGTCCATGGCAGCCAGCAGTCACGCGGGAACTCGATTAAGCTCATTTTGAAGCACCAGAGACTTTCTCGTCGATGAGCATGCCGATCTTGCCAATACAGTTCAGAGCCCAGATGACATCCAAGTGATTGTAGTCAGGAATGTCAATAATCTCAAGATTGCCACCTTGCTGGTACCAGTTGCGTTCGTAATGCTTCATGTGAGTGACAAATCTCATGCCATCCACCAAAAAGTCTTGACCGCCTGTGAATACCATCATGGGAACAATCTCGTCTTTTTTGTTGCCCGAAAACCACTCTTCCTTATATGGGAAGAAGGTTTTAGAGTCATCGACCTCACTTTTCTTTGGCGGCTCCGACGGGACGTTCTTCTCCAAGTCTTGCACGGGGTTGACCTCTTCTTTTGTACTTACAGGGGTGAAATCCGCAGTCAGACCGTTTTTGTATGCGTCTTTGGGTTGCAATTGGTTCAGGAAACCCTCTTCCACAGAATAGGAAAGCCACCAGGACATCAAGCGAGCGGAAACATAACTGACGTTGAACACAAACTGAATGTGGATCACCTTATCGTCGTTGTAGGAGTTTCTGATGTTCCAGCCGAACAAATACTTAAACAACTGGTAGGAGCTGACGCTGAATAATCTCGTAGTGCCAAGGAGGCGACGAAGCTTACCCAACATGGCCAAGAAGCAGCAGTTGCCAAAAATTAGCTTGTACATTCTGGGCGACTTGCTGTGGATGAACTTGATGAAGGATCTCTCATGGAAGAGACTGCCAGGGAATGCGGCGGGGGCCAAAGCAAAAAAGTGCTCGATTTTAGCATGGTACTCCTTGAGCTCCGCGTTTCGGAGAAGAAGCAACGTTTGCGTGCACCCTTGCAGGTGGCCTGCCAACAAGATGCGGGTATGGTTTGGTGTGTGCAAAAGAATGTTGTCGATGATGCAGGGCAAGTCGTAGTAGGCCAAGTGGCGCACGTCCCAGTCCCAGTACTTCTCGTTGTGCATCAAGTGGCCCTCGTAGTGGACGTGCTTGGGCTCGAAGCCGCATCTGTTGTTGCCCATCCACACGTCGTAGCCCTTTTCCATGAAAAAATATGGAAGCGAGTTGCGGCCCGGTGCAAGCCATGCGCCGGAACACAGGAGAAGCCCGTGCTGCAAAAGAATCGGCTTTCTTCGCAGCTTCTGCTCCGGCGACTCGCCTGGCTTCACCAAGTGGTGCAACACGATGACGAAGCCGTCCTTGGTGGTGATCTCGAGCTCCTCCAAGTCCAAGTCGAGCCGTTGCGCGTAGTAGCGCAAATCCTTTGTGATTTTCAAAGTCTTCATGTCTGGAAACGGTTCCTGGGGCGTGTAGTTGGACGTGGCGTTGTCATCCCGGGGTCTGTTTCCCTTTTCACGGCCGGAAACCACATCTCGCATATGATACAAGATGGCTCCGAACGAGACCGTGAGCACGAAGAAAAACGAGCCAATGGCCGAGGTGAAAATGATCCAGTACTTCAAGAACGCGCCGTGGAGATCCGACCGGGCGGTCGGGTTCAAATTCGCCATGGTGGTCCGTCTGAAGTGTTTGGGCGTCGAAACATTCAACGCGATCTTCTTTACTCAATGAGGTAAACATCCTGCATAGAAGCATACAACGGTGGTGAGAAAACATCGTGTTCACATGCACCCGACAGTCTTGCGGCTTCCGGACGTGGACCCGCCCGCGCGGGGAGGAACGCAATGTTTAAGTGGCACGTGCAACATATGGCACCTTTTCACGCAAAAACAACGGGCAAGGCTTTCAAACACACGAAATGTATATAAAGCGACTCCGTGGCCAAGCTGGTTAAGGCGTAAGACTGTTAATCTTGAGATCGTGAGTTCGATCCTCACCGGGGTCGTCGCTTCTTTTTTGCTACAACAATAGCTTTTTTCCCATCTCTTGCGCGGCGGCAAATCAGAGAGTGCTGCCCTAAAACAACGCGGGCTGTAGCGGAACACGCGCTAAAGTGCGTTCGCGCGCCATTTGGCGCGGTGGACTAGCCTTTCTGGCGGCAAGCCGCAAATACCCGCTGACCAAGCCGGGCCGGCCCCGGTGCGAATCTGGGCGGGCACGGCGGAGCAATCCAGCGCGGGTGGGAAATTCGGTGGTTCTCTCCATCCCTCCCCTGGCCCACTTCCCCACAACCTTGTGGGCCTGGGGTGACTTAATGCTCCTGAGAGCTTCCTGGGCGTAGAAATTTACGCCGGGCGTCGCCATCAGAAACACAGCGCATGCCCCTCGGGGCGGCTCCGTGCGCATGGGAGGCGGCGCGGATGGTTGGCGTCTCGGTTCGACGAGACGCTGTTGAGTGCAATTTGCGGCCCTGGCACCCGATACCGATCAATGCCGCTGGTCAGGCTTCTTTTTGAAAAAGGACACAAGAATCTCTTTCTGAGAGGCTCAGGTCAGTGTTTTTTGTTTGTTCATACGATGCCAGGGTATTCGTGCTTATATTAGGTGTTGTTTGGGGGTACTAGTTTCTGGGAGATTATAGGGCCTGAAACTTTCAGAGCCGGATTTTAGTGCCAGATTATTTGGCGATATTTTAGGGCCGCGCGCGGCCTGCCTTCGGCTCCATCACGCCTCAATGGTCTTTGCCAGCATCCGCCGCATCTTCACGTCCTTCCGAACGGAAGAGGAGGAAAAGGCCTTTTCCCGAACCGCATTCTTCAACCTTCTTGGCTTTCTCGGCAGCTGCGTGATGTTCTCTTTCGTGGCCCAAAAGCTCTCCAAGCAACCCCAAATTGGCTAGCACTCAAGCATGGAAGAATTTGAAAGCAAGCGCTTCAATCTCGCCTCGAAAGACAACAAGGCGAGTTGCTAGCGAAAGACTACTTAAAGAGCTGTTAGCGAAAGACGACTTAAAGAGTTGTTAGCGAAAGACGACTCGTCAAGAGGATTTTGAAAGATGACTCAGAAGACTCACGGATACTCATGAGGCTCGTGGAGACTATGGAGGCTCATGAGAGTCATGGAAAGAACAGACTGCCGCCGCTGCACAAACACAACCTAGAAGCCTGGAGCTCACCAGTGTTGCGCTAAAGAACGCTTGAAACCAAGCGGGACAGAACATAAATTCCCCGAATCCCCGTGGCCTACTGCAGCCGCCCATGAAAGCGTTTCTTTTATCTTATGTACATATACCTCACTCTATAATACAGACGGTTAGTCCCTCAACAACACCTCCTTGGCCATCTCGTAGGCAGTCCACGAAATGGCAGTGCTGGGGATGTTGAAGATGATTCTGGGCTTCCAGCCGCGGGCAAACGCCGCCAAGCCGCCCTGCTTGTACATGGCCTTGGCCGCACTGGAAAAGCCGTTGATGTGTCTCATGGACTCGTTGGACGAAACGCCTCTGGTCTGCAAGGCGGTCTTGATGCAGTCGAACGGGTTGGTCAAGGCCGCAGCGATACCGCCGGCAATACCGCCGCTCACGCAGTGGTAGTAGGGATTGTATGTGTTGGTAGGGTTCAAGATGGACGACGAGTACTCGTAGAAACCGAAGTTCATGGCCGCAAACGGAATGCTGGTGAAGAGCGTCGTGGGGTACGAGATGAAGAACGCACCCAAGCCCTCCTTGCGGTACACGGAGAGCGCGGTCTTCATGAGACGCACGGAAGACGACGCTCCCTGCTCACCCACTTGCATTCTCTGCTTCAAGACGTCGAACGGCGTCATCAAGGCGTCGGACGCAACGGTGGCAGCAATACCGGCGCCGGAAGCAATCAACGGATGTGTCTCGTCGGTGACCCACTTGCCGGTGGTGGCGCCCAGCGGCGTGGCAAAGCGGTTGACCAAAAACGTCTTGGAAGCCTCGAAAACAGAAAAGTACACGGCGTGGGCGGGCCCGGCGCCCAACACCACCGAGGAGACTCCTCTCCACAAGGCGTAGGCGCCCTCGCTGGACGAGATGCGCGAGATGGACGAGATCACCGAGCGGTTCATCTGCTGGCCGGCGGCCGCCATCTGCATTCTGGTCTTGAGCGAGTCGATGGGGAACATCACCGTGTGTTCCATGATGCCCGCGAAGGCTCCGGCGCAGAGATGTGCTGTTATGCTGGCGTCTTCGGGGAGCGCCTCGTAGTCGATTTCTAAGAGGTCTGGCGAGAGTTTGTGGGGGTGGTCAGACATGACGAAGGGTGGTGTTGTGAGGTTGCTTCAGAGGGCTTCTGTGGAGTAGTGAAAATTTCGCAAGCGGTGACGGGCCGGCTGCAGTATTTGGGTGGAGGCGACTGCGGGGTGCAGATAATTCTCGGCACGGAGCGGGCGGGTAGAGACTGATTGGAGAGTGAAGCCGTGCACAAGCGGAGGGCTGTCGGTGGGTTTCCGGAGAAGATGATGGCTCGACGTTTTTTCTCGTAGCGCACGTCGACCTCGGCGCCGACGCTCCAGGTGCGCGCCGCGCCGGAGTTCGCATCGGTCTGGAGCCGCAACAATTGGCTTGCTGACAAAGCCACACCTCTGCGGGCTTTCCAGGGCGAACGCCGCCCTTTATAACCGGGCGCGGGGCTTGTCGTTTCAGGCGTGTTTCAGCTGCGGCGGGCGCTGCCGTCGCTGCGCTGCCTGTGCTGGCGGTTTTGCCTCTGGCTGTAGGTTGTTGTGCTTGGGTGTGGCTACCGCATCTCCGTCCGCCGGCAGCTGTGGGCACCCATCGGATTCTTCGGCGGCGGAAACTCCTGTGGGCGATTGTCGTATTTATCCTACATATTTGTGCGTGTGATGTCGTCCGCTTTCTCTGGTATACCCTTTTGCGTGTTTTCTGTTTCCATCTAGCGGTAACGCGCATGATGAAGAGGAACACGGCGACCCACGCCGGCGCCAGTGCCTCGGAAGAGCGCTGGCACGGCGCCAAAGGCACGGCAGGGCGGACGCGGCCGCGTTCCAGCGAAGCCAGCCGCTCCGGCAGTCCCGACTGTTTCGACTCTATCTCCGACAAACGGCCGAGCCGCATGGCCGGCGGCATCGCCCGCTTACACCAAAGGCTTGAGGTCGAACAGCTCGCTGTACTGCTCGGGAACGATGGATCTGACCTTGCCCGTGGTCAACACGGCCTTCACGTTCAGAATCACAAAGTTCTCCATGTTGGACATGGCTTGCACGGTGTGTGTGCCCATGTGGGGCAACGACACCACGTTTGGCAAGTTGTAGAGCTCGGGGGAAACGGAGGGCTCGTGCTCAAACACATCAGATGCAAACGCACCGATCTCACCGGCCTTCAATGCGCTGGTGAGCGCAGCCTCATCGATGACCGCACCACGGGCGGTGTTGACGATGATCGCGCTCTTCTTCATCTTCTTGAAAGACTCGGCGTTCAACATGTGGCGGGTCTTGGCGTTCAATGGCACGCTGACCATGATGACGTCCAGGGTGCTGATCAAGTGGTCGAGCGAAACGTATTCGGCGTCCTTCTCCAACTCCGGAGCCAACTTGGACCGGTTGTAGTAGGTGATCTTGCCAAAGCCGAAAGGTGCCAAGCGGTCGCGGATGGCCCGGCCGATACCGCCCATGCCGAGGATGCCCACGGTCAACCCCTCGGGGTCCAAGCCCAAAGCCACGTTGGCACACTTGCCCTTGGGCCAGTCGCCGGCGAGCAACCCATTGTGCCCCTCCTGGTAGCGTCTCATCGCGGCAAGCGTCAAGTAGACGGCTGTAAGCGCGGTGGGCGCCTCCACGGGGTCCGTGATGTTGGACACCTGGATCTTCCTCTCCGTGAACGGAGCGACGTCGATCTGGTCGTAGCCAGCGCCGTTGTGGGTGATGGCCACAACAGACTTGGGCAATTGGGCAGCCAACTCGGCGTCGAAGCGGCCAGTGTCGGAAACGGACGCAAACGTCCGCGAGATCACGGCCACGTCGCCGTACTTGCCCTTAATGTCCTGGAAGAACTCTTCCCTGCTTTTGGACTCACAGTCCACCACCTCTGCGATCTCGCCGAGCTGAGCCCAGCCATCCTTGCTGCTGCTCCAGTCTCCGAGTCTGAGTACCTTTGGCTTGCTGACAGTCATTTTGTATGTGTATGTGCTGAAATATCGAGGCGATGTGCGTGTTCTGGAAACTATGGGGGAGGGAAAAGTGTTGGCTTTTATACTTCCACTCGGAGTCCCCCACGTATGCGGGCACACCTGCCCCCGCCCCCACGCAGCTAGCCCGCAGCCCCCGCAGCCTACGGCAGCAGCCTACATCGACACAACGAGCATTATCTTTTGATATTTTATGACGGGACTGTTCGACCGTTTTGAAGATCTTTTCCGGGTCCACAGTCAAGAACTTGACTCTGTCCACCGTGACGACACCGTCTTGCACATAGGGCGCTATCTTTACCTCAGTACGGTAGTCTCCGCAGAGATAAGGTGCGTCGAGGCTCGGCGCGGAGCTCGGCTCCGAGGACACCAGGGCCATATTACATAACGAGGCGTGGTCCACGGTATTTGAGGCTGTCGCTGAACTTCTTCTGGGAAACAGACGCGACGGACACCTCTCTCTCCGGGAAACCCTCGAAAGACTTGGCATACGTGGCCACAGAGTGCGCAATCAACTTGGTGTTGATGACCCACGCCTTGTAGTCGGGGTTGCTCAAGTCGTCGCAAAGCTGGTGGTAACATGGGTCGAACCATTCGCCGGCCTTGCCGCCGAACAGCTTCTCTCCCTTCTTGGTCTTAACGCCTTCTGCGCCGGTGGCAATGCCTCCAGCTGGAATGCCCACGTCGATGAAGCCCACGTAGTCCGATCTGCCGTCGAACGGAACCATGGTGTAGTTCAAGCCGTGCAGCTTGTACCAGTCGATGTAAAGGTCCTTCAAGTCACCAGAGCCGTTTGGATGGTCCTTGTTGTTAGCGTCGTACACCTGGTATTCGAAGTTGGGAGAAGCCATCATGTCGTAGTCCATGAAAACACGCAACTTCTTGTTCTCCTCGGCCAGAAGCGAGTTGGCGTAGGCGTAGGAACCCAAAAGTCCCTCCTCCTCAGCAGCCCACCAGGCGAAACGAACGGCGTTCTTGACCTTGAACTTGGTCAATTGCTTGGCAACTTCGAGCAAAGAGATGGTGCCGGAGCCGTCGTCGTTGATACCGGGGCCCTCAGCCACAGAGTCGGAGTGGGCACCCAAGGAAACAACATTGTCGTGGTCACCGTTTCTGGTCTCGGCCACAACATTGATGGTCTTGATCTTCTTCACGTACGAGTCCACGTAGAGCGTGGTCTCGAACTTGTGGGCAGGCTTCTTCTCCAATTTTTCGATAAACTTGGAGGCGTCCTTTGTACTGATGGACAACGAGGGGATTTCGCCGCCGGTGGAGCCCAAGGTACCGTGCAAAGGTGCCTCCTCGTCGTAGATGACGATAGCGGCTGCTCCGGCCTTACCGGCAGTGATCAGCTTGTCGCCAAAGGCACACTTGCCTCTGGCAATCAATGCGATGTTGCCCTTGATCAAATCCTCGGGGTAGTCCGAAACGTCACAACCGTAGTTGGCGGCCAAGACCAAGTTTCCGTGCACAGGCTTCTCGTGCGGGGTAGGAGGCGACAAGGCGAGCGACAGGAGAGACTTTGGCTGCTCGCCGTCAATGAGAAGCGAGTACGCCTTGACTCTGCCGTCAATGGCATCGAAACGCTGCACATCCCACGAGTAGTAGCCGGCCATCTTGTGCAATTCGTCCAAAATGTAGTTGATGGTGCCCCAGTGGCCCTTTGAGCCAATGACTCTGGTGGGGTGGCCAAACTCCTTCACGGAGGCGGTGGAGATGTTGTAGAGCGTCTCTGCCCTTTCTCTCAAGGCATCGGCGGTGATGGCGTCCTGCAACTTCTCCGTATCAACCTCGGGCTTTCCCCAGTGTGGCCAGGGGAACCAGGCCTGCTCTCCAAAGTCCGAGGCGGCCTCGGCATTGAGGAGGGCCTGGAGGTCGCCCACAGGCAGCGTTGGGAACGCAGAGGAAACCCCCAAGATAGCGAGCGCGGTAGCAATTGATAACTTCATTGCCGGGTTCTGGTGAGTCAGCCCTTTGTGGAATTGCTCGTATATATACTCGGGAGACACACCCGTACACCGCCACAAGATGGCGCCGATAGCGGCAAGACCGCACGCGCGTCCTCGCCAGCCGCACATACACGCGGACCGGCTCTATACGGGCGCTTCAGTGTGGACTCAGAAATTGAACTGGAAGCCGCCGCCGCCGTGGCCCTTCATGAACTGCGCCATGATATCCTCGGGCCGGAAGTGGAACTGTGCGCCCGGTCCGCCTTGGTGTGCGTATTGGTGGTGAGCTCCGCCGGAGGAACCCGATCCACCACGGTCGTATTCGGCCTTGGCCTCGGAATTCGACAAGACCTCGTAGGCCTCGTTGATCTCCTGCATTTTCGACTCCATCTCGCTCTCAGAAAGATCGCCGCCCTTGTACTTGTCGGGGTGGTACTTGAGGGTCTGGGCTCTGTATGCCTTTTTGATTGTCTTTTCGTCGGCGTCCTTGGACACGTCCAAGATTTTGTAGTAGTCCTTGGAGAGGTCAAACTGGCTTTGCTGCTGTTGCTGCTGGTACTGGCGCTGTTGCTGCTGGCGCTGTTGGTAGAACTGCTGCTGCTGTCTCTGTCTTTGCTGTTGCTGCTGCTGCTGTTGCTGCTGCTGCTGACGCTGCTCGATCTCCTGAATGGGGGCGTACCGCTTGCGGAAGAGCGCCGTCTTTTGCACGCTCTTGCTGTACTGCAAGAGAAGCTGTTGCGCTTCGCTGTACTTCTTCTTCTTGAGGAGCTTGTCGATTTTGGCCAACTGTTTGGGCAAGAACGGCCCGGCAGTCTCGGGCACCCGAGCGCAGAAACTGGACTTGGCGTCGCCGCTGGCCCGCACGCCGCTTTCACACATTAGCTTGTTCAACACCTGCGTGAACGGAAGAGCCCCGGCCAACGTGGCGTCGCCAAACTCTCTGGCTGCAAATTCGCTCGCAAGGTGCACGAGGTAGTCGTAGTTCGTTTTCACTGCCAGAGGCAACTTGCTCACGTCACGCTTGGGAAGAGCAATGGGCCCGGTGAGCACAGTGTTCAACTCGAGGTAGTCAAGCGACACCGGGTCCACTTTTTCGTCCGGTAGCACGGGAGCCTCGGCAGTCTTGGGGTAGAGGTACTCGTCAAGCACAAAGTAGTCCTCGAGCGGCCTCAAAATCTTTTGTGTCCGGGAAAAGAGCTTGGACAACGCTCCGCACGGCTTGTGGTCATTGTCGATGCGGAGACAGCTCTTGACGACGGCCCACGCCTCGTTGAACCGGCCACGCGTAAAAAGGAGGTACTCCGCGTTCTCGGCGTACATCGAGAGGTTCCGCAGGTTCTTAACGAGCTTGGAGTAGTCGTCGATAATGTCGTTGAACACGGCGTCGCTGCCGCCCTGCAATGCTGTGGAGGCCTTCTTTTTGAGAAGCTTCAACCGGAGCTCGTACACCAACGCGTAGTCGGGCGCAGTGGGCACGAGGACGTCGTTGACGAGGCCCAACGCGCTGTCGATGGTGGCTTCGTCCGGGGAGCCGGCCAAGCTGTTTTCCACACCCACAAGCGCCTGCTCGAAGCTGCGGATCTGTGCCACCACCTGCGCGTTGTTGGAGAGGTCGAAACGGCCCTGGATCTCCGCAAACTGACCCCGCTTCATCAACAACTCCATCAACATGGACGCGGCCGGCGAGAAGGACCCGTCCAGATCCACGGCGCGCCACAAGTCCGAGATGGCCGCGTGAGTCTTGCCAAGGCTGACCTCGATGATCGCCCGCTTGTAAAACACCTGTGCCATAGTGTTGCCGGCGAGAGTATGGCCACTTTTGTCGATGTTGGCGATCAAGCTGTCGTACTCGCTGAGCACGCTGCTGCTGGGCCCTTTGGAGAGGAGAAGCTGCTGCGCGGTGGAGATCTGGCTCATGAGCTCGTCGGGCGCCACGGCGTTCGCCGCAAGCGCCAAGGACAAGAGGAAAAACGGCTTCATGGGTGCTGAAGGTGTAGATGAGATAAGAACACGAATCCACTACCGCGCGCGGAGTATGGGGAAGAGGTGGAAAATCTGACACCGCGACTAGCCCGAACAATGGCGCGGCCATCTTCTTGCGTATTCTTTTTTCTTCTTCTGTTTCTTTTATTTTTTTTTTCTTCTTCTGGCTACGTAGCGCTTCATACAATCGTTGTATTCTATGCTCGACAGGCGTCTACTTGAAAAGCTTGGCCAAGGACACCGCGCCCTCGTCGTTCTTGGACATGACCTTGGCCACGGCGAGCTCAAAGTCCTCCTGCGTGACGTGGATACGTCTCTCTCTCAACGCGTACATGCCCGCTTCGGTGCACACACCCTTGACGTCGGCACCGGAGCAGCCGTTCATTTTCTCGGCGATCTTGCGCAAGTCGATCCCTCGGGTCAAGTTCATCGACCGCGAGTGGATCTTGAGGATGTCTGTACGGGCGGTCACCGTAGGCGCAGGGAACTCGATCTTCCTGTCGATACGGCCGGGTCTCAACAAGGCCGGGTCCAAGATGTCCAATCTGTTGGTGGCCATGATGATTTTGATGTCCTTGGAGCTCTCGAAGCCATCTAGCTGGTTGAGCAACTCCAACATGGTGCGCTGGACCTCGGAGTCGCCGCCGGACGAGCCCTCCACTCGCGAGGACCCGATGGAGTCGATCTCGTCCATGAAGATGATGGAGGGCGCGTGCTCGCGCGCCATGACAAAGAGCTCACGCACCATGCGCGAGCCCTCACCAATGTACTTCTGCACCAACTCAGAGCCAGACACTCGGATGAACTTGCAGTCGGTGTGGTGGGCCACGGAACGCGCCAAGAGCGTCTTGCCCGTGCCCGGGGGTCCGTACAAAATCACACCCTTGGGCTGCGCGATACCCAAGCTCTCGAAAAGCTCCGGGTGCTTGACCGGCAACTCAATCACCTCCTTGATCTCCTTGATCTGCTTGTCCAAGCCGCCGACCATGTCGTACGTGGAGTCGGGCACCTTTTCGACCATCATCAACGAGACCAATGGGTCGACCTTGTTGGGCAACACCTTGTGCAAGTCGTACGAGTCGGACTTGAGGCACACGCGCAAGCTGGGCGTCAACTTCTTGACGTCAATGTCCTTGGTCACGTTGACAATGTACTTGCCCTCGGGGTGGATCTTGACCAAGACCTTTTTGAGGCCCATGACCTTGACCACTTCGCCCACGTAGGAGCCCGGCTCCTGGAGAAGCCGCAACTCGTCCTTCAATTGGCGCACCTTGGTGTTGAGCTTGTTGCGCTGCGCCTCCAAGCGGCGCAAGTTCTGCGTGGTGGTTTGGAGCTTGATTTCGGCGTCCTGGATCTGCTGCTCGAAGTACGGCTTGACGCCGCCTTCGTGGACGTAGGCAGTGGCAACGGACGTCATGTGGAGGGGAACGGGGGATGGCTTCGGCGGGAATGGGTCGAGAAAACGGGGACTAGACGGGTCTGGGGGAAACGGATCGATGGATTTATGGACGGACGGAGAGGCGCCGATGAAAGTTCCGATGGAAGCGCTGGTGGAAGAAGCGCTGATGGAAGAATGAAGAACGACGGGCGTCGTTTCGCTTTGCCTCACCACCGGGGCCGCGCGCCGTGTGCAGGCCCGCCCATTGAGCGCTCGGCCCCGGTGGCGCCAGCCGCCGCGCGCACCCACTCCACGTCTTTGGCGGGCCGAAAGGGCCCTCGTGTCATTGTTCCTTGTAAAGTGCCGGCTGCCCCTGCGATCATGCCCATGCCCAAGCTCTTGTTTGTGCTTTGCCTCGCGTCGGGCGTGGCCGCGTTCCAGCAGTACTGCAAGTGTGTCTGCAACGAAAACCTGGTGATTGATAAGATTGCCCAGTGCTCGCAGTGCACCAAGGAGTGGTGCTTGCAAAAGAACGCCCAGCTTTGCGGCGTGGACGCCGCGGCCGACGGCATGATCATCAGCTGCGTTCAGAACGAATCGCGCAAGGAGCAGGTGGTGATTTGCGCTTTTGTTGTGGTTGTGGTTGTGCTTTTGGCCAAGAAGGCCGTGAGGCGCTAGGCGGCGCCAGCGCGCGGGCCGGCCCTGGTGGGCTTGGGATGGGGTAGTGTTGCCTTCTGGTGTTTGGTGTTGGCATTTGCGTTTTTCTGCTTTGCCATTGTGGGGTTGCCATTTTGCTCCGCCGGCCTGCTGCTTTTTGCTGTTCTGCTCAGGATTTTCCCCACTGCCTCGTTGTTTTAACTCCCTTCTTGCCGGGCCACTGCCACGCCGTACCAGCTGTGATGGCGTGAGGCCGCCCGCGCGGAGGCCCGGTCGCGTGGGCCTGGCGCGGCGTGAAACATCCAAACTCCGCTTGAACGGCTGAGGCGCCCTTTGCTGCCAAATAAAATACAGAAAAAAAAAAAAAAAAACAGAGCAAAAGAGGCGGTGGCGTTGGCTTCGACACAGACAGCCGGTCACTGCCTTCACAGCCCAGCCGCCGGCTGCCCCGTGCCGATGGGCCCCGCCCATTGGTTTAGCGCCAGCGGCCACGCGCGCCCGTCTCGAAAGTCGTGCCGTACCAAGGTGGAATACTGAAAATTTTTTACTCAACCCTCGTACCTTTCGATCTTCTTTTTCCTCATCGACGCTTCTCCTTCAGTCCAGCCATCGAGGAGTCCATTTGTTGAGCGAATCTCAGTCCGACCCACCCAGGCATCTAGTTATTAGTTTAATTGTTTGTCTTTTTCCGGTCTGCACCTTCAGTTCGCCTCAATATCATCCCCTGGAGTTTCACCTGATCTCCGCATAGAAAACACCACGGGCCGCTCTTTGCAACCCCTGACCCCTCCTGCTTCCAGACTCCCAATTGTCCCACAATGTCTGAAAAGCCCGAGCTGTCCACCCAGCCTGCGGCTCCTACCCAGCCGCAATCCCTCGCCCCGGACGCCACCCAAACCCCACAGCACCAGCAGCAGCATCACTCCGGCCACAATCACCACGGTAAGCCCCACAACAAACCGTATAGTGGCAACGCTGCCGCCCACGGCAACAACCCGTCTGCGCAGGGTGCCCACAACTCTGCCAACAGACTGGGCTACCAGGGCCAGAACAAGTACCACAACAAGCGCAATTACAACAACCAGAAGATGAACTCTCACAACAAGCCTTACGCTGGTGGCTACACGTTCGCGCCCAACATGTACAACTACTACTACCCATACGCATATGCACAGGGCATGATGCCCGCCGGCATGAGCGGCATGCCTGCCTACCCTCCTCAGTCTCCTCAGCCGGCCAGCGCTGCTCTCCAGCAGTCCTCTCCTACCCCTTCCAAGGTCAAGGTCACCGACAAGGACGGCAGACAAGTGGACTTGGAGGAAAAGACAAAGTCTGCCTCCTCCTCCGTCGCCTCGACCCCTGCGCCTGTCCACGCTCCGGTCGCTTCTCCTAAGACCCCTTCTGCACAGACCTCGGCATCCCCAGCTCCAGCTCCGGTCGCTGTGGCCGAGCCATCCACGGAGGCTTCTAAGTCTTCTGCCGCCGAGGAGTTCAGAAGAAAGATTTTCGAGAGAGCCCAGGCTGCCAAGAAGAAGAAGGAATCTGCATCTTCCCCAGCTGCCCCAGTCGCTGCTCCAGCTCCAGCTCCAGCTGCCACTCCAGCTGCCGCTCAAGCCCCCGCCGCCGCTCCAGCTGCTGCACCTGCCGAGGCCCCTGCTCCTGTGTCCTCTGAGCCAGAGGCCCAACCTGCTGCCAAGGAGCCCGAGGTCCCAAAGACAGTCGAGGTCGCTACCCCAGAGAAGTCCAAGGCTCAAAGCCCCACCGCATCCGCTCCCGAGACCGCAGAGGCTCCAAAGCAGATTGCATCCGAGGAAAAGACCGAGACTACCGAGCCCGAGGCTGCTGTTTCCGCCGAGCCTTCTGCTGAAGCAGCCGATCTCAAGTCTGAAACGGAATCAAAAATTGCATCGAAGGTCGAAGAAACTGTCTCTTCTGAGGAGCCTGTGGAGAAAGCCGCAGAGCCTTTGACCGACTCCACCAAGGAAGCAGAGGGCGACAACGAGGAGCAAGAAAACAACGAATCCGGCGCTGAAAACGAAGGTTCCGAGAGCCAGGACGACGACGCCGACGCCGAGTCCCAAGAGTCCGTGTTTAACCTTTCTCTGTTCTTCGAGCGCGTCAACAACGCTCAGTCTATTGAGGACCCATTCTCCTTCAGCTACCCATACCCATTGACTGGTGTCGATGCCAGATGGAAGAGTGGTGCAAAGAAATACAGATACGACCCTCAATTCTTGCTTCAATTCCGTGATTTCGTCCAATTCCCAATTGACGACGCTTGGAAGGACAAGCTCGAGAGCTTGTCTATTGTTCCTCTCAAGAAGTCCTCCTCGGGTACACAGAGAATGAACTCCAACAAATTCGGTGGTCAAATGCAAGGTGGAAGATTTAATGGATCATTCCAAGGCAGAGGTGGCCAATTTGATGGCAGACAAAACTCTAGATCCGGCTCCAAGAAGAGAGGTGGCTCTAATGCCGGTGGTCCAAGAGACAAGTCTTTGAGAAACAGAAACCAATCCAAGCGTGGTGGAAAGGAGAGAGAGAGAGATGACGAGCCACCTAAACCAGCTGAGGACGTCAAGCCTTTGGTTCCAACTGCCAACAGATGGGTCCCTAGATCCAAACAAAAGAAGGAGGAAGTTAAGCTTGCACCAGATGGATCTGTCATGCTTGACTCCGAGGACATTGAGAGAAAGGTCAAGTCTGCATTGAACAAGTTGACTTTGGAGATGTTCGAGCCAATTACACAAGATTTGTTGAAGATTGCCAACCAATCCATCTGGGAAGACAACGCACAAACCATCAAACAGGTGATTTCCTTGACGTTTGCTAAGGCATGTGACGAGCCATACTGGTCCACGGTGTATGCTCAGTTCTGTGCTAAGATGTTGAAGGAAGTTCCCGAAGAAGTTAAAGACGTCAACACTTTGACCAAGAGCCGCGAGCCTGCTCAGGGTGGTGACTTGGCAAGAAGAATCTTGTTGGCCACCTGTCAAGTTGAATATGAGAAGGGTTGGGTCGACAAGCTTCCGACCAACCCAGATGGCTCTCCATTGGAGCCAGAGATGATGTCTGACGAGTACTACGCCATGGCCGCTGCCAAGAGAAGAGGTCTTGGTTTGGTCAAATTCATTGGTAACTTGTACATCTTGAACATGTTGAACGATCAAGTTATTTTGCATTGTTTGAGAGATCAATCCAAGAACGTTGTCGACCCATCTGAGGACTCCTTGGAGAACTTGGCACAATTGATCAAGACTGTTGGTCCAAGATTCGAGGCTTCCGAGAGAAACAAGGCCGCTTTGACGTTGGTTTACGAGAACATTGAACTGATCTTGGACAACTGCAAGCTCTCTTCCAGAATCAAATTTATGTTGATGGACTTGGTTGACTTGAGAAAGGCCAACTGGAAGTCTCTCAAGGCCGACGCTGGTCCAAAGACCATCAAGGAGATTCACAACGAAGCTGAGTTGAAGAGAATTGAAGAAAGCAGGGCTCAAGCAGAGAAGAGAAGAAACAAAGGAAATTCAGGTTCTTATGGCGGTGGAGACTCTAGGTCCAACTCTACGAGAGCGGGTTCTTCTTGGGGTAATAAGAAAGACTCTAGAGCTCCAACAAAGGACTCCAGAGGCTTCCAATCTGTCTCCAGATCGCAGTCGAATAGACCATCCGCTGAGAGCAATACCTCTGCATCCCAAATGTCTCCTCGCGAGAACTCCAAAAGAACTGATTCTATGGCATCCAACATCTTTGCTGCATTAGGTGGTGACAATGAAGATGAAGAGTCTGAAGCACCTGCAAATTGAGTTGAAGTTTGACATTCAACCAAGCTGCACCCCTTGCATTTTCTCCATATTTGTATTACTTGTAATATACAGTTTTCATTAATAATAACGACATGCGAATAGGCTGTGCAGTTTTCCAATGTGTTCTTTAAACAACCTCACCAATTTCAGATGTGTATTTCCTTTGACAGTAGCTGTTATGTGTACTTCCTTCACTAGTAGCCCAATGTGAAGTCCGATCCAAGGCTGGCTTCACTCACAAGGAGAACACTCTGGCCAGGTTTCTCCTCGGCGACGGGCTCGGGGTCTGGAGAAAGGAGCTGCTTCACCAAGGCATCATCGTAAGTGACTGTAAGCGCTAAAGACGGCGAGGACTTGAAGTCCTCCTCTGGCTTGGCAAAAAACAGTTTGAGCCCGTCGACGTGGCTGCGCAAGTGCTGGTCAAAGCGCTGGACATGACATAGCCTCTCGACAAAGAACAACATGATTTTGTGCGGGTCCACCGACGCCTTTTGTAGTGATTTGAGACAGCCGACAAACTTCGGAAGCTCACTGGCCTCCGCGGGCACATTTTGGCACACAAACAATATGAGGAACTTGGTGATGTAAAGCGGCGACTCGCCTCGAGCAAGAAGCACGAGTATTTTGGAGAGAACGGTGAGCCGCTTGCGCTTCGAAGCCGAATACACCTCAGAAGCAACAACTGGTGCGGCCTCTTCATCAGACGCACTGAACGGGCCATCAGAAACATCAGAGGCGCCGTCGTCGGAGAGCGGAATAGTGCTTGCCCACGCGGCCTCACGCGTGCTGGACGCGTCCATCTCGAAGTCATGCTCGGATAGAATACTCTCCAAATCGGAGTCTGGAGCGTCTTCATGGCTGCCATAGCAGCGCTGGAGCCCGGCGAATGCCAGACCCGCTGGATGGGCGCTGCCGGTCTGGAATAGCCGCGTCGGCGCCCTCAACTCGGCGGCAATCTCCCGGAAAAGCGGCAAGTTCTGCGCCGAGCACAAATCGGCCCTGCTTCTGCTGAGCGTCCGAACGACAGAGTCGATTGTGGCCTCGTCAATGACATCGCTTGCCCGCAAGCTGGCCACCTCCACGACATTGATGGCCGTCCGCATGTCGCCGTTGGCGTAGGCCGCAATGGCGTCCACCGCCGGGTCGGAGTAGGAAAGAAACGGAAGCTTGAACAAGAGACGGCGCCGGATGTTGGCAAACAAAAACGCTCGCCGGATGGACGCGGCCACCGCCGTCGCCTCCAACGGCTGGAGCCGAAAGTGCTGGCATCGAGAGAGAATGGCACGGCGCACACGCTTTTGAGGGTCCACAGTGGTGGCTCCTATGAAAACGTAGCAGCCGGACTCAATAAACGGAAGCAAGTTGTCCTGCTGCACTGACGTGAGCCGGTGGATCTCGTCGACAAACACGACCACACGCAAGCGGGGCTGCTTGAGCAGAAGGCGCTTTCTGTTTTCGTCGCTGATGGCCATCAGAAGCTCGCGTAGCTCCGACGCCGTGGAGTCTGTGGCAGAGAGCTCCACGAAAACGTGCCCACATTCCTGCGCTAGAAGGCCGGCCAAGCTAGTTTTGCCGACCCCGGGCGGGCCGGAAAGAATCATGGAGGGAAGATAGCCCAAGCGGAGGAAGTTGGCGATCTCGCCATCGTTTTCGTTCAACAAGTGGCGCTGGCCCACATACTGCGAAAGCGTGCGTGGGCGGATGACGTCTGCCAAGGGCAAATGAAGCCGGCGGACCAAGTCGGCATCTTCTTTAGGCTGTGGGCGCCCACTCATACAAGTGCATTTGAGGTGTTGGCGCGCGTGCTACATCATCTTCACGAGCGCGCTGTGGAGCCACGATTGTACAGGTAGATGAATAAATGGGCCTCGAAATAAAGCCGTTGGTTTGCAAAAGTATATTCACCAGGGCCAACTCTGATTACAGCAGGCGGATGAGATTGGGCCATTCCGATTATGCCAACTTCGGTCGCATCACTTGCGATCAGAAAACTGCGGGCTCAAATTAGTGGACATCTTGCGTCTCTTGACTGCGCTCTTGGCGTCGTCCGGCACGCTCCTTGGCGACGGGCTGGACACGGCGTCGTGCTGCAAACCAGAGGAACCCAATCTATGGGCTCTGTTTGCGCTGTTGACGTACACTTCAAGTGCCTTCAACGGCGAGTTCAAGTTCTTGGCTACCGCCAACTGCATTAGCGGCCGGAGGCTCATCATGGCGTTGCCAATTTGCGCCACCTTGAAAGCTTCGGTGGGAATCCCTGAGGTGCCTGCATATTTCGTGCTGAAGGAATCGCCCAAGATGCTCCAGACATCCATGGAGTGAGATGCCTGCGGGCTCTCCTCTTTGACGGGCTTCAAAGCCCTCAATCTGTTTTCTAGTGCCGCGAAAGAAATATTTTGCTCGTAGGTGGCGAGCTTGCAGTCGAGCTGCTGAATGGAAAAGTCTTTGTTGAGCACAATCTGACACGTCCCCGAAGACGTGCCCAGGGTGCCGTCGTTGTAGACGAAATTGACAATCACACGGGACTTAAAGAACATGCACCCATTTCCGTGAAACTGGAACTTGAGCCCGGGCAACGTCACCTGGTGTCTTGCGATGCTCCTGGCAAGCACGTTGGACAACAAGAACCTGGCTGTTGTGGATGTGTTGAGCTCGAAAACTGTCGGAAGATCCGATGAGCCGCCCTCCGCTTGCAGCGAGCTTGCATGCTTGGCCGCGCTGGCGAATCGGATTCTGCAGCTGGGGGAGAAGAAGGCGGTGCAAGTTTGTGTCCAGAAGTCCAACTTCCTGAGCAATTCTGGAGCCTCACTCGAAACCACCTCCAACAAGCCTAAAATGCGAGCCACGCCGGCATTTATCAAGTTGCGTTCGAAGGCCCTGGCGTTGGCGTCGGCAAGCACGCCGTTCTGGCGGGCGGCCGCACTGGAGGCGGAAGCGGTTCTGGCACCCGGTGGATTTCCGTTGCTGTTGACGTTGCCATTGCTGGCGTGAGGATCAGCTTGCGCATCGAAAGACCCTGCCATGAAGGGCGACCTGGCCACGGAGGCAGCACGTAGGCGGCTCTGGCCGAGCCTCGCAGCGTCCGAGTCCATTTGCTCCATCGAAGCGGCCTTCGGTTTCGCGCCGTCGGCACCGTGCTGTGGAGGAAAAGGCTGGGCCTGGTTCTGGCTTTGGAGCGGGTTGCCGTTGGCGCCCTGCGCACCGATGTTCAGGTTGGGCGCCGGCCCGTTTGGCGGGAAGGGACCTCCCTGTGGGCCGTACTGCGGGTGGGAGAACTTGAGCGATTGAGCGTGCTGGGGCGTTTGCTGGGGGGTTTGCTGGGGCGTTTGCTGGGGCCCTGGGCCCCGCTGCTGCACCATATGCTGCTGGGCTATGCGAGGCTGCTCGGCGCCGTTCAGGTCGCTCGGAAAGGTTTTGGGCATGATCGTGGGCGTGTTTTCGTGGTAGGCGCTGGGCACCGTGGGCGACACCTTTGACAGGCGGCCGGCCGCTTGCGGAAGCGCCGTGGGCATCAGTTGCATGCGGGGCATGTCGGGGCGACCGTGGCCCATGGCGGTGGGGTCGGGAGGCCCGGCGGGGGGCATGTTGGGCGTGAAGTCGTAGGCGGAGAAGCCGCCGTTGGCGCGTGGCGGGGGCACGTCGCTGGCACTGAGAGGCTGCTCCGGGAGCGGGCCGTGAATGCCGTAGCCGGTCATGCCGCGCATGGATATGTTGTTCATTTGCTGCTGTAGCTGGTCACGGCTGGGGGTTCAGGGGTCCGATGGACCGGAGGGACGGCTTGAGCAGAGAGGGTAGCGCGGGGGAGAATTGGGGGCGAGAAGGCGCGGAGACAAGTGGGGGACTCACGGAGACAGTGCGGCGGGTGGCGCGAAAGACAACAAGAAAATCGCCGCAGCCGTGGTGGTTTGGCTGGGAAGAAAGTTTGGAAGCGGAGTCGGTGGACCGTTGGAGTTTTGCATTCGTGCGATCTTACTATGGAAGCGAGGGGTGCAGACGGCGCTGTGTGCAGGCTGGTATCAAGCTGCGAGTAGCAGAGCGAAACCGGGCGTGGTGACCCCGGCGTAGAAATGGATGAAAAAAAAAAGAGAAGGTCTTTTTTGTTTGTTTGTGGATGCGGTGCAAGATGGAATGAGCAGGCGGAGCACGCAACGCGGCGCCGGCGGCTCGGGCCGGGTGGGCTTTGTAGAAGCTTCTGTGCATTTAGTTCACACCGCTCAGGCGGTGTGAGATCGGAATGGCGAGGGCTGAGGCCGGCGAGTTTCTGAATAAGTGTAGTGTTGGGAACGAAATTTTTTGTGGTTTGGAACTTTTTCGCTCAATGTCGGCGGTGAATTCTGGGTATATCTGTGGATTACGGCTATGGTTTCTGGACTTTGCATGACTTACTTGTCGCTGTTTACTGTGGATCTGTATGGGTTGATGGTCGCTATGGACTTTGGATCTGTATGGGTTGATGGTCGCTATGGACCTTGCATCTGTATGAGCGAATGTTCGCTATAGACTCTGGCCTATATGGTTTTTTGGATTGACTATGGCCTGTAAGATTTTTGGTATCGACTCTGGCCTGTAAGATTTTTTGGATCGACTCTGGCCTGTATGATTGATTGGCTGTGTGGCTATTGCTGCGCCGGAACACGCTAAGCCACCTGCCGTGATCAACGGAGAGCCCCAAGGCCCAGAAACGCCGACGCCGCTTCCTCCTCAATTCGGCAAGCCAAGCGCCAGGCGCTCGGGCCCACACACCCACCGCATCATCGCCGGGTGGCTGGCCAAGGGCCGCCGCGGCTTGAGCGTCTGCTTCGTCTCCGGCACGTCGACATCCACGTTTTCCCGCGTCTTGTTGGCGCGCCGCTTAAGGAGCTTGTTCAACGTCTCGCGCTTCTCCTCCTCCAACTGCTTGGCCTTGTAGTGCGCCCGCTTGCGGGCGTTTTCGGCCTTGCGGAGCGCCGCCTGCTCCTCCGTCTCCTTCCGCTTCGCCGTCTTGCGGTTCAACGCGAGAAGCTGCTCGTCCATGCGCGCAAACATCAGGTCCTCGTACTTTTCCGGCGCATCCTCCTCCGTCAACTTGGCCCGCTGCCGCTCGGTCATTCGCAGCGGGTCCGGCTTGTAGTCGGGCTCGGCTTCTGGCGTTTCGTCCTGCGGCGCTGCTGCTGCGGCCGCCGCGGCCCGCCGGGGGATTTTGAGTTTCACCCGCGCCCGGCGCCGCGCCGGCGTGGCCAGGCTGTCGTCCGTTTCACTGCCGACCAAATCGTCCTCTTCGTAGAACGAGAGCTGGCGCTTTTTCAGCTCGCGCTGTGGCCGCGCGGCCCGGGACCGCCGCGGCGGCGCGTCCTCGAGTTCCTCCGGCTCCTCTGTTTCTTCTGGCTCTTCTGGCTCTTCGTAATCTTCTTCGCCATCAAGCGCTGCCGCGTCGTCCGACTCGTCCGAGACTTCCGGGTCGGCGTCGTCCAAATCGGGCTCGCTGAGCTCCTCGGATTCGCTGGCGTCCAACCCGGCGTCGGCGCCGTCGTCAAACTCGTCCTCGCTGGGGTCGTGCCTCGATCTCATGGTGGTACGTGTGGTGTGATCAAAATGGGCCAGAGTGGGCAACAAGCGGGTAGACAATGGTGGTCAGAATGGGTGATCGATTAAGTGACCAAGGAGGTGACCAAAGAAGTGACCAAAATAGCGACCAAGGGGTGACTGAATGAGTAAGCGAAGTAGTAATCCAATGTGTGGTCCAAATCAGTGACCAGAATGAGCGGTCTTATAGGCGGCCGGGTATTCGACGGCGATATAGAGGACTGGGGATCGCTGGGATCAAATGTCGATGTGGAAGAAGAGGTGGTGGAAAAGAGCTGGCGCGGGCGCGCTCATGTCTGCTGCCGCGCCGCCTCCAACCACCATCGCCTTCGCTTTCGCTGACGCTGCCTCTTTCTATATACATGTATGCTAAGCTAGGCCGCTCATGAACATGCCCTTGATGGAGCGGGCCGAGCGCTTGAGCTCCTGGGCCATATCGGGCGCCCTGGCGGCGCCCTGCGCCGCGGCCGGCTTGGCCTCGAAAAGCCGTGTCTGGTCAAAGAAAACCACATCTGTTTTCTGCCGCAAGTCTTTGAGTGCGTAGTCCGCCACGCGGTAGTGCTCCAAATTGTGCACCAGCGGCGCCACGCACCGCGAGAGGGCGGCGCTGAGCTCGTCCATTTTCAGGGCCACGGCGGCCAGCCCAAGCGTTTCGGGCGCGTCACCGGGCGTGCTGCCGGCTGGAGCGTCTGTCTGGCACACAGCCTCGGCATATCGCTTGGGCTGCTTGCCCAGGCGGTCCACACCGACTATCGGAATGAAGCCCACGCGGCCAATGGCACTGAGATACAAGTCCCGCAAGCGCAGGCGGCAAAGCTCGAGAAACTCAAGCCGCTGCGCCGTGGCCTCGACCATGAGCGGCCTGATGGCCAAGAGCCCCACGGCGTACGCCACCACCACCGCCATCGAAGACCACCGGCAGAGGCGAAGCACGTAGCGGAGAAGGTTGTATTCTTGGAGCCGGCCGCGCGCCGTGTAGGCGGCGGCGTCGAACGCAGCCTCGGGAATCGTGAGTGAGGCAACCATGAATGTGGGATGAGTGTTTGTGGAGAAGACGGTGCTGAACCGGGGAAGTGGCAGCTGGAGGCTGACGATACTGTTCTCCGCACCGCGGGCCGCGGCCGCGGGGTGCACCCGTGCCTCCGGAGGTGTCTCTGCTGGCGGCGAGTCACGGCCCGCCACCGGCTGCAAAACGGCCGTGGAGGCTCAGTCGATGAAGTCGCCAACGCCAGGCGTGAACGGCGTGCGCCGCCGCGGCGGCTCGTCTCGCTGCCCGCGCCGGTGCTGGCGAAGACGCTCGCGGATGGTGGTTTTGGCAGTGCCGCTGGCGCCGCCAGCGCCGGGGGCGGCCCGGGCCCCGGCGGCGGCCGCTTCCTTTTTGCGGACGGTGCTCTCGTGCTTGAGCGTTTGGCCCCGCGCCTCCTTGTGCTTGCGCTGGGTGTCTGTTGGCTGCCATTTGGACTTCAAGATGCGCCGGATGCTTTCCGGGTTCATGGCCAACTGGTCGGCAATCTGCTTGGTGGTCAAGTAGGGCACGCGGGCCTTGAGATCACGGATGTCGTCCATTTGCTGGCGCGAGATCTTTCTGGTGGGATTCCACTGGCCGTAGCGCTTTCGAAGACTCTGTTCTCGCTTTTCCCACTCCGGGAGCGCCTTTTGGCGCTGCTGCTCGGCCCGCGCCAACTTTTGCTGGAAGCCGGCCTCGGCGCCGAGGCCGCTTTGGCTGTACGGCCGCACGGCCCGCGCCACGGCCGCTAGTCTGGTGTTGAAGAGGCTCCACATGGGTGGTGGAGAAAGTTGATGCCGCAGCTCATCTGGCGCGCTCGTGTGCGCGGCACGTGACCAGAACGTTGCCCGTTGGTGGGTTTCAAGAGGCCGCTTTGGGTCTTTTTGTCCGTCTATGGAAAAGCAGTGGTGGGAAAAAATGACATTTATTAAATCTGCTGTCTTTCGGCCCTCGGCTCGGCGCTGCCCTGCGCCCACCGTGTGCTCCACACCCTCCCAACTCCAATTCCTGTATGCTCATCACCTCACTAGGAACGCAAGATACGCCACGACTCCCTTCATCTTTCCTCCACCAGCGCTAGCCGGCTGTTTTCCGTTTGCGCACTCCCACACCCGTTCTTTCCGCCGGCGTTCCCGTGACCGCCGCCACGGCCTACCCCATCGCCGCCTCACCGGCCCCACCTATTGACCCCCACGTCCCGAGTGAGGCTCTTGAAGACACCTCATGAACTTCCTCCGCAACTTCATCAAGACCACCGCCACCGACGCGGTGGCCAGCGTTGCCGTGGGCAAGCTCTTTTTAGTGCGGCTGCCCGACTCGCCCAAGGGAGCGTTTGAGTGTCTTTTCAACGACTGTTCGCTTTCGCTCAAGCGCACCACCAAGGAATTCTGCTACCAATTGTGCGTGACCAGAGCGTACCAGGAGGACGAGATCACGTCGCAGACGACAGATGACGACGACGACGACGGCTCGGACTCACTTGCCGACGACGCCACGGCCAGCGACGAGCGTGTGTTCTTCGTGACTCTCGATTTGAACATCCGTTTCTATACCAAGCCAGACGCCTCGCTTGCCATTGCATGGCATGACATCAACGGCGACACGGGCGAAATGCTCGAGTTTGCCGTGGACGAGGATATCAAGCTTGCGGAGGTGACTAAGTTCATGGCCACGCTCCGCCGCTGTTTATACGAGGAGAAGTTCCGGGCCTCGGCGAGGCTGGTTTCCGACAAGGACATTGAACAGGCGCTCGATGAGGCGCCGGCGCTTGCGCCACAGGCGCTCGACTCCTCGTTGGACGTGCTCCAGCACTTGCAGTCCTTCGATGGCCAACGCCTGAAGAATGCCGGCCAGTATTTGCAGAATAACGGCCAGGAGTCCAAAACGCAGCAGTCCGCCACCGTCAGCCCGGAGGCCGATGATGACCCGCTTTACAAGGATGCTTCGGACATTCCAATGCATCTTTTCGGGCGCCAACCTCACAAAGGCGGCAAGACCATGCGCATGTTTCGACCCGATCTCCGAGTGTTTTCGCCGGACGACGACGCGTTCGTCAAGGTGTTATCCCGGGCGGAAATTGCCATGGTATGCGTGTCGCTGGGGTCTTACTTGCTCTGCTGCAACACGCCTGACTACTGTTTCAGCGTTCCCATCGGCTACTCCATGAACGGAACCATGAGAGAGGAGCTCTTGTCGTTTATCTTCAATTTTGCGCCGGAAAAGGATATTGTTGGCGACGACGGCGTCCAAACACTATTGTTGCAGTTCTCCGACGCTGAGAGCTTTTCGCAGTTCGAAAGCACTTTGAACAACATGATGACCCAAACCGTTAACAGTACGGATGAGTCAGACATCGAGTTCCTCGCCGACACGCTCCGCTTCATGTCGGTAGGTAAAGACGAAGAGGAAAGACTGTCTGATTCCGAAGAAAGTGCCGGCGACGATGCAGACGACGAGCCCGCTTACAGCGGCATCACAGACGCCCCGGTCCAGCGCAAAACCAAAGGCTCCCCCGGCCTTTTTGTCGCCTCCGACAGTGAAGAGTCCGACGGTGAAAGCAGCTTCTTGCGTTCCGCCAATTCAAATCATGGTATGGCCGTTGGTCACGCCAGCGACCGCACGTTTGTGATGCGTGGAGACCGTGTTGGCGTCTTTACACACGGTAGTGGCGACTTGGAATACATCACTGCCATTGACGACTTGAAAGATCGCAACGGCAAGCGTTTTGTGCCGCAAACTAATCTCCTTCATCAGAGGGACACTTCCTTGTTGATGAGCAGGGACGATCCAAGCGACTCAAAGATCTACAAGATGGACTTAAACCGCGGCCAGATTGTGGAGGAGTGGGCTGCGGATGACAATACTGCCCTCAGCACGTTTGCTCCCATCTCCAAGTTTGCGCCGCTCACAGACGAGCAAACGTTGCTCGGCGCCTCGTCTCAATCGTTGTACAAGATCGACCCCAGACTCGCGGGAAGCAAGATGGTCAAGAGCGATGACTACAGAAATTACAAAACGAAGGTGAATTTCGAAAACTTGGCAGTGACCGCCGACGGGTATATTGCGGCAGGCCTGAGGGATGGCACCATCCGCTTATACAACACTCTCGGGAAGAGAACAAAGACTCAGTTGCCCTCGATCGGCGAGCGGTACACGGGCGTGGACGTCACGAAGGACGGCAGATGGCTTCTCGCCACGTGCAAGACTTCTTTGTTGCTTATGGACTTGACGATCGGAGAAGGCCAGAAGAATGCAGGCAAGAATGGTTTCACAAACTTTTTCGATGCAGACAAGAAACCGTTGCCCAAGAGGTTGAGGTTGAAGCCGGAGCACGTTTCGCTCATCACACACGCCACGGGACTCACGCAGCTCGAGTTTACGAAGGCGGTTTTCAACACGTCGTTGAAGCTGGAGGAGACCATGATCGTGACGTCTGCAGGCCCATTCGTCATCTCATGGACGTTGAAAGACATTTTGGACAAGTGGGAGCTGTTTGTCAGCTACAAGATCCAACGGTTCGACCAAAATGTCGTGGCCGACAGCTTCTCCTACAACTCGAAGAACAACATTTTCGTTGCGTTGCAGAACGACGTGCGTACGACCCAGAGAAAGAAGCTCCGGGCCGCCACGAAGAAGTCAATAATGGAATAAATGCATCAAGACCTGAACGTGAAGGACTTTTTCAATTCGTCCCAGAGAATCACCCGGAACGCATTGACCTGGTGCCAGGCGGTCGGCTTGTAATCGTGCACGTGAATGGAGGCGGCCGGATCGAGAGGCTGCTCCTCGAGCGGGATCCTGTTGATACGTGCGTGCACTCGGCGCACCCATGCGTGGAACGCATGAGATGACATGAGTTTTTCGTAAAGAAGCTCCAGCAAGTTGTTTGGTGGTCTCATGGTCCGCAGGCTCGAAGGAGCCTTCACTGAGATGACGGATCATGTGGCGAGACGACGGTCCTGCACACGGCACCCCTGCGGGTACGTGTTCGAAAAGCCAAGTCTGAGCGTCTGGAGAAACACCACCATGATCACTGATAGCGAATTGAACACCGTGGTGTTGACCTTCGGATTCCTTTCTGTCGGTCTTGTGCTCCTATACCAGGCCATCTCCGTCAACCTAAAGGGCGAGTTAGAGAAGAAGAGCGACTGAGCTTGTGGAGCACCCCAGCTCGTTTCCCTGTCATATCAACCACAACGCCCAACGCCCAACGCCGGACAGCGTTGAAGAAAATTAATAACATATAAAAATACACAATTGCGGAAGAATAGCCATAGTCTTGGTAGGATGGACGCCCGGTCATGAAGTGGCCTCCAGGTGGGCCAGCGCAACACGGGCCAGGCGCCGCAGGTGGCAGCGGCTTGTCAGGCGCCGGCCATTTGTAGCGGGCGGGCTGTCTAGCTCAGTTGGATGCCATAAACCCGTTGACAGCGGTGAATTTTGTGGGTGTCCAGCGCTTCTTATGAAGGTGGGAACCAGGAGGGCGGCCGCAGCGCTGTTTCAGCTTGCGCGCTTTGAAACAGCGGTCAAACACATCTGCGCGCGGGCGTGGTGACGGCGCCACTATAAAGCACATATGATCCACCCCATCGTGGGCATGCAGCTGAGGAAATCTAGAGCGTTTAGGCGACTGTGCACAAATGCTCATTGATGGCTTCATCATTGTCTCCGCTCAGGCAGCGCTCGGAACCACCTGCCCCGCTCATCTGAGCTCAGCGACGGGCGGAGAAGACGGTTGAAGAATTCTAACCGGATCAGCGGAAAGGACGCGCCGGAGAGCGGGAGCCTGCAAAATCGCTCACTCAATCACGCATTGAGGAGGCGCCCGGCTAAAGTGGCGAAGGCCTCGGCGAAGCACGCCGGGAAATGACCCAACGGTCGCTGCGCAATGCCGCGAATCGGCCATTCCCAAGATGTGGCAGAGCTGTGGACAGAGGGCTCATTTGTCTACAATGGAGCCACACTGCGGGGAGCCACACAACCGCTGTGCTATCCATCGCACTGGTGGGGAAAGAGCCGTGAGGCAACCCCTCACCCCAGATGTTCTCCACAGTCTTACGTCAGCCGTCTAAGAGTTTCTTTTTCTGTATCAGCGTCAGGTCATCACTGTCAATTTACGCAGCGCCGGCGGGATGCATTCCCCTGGAGAGATAACCACCACGCGAGTGGCGTGCACATAGATGAATATTCCTGTGGCACGACATGTTAAGCTTTTTTGACGGCCGTCTCACCCGTTTACCCCAACCGCATTGCGGCTGCTGTGTAAGGGAAAAAAGGGTGCATTGGGTGCTACGTGTTGCAACTCCGCCTTTGTCTGGTCCGTGTTCTGGCTGGTGCGCCCCTTCCCTGTTTGGCGGGCGGTGCTCGACCTGCCTGGCCACAGCCCTGGTGAGGCTTATCTTCTCGCCAGTTAAATACAACCACGTGCAGCCACACGCAGATTTCCTGCAGCAAGATCCTGCGACTACGCATGCCACCACGCATAAAGCGAGACGCTATATTAGCAGCTGCACAACTAGCTCTTGTCTTCTCCGGTTCGATTTGGGATACTTTTGACGCTCAAGTTCCGTCTCTTCCGTCCACTATTCATCTTGCCACCTTGGCTTTTCTTTTCGGTGGTGCTTCCTGTCGCTGCCTGCTTGTGCGCCGACTCTTCTCGCTATCCAGGAGCCCCTCAAACCGCTCCGGCGAGAGTCTCCGTGACCATTTATCTCCACACTATTCCCCTCATCGTCAACTTTCTGATATCTTCATCCGTTTTGACAGATGGAACACTTTAGCTTTGCGCCGACACATGATGTGCCAAAGCTAGAAGACATTATTGCCCAATGTTCTGATCCAGACCACCAGGGCCCTGCGGGCCCCTATTCCGCTGTCGCCTTCGTGGAGTACCTTACTTTCTCCCACTGCACCGAAAACTTGGAGTTCATTGTCGAGGTTGACGGTTTTGCCAAGAGTCTCCACCGCTCGCATCAAGAGCCGATGATGTCCGATGACACTATCCGCCTCAACGCGGCGCTTCTCGCGTGGTGGACCCGGCTCTACGGCATGTATCTACACCCGGATGCCGATAAGGAGATCAACGTTCCGTGCCAACAGTTGGCGCATTTTCAGGCCGAAACGCTTCCGCAGCCCTCTGAATTGTTTGTCGTCCGGCGCTTGGCCTACGAGCTTCTCGCGGGTAACCACAAGGACTTTGTGAGCCTGACGAGAGAGCGTTTGGCCGAGGCGTTGCCCACGAAGCGGCGCCCGCTGGACACGGTCCCACCCCGGGTGACGGTAGACCGCCGACTCAGTCTCTCTCCACACCCGCACTTCCTCTACTCGGAAATCCTGCCGCAGTCTGACCGCCACTCCGATGACCTGGACACCGTCAAGTTGGAGTCGGCCGTAACCAATAGCCTGCCGCAGAGCCGCAGCGGGTCTGCCGCAACCATCTCCACGCGGGCTTCGTCTCGCGGGTCTTCGATCGGCTCCATTTTCGACAACATCAAGGACTATAGTGGTTGGAGCAAGACGGTCAAGAAGCTCCGCACGAGGCGTGCTTCGCTGGAAAGACACGAAGTGTTCTTCTAAGTGTCTGCGGCGGGTGTTTACACCTGCCCAGCCCCGGCTAAGTGCAGCTGCATCTTCCAATTAGTTGCGGCTGGCGGCCGGTCCTCAACCATGATATCCACCTTCAAAACACCATTCTGCAACGTCATATTTCTGTGCCACGCCTTATGAAAACTCACGCTGCCACGACTTTTATAGACCAATACAGTATTGATAGACACCTTGCCCCGCCGGGCCTTAGCGTAGGACACTTTACACATTTGTTGGCTAGCCCTGACAATACTTGTGTTGCGTTGAAACACTTGCTGTTCGACATATTGGCAACTCTTCTTTTTGACTTATTTACCTATTCACCAGTTGACCTCTCGGCTTCATCCACAGCCCAAAATACATAAATACAAACCGGACCTGGCGAGCACTATATGCGTTCCAGGTGCGCAGGGCCGATGAAAGAAATTAGCATGCCACTAGGCGAAACCGCAGCAAAAGCCGCACAATTCCGTCTAGCATCAACGGAGCTGGTAAAAAAAAGTTTTGCTGGAAGAGGTCTAGTCACAGAAATTGCTAGCGGGCGTGGTCCATCCCAGATGAACCCAGTGCGTCGCGGTAGCTGGCCTTGTCCTTCAAACGCCGGAGCTCCTCGTCGGAGTCCCGGTTGCCCTTTTCGATAATGAGGTCCTTCAATAGCCTGTTCTCCATCTCTAACTCGGACACCTGCATCTCGAACTTCTCGATGGCCTCCGTGAGCTGGACAATCTTGTTCTCCATCTCCTTTTCCTTCAACTTCTTGCGCAGGCGGAAGCGGGCGCCCGCGGCAGTCACACGCCGCCGCTTTTCGATTTCGGCCTCGGACAAGCCCGTCGTCCGCGCGTCGTCTGATCCGGCCGCTCCATACGAGCCGGGGCCGTTGATATCGGCGCTGTTGGCCGATGCGGGGCTGTCTGTGGCCACGGACGTTCCGGCATAGCTGCTGGGAGCAAATCCAGCAAGACCAGCGGGGCTGTCGCGGTGGAGATCGGCAGTGCTGTGGTGCCGGTGGCTCTCAGGCCGGTCTGGCACGTTAGAGTGGCCCTCGGGTGCTCCATTATAGACTGGAAGGCCTTCGGATTGGCCAGCGAAGGCCGGATAACTGAGCGGCGCGGCTGGGTTGGCGTTGGGCGCCGGATGAGTGTGGTTGGCTGAGGCGGGGCGGTGCACAGCGGTGGGAAGAGCGACATGAGGACCGTTGGCGAGCGGGCCGGGCCCCGGCGGATACAGCTGCTCTGTTTTCGAGCTCTGGTGCTGCGCTATGAGCGCCGCAAGCAAGTCGATCTGGTTTTGATTGAGGCCGGCCTGGCGCAACGAGGACTCGGCGCCCCGCGGCACGGGGAACTTGGGGAGGCCCGACAAGTTCGGTATGGTACCGCCCAACGCGGTGGCGGGCATTGGGTTGGCGGAGTTTTGGGCGCTGGGATTGTGGAAGCCGGTCGGGTGGCCGTGGCTTCCGTTTCCGTGGGCATGATTTCCAGCAAAGCCGTCGGCACCGTGATTCTCGATTCGGTGGGTGTCAATACCGTGGTTTTGAATACCGTGGACGCCGTGGCTATCGAATCCGTGAATATCAACGCCGCCGCCGACGCTGCCGTTGACGCCGCCGACGCTGCCGTTGACACCGCCGTTGGCACCGTCGTTGTCAGGCCTGTGCTCCGTGTGGTTCCCGTGGGCACTGTAATTTTTGAGCCGGCTGCGCTTGGCCGACTGGATCTTTTCGTTAAGCGTGTCGTGCAACTGGAGCCCCGGCGGGCCGCTGCCGGCCGCATCGCCAGCACCGCCAGCACCGCCAGCACCGCCCGCTTCACCGGCGGCGTTTCCGTGGGCCATGTCGGCGTTGTTGGCGCTGTTGAAATTGTTGGCAGCATGGTTGGCAACATTGGCGCGGTGGTCGCTGGACTGGCCGGCGCTCGGCTCGCCGTCGCTGTGGTATTCCAGCTTTTCCTCGCCCGCAAAGATAAACGAGTCGTCAGCAAACGCAGCCAAGTCCATCAGAAGCTGCTCATCGGCCTCCAAGCCTGGCGTGTCCGAGTTCATCATGAAGTTGTCGAGATACACGAGCTGCTCTAGTAGGGCAGCCGGCGTTTCCTGGTGTTGCGCCATGGGTCTGGGTCGCTCGGAAGGGGCGTGGCTCGGGAAAACACTATGAGTCCGAAAGTGTGGAGGTGGTCAAAAGAGTTCTGGCAGGTGGCCAGATGAATTGCGAAGGTGGGTAGCGGCCAGTGGGTTGTTCGGCACACAGCGGGAAGTTCTTAAGCACCAGGCTACTGTGGAGTCGATCATGCCGCACCCCGTGATGCGGTAACTGTGGATGAGGTGGTGCAGCCGTAGGCATTCACCACGTTAGCCTCCGATGATGTCGTTGCACGTGATGCGGGGGCGGTCCGCGACACGGAGCCGGCGCGGGTCGCCATATCACGTGGGCGGCGGTTTAATTGTGCACGTGCCTAGGGGCACGTGATCCGACTGTGGCGCGGGCACCGCCGCGGCTCGGCGAGCGGCTTTGCCGGCGACAGCAATGACGTTGGCTTGTATGAATGCTTCGGCCCGGTGCTTCGGCTCGGTGCTTCGGCTCGGTGCTTCGGCTTTCAGTGCTTCGGCTTTCAGTGCTTCAACTTTGGCTTTTTGGTATGGCTTTTTTGTACGGCTGTCTTTTTCTTCTACGGCAGTGGATTCGGTGGATACCATTTTAAAATACAGACAAGAGAACTGAAAACCGCAGGAGCCGCGGCGCACGTGCGGCGCGCTCGGCGCAACCGCCTCGGCCCTACATCACCGGCGGCGGTGGAACAGCGCCCCAAGCACCCAAACTAGCAGGCCAGCCACTTAGTTTGGTTTTTTGACCGACCGGATCGTCAAGGGGGATTGGTCGGTGGCGCGCAAGCGGTACTCGGCAAACGATCTGAACGAGTTGCCGGCAGTAGGCTGCCACTTCTTGGCGTTGGCCTGAGGCTTGATCAAATTGGCAAACTGGGTCACAGACTCCTTCTTGAATGCGGACACGGCAGTGGTGGAAAAGCTTCTGATCATCTTATCTCTTGAAAAGCAAAGGTGGCCAAAAAAGACGGGTGCGGACGGCCTCGGACTTATGTACGAATTTTTCAAAGCCGCCATCGGATCCCGTTTGGGCGCCGCGTGGAAAACCCCGCTCGCATGGCCTGATAGGACTGCACGCGGCGCAGATTGGCTCATCTCGCCAATCTTCTGCAGGCCGGCCCTGGCTCGAGCCGCAACCGTCGTTGCGTGCAAAGGTGGCGTGGGAGTTCAGTCACGCGCTCCGTGTCCCCAAGCCGCCTGCTCCTTGTGCCTTTTCGGAGGGCCGCCAAGTTCATGGTCCTTGGTGCTTTGCGCATCCGGCCGCGGCGCGGAATATTTCACACTCTCTTTCTTGTCCGAGTCGCGGCCGCCTGCGCGCGAGCCAAATTGTCATCCGCGGCGGACGCCTGGCGGTGACATAGGCCCGACCGGCCGCTGTTCCGTGTGCCCGATAATAAGCTGCCCAGCCCCCGACAATCGGACGCCGTGTCCGTCCGGCAAAATGCCCGCCGTGTCCGTTGGTGCTCGAGCCGGCGCGTGCGGAGCCAAAGTCCAGGCGCTGCCGTTTGTATGCGCCGGAAATCGGCCCGGTTGGCGGTGGCCGCGTTCGCATCTTCATGTCCGCGGCCCCGCTGCTGAGGGGCGCGCCCCTAACGGTGTTCGCACAGGCAGCCGTTGGCCGTCTTGTACCCGCCGCGACGCCGTGAGTCATGTGTGTGCTGGTGCCGACATGGCGCCGCATTCGGCGGCTCGCCGCTGCTCGCGGGATGCCGCTCGTCCGCCGCCTGGCTTGGCCGCAGCGGCCTCGGAACGTTGTTCGTGGACGAGCGTGCGACGGCTTGCCCAGGCTATCTTCGGCCAATCACAGCGCCCACATGCGCCACTTGCAGGCTCCATGATTCATTTCCTGCGTATCGGCGTCGGACTTTTGGTGACTCAGCTCCGACGGACTAAACAGCAACTGCAAGCCCGAGCATCGTAACGCCCGCAGCCGCTGCCGCAATTGGCCCGGCCCGAGAACCTCGGGGCTTCGGGGTCGTCGTAGAAACCACAGACTAGCAAGTGCACCCTCGGGGCCGCCACCCAGCGGGGGCAAAAGGAATCAGGCTGCTTTTTCTCCGGCGCTTCCGGGCGCTCCGCTCATGATGAGCGTTCCATTCCATTAGGCGACGTCAGCCGGTGCGCGTCAGCCAAGCTGCGTGTTCGGCCTATGGCGAGTTGCAAGCACGGACCAGCCAAGTATCCTCGGCAAAAGGCAGTAATGCTGAGCACGCAATTGCCCATTTGACGAACCGCATCACAAACAAACACGCCGCCTCGACGGACTTTGGGGGGCCACAGCCTGTCATTTGAAACAAAGTGGGCGATGGAAACGAGGGGCGCCCGCAGTCTTTTATAGTCTCACGACGAAGTTCCGAGGGCTTGTTTCAGCTCGTGGTGGTGCTGGACCGGCAGTGTCCTCGGAGAGCTCGGAGTTCAACTTCCTTTTGGTCAGATGCAGGAAATGTACCCCGTAAGTTCCCTGTCGGCGGGCACACCACCGAATCTTCCACGTTATATAAGACGCACGTATCCGCTCCCCCACGTCTTCTCCTCTCCAAGCCTTTTGGGATCTTTCGCTATCTAGCTTCGCTCGACTTGCTTGTTTGCACAGAAGATAAACCTCCGTCTGTTCCCGCCATTGTACAGGCTGAAAGTTGTCCTTCTGCAGTTCGTCGAGAGCTTATCTGCCGACTATATATTGCTCTTCGCTTCCGTCCTCGTTCCATCAACGCTTCCCATCGTTGCTTCCATTAAAGACCCCAAGTTACCTGTCAATGTCTTCTTTCAGTGACGCCCCGGAACACGGGAAGCTTAACGAGATGCGGAGACAATCCACCGTGTTGGGCCCAATGAACAAGATTCTTGTGGCCAACCGTGGTGAGATCCCCATCAGAATTTTCCGTACCGCCCACGAGTTGTCTTTGCTGACCGTGGCCATCTACGCCCATGAGGACAGGTTGTCCATGCACAGGTTGAAGGCTGACGAGTCCTACGTTATTGGTAAGAAGGGCCAGTACTCGCCAGTGCAAGCCTACTTGCAAATCGACGAGATCATCAACATTGCCAAGAAACACAACGTCAACATGATCCACCCCGGTTACGGCTTCCTTTCGGAGAACTCTGTCTTCGCCAGAAAGGTTGAGGAGGCCGGAATTGCCTGGATCGGCCCATCCCACACCACAATCGATGCTGTGGGCGACAAGGTCTCTGCAAGAAACTTGGCCATCGCCAACGACGTGCCTGTTGTTCCTGGTACTCCTGGTCCAATTGACTCCACCGCAGAGGCAAAGGCTTTTGTTGAGAAGTACGGATTCCCCGTCATCATCAAGGCTGCCTTCGGTGGTGGTGGCCGTGGTATGAGAGTTGTGCGTGAGGGTGACGACATCGAGGACGCGTTCAACAGAGCCAAGTCTGAGGCATTGACTGCATTCGGTAACGGAACGTGTTTCATTGAGAGATTTTTGGACAAACCAAAGCACATTGAGGTTCAGTTGCTTGCAGACAACTACGGTAACGTTATCCACTTGTTCGAGAGAGACTGTTCTGTGCAGAGAAGACACCAGAAGGTTGTGGAGATTGCCCCAGCCAAGAACTTGCCCAAGTCCGTCCGTGACGCTATCTTGACTGACGCCGTCAAGTTGGCCAAGTCTGCCGACTACAGAAACGCCGGTACCGCCGAGTTCCTTGTTGACGAGCAGAACAGACACTACTTTATTGAGATCAACCCTAGAATCCAAGTCGAGCACACCATCACCGAGGAAATCACCGGTGTTGATATTGTCGCCGCTCAAATTCAAATAGCTGCTGGCGCTTCCTTGCAGCAATTGGGTTTGCTTCAAGACAAGATCACCACTCGTGGTTTTGCAATCCAGTGCAGAATCACCACTGAGGACCCAGCCAAAAACTTCCAGCCTGACACTGGAAAGATTGAGGTTTACCGTTCTGCCGGTGGAAATGGTGTTAGATTGGATGGTGGTAACGGATTCGCCGGATCGGTCATTTCTCCCCACTACGACTCTATGTTGGTGAAGTGCTCTTGCTCTGGATCAACCTATGAAATTGCGAGAAGAAAGATGTTGAGAGCTTTGATCGAGTTTAGAATCAGAGGTGTCAAGACCAACATTCCCTTTTTGTTGGCTTTGCTCACCAACGAGACTTTCATCACCGGTGACTGTTGGACCACCTTCATCGATGACACTCCTTCCTTGTTCCGTATGATGAGCTCTCAAAACAGAGCCACCAAATTGTTGAGCTACCTTGGTGACATGGCTGTCAACGGATCCTCTGTCAAGGGACAAGTTGGCCTTCCTAAGCTCAACTCTGAGGCTTTGATTCCTGTCTTGCACGATCCCAAGACCGGCATTGAGTTGGACTTGGACTCTCCCGTTGCGCCAAGAGGTTGGAGACAAGTTCTTTTGGAGGTCGGACCAGCCGAGTTCGCCAAGAAGGTCAAGGAGTGGAAGGGTACTTTGATCACAGACACCACCTGGAGAGATGCCCACCAGTCCCTTTTGGCTACTCGTGTCAGAACCATTGACTTGTTGAACATCGCTCAAACTACATCCCACGCCTTGAACGGGGCTTTCTCCTTGGAATGTTGGGGTGGTGCCACCTTTGATGTCAGCATGAGATTCCTTCACGAAGACCCATGGGCTAGATTGAGACAATTGAGAAAGGCCGTGCCTAACATTCCTTTCCAAATGTTGTTGAGAGGAGCTAACGGTGTTGCTTACTCTTCGTTGCCAGACAATGCTATCGACCAATTCGTGAAGCAGGCCAAGGACAACGGTGTCGACATTTTCAGAGTCTTTGACGCTCTTAACGACTTGGACCAATTGAAGGTCGGTGTCGATGCAGTCAGAAAGGCCGGTGGTGTCATTGAGGCCACTGTTTGTTACTCGGGTGACATGTTGCAAAAAGGCAAGAAGTACAACTTGGAGTATTACTTGGAGGTTGTTGACAAGATCGTTGAGATGGGCACCCATTTCTTGGGTATCAAGGACATGGCTGGAACCTTGAAGCCAAAGGCCGCCACTCTTTTGATCAGCAGCATCAAGGAGAAGTACCCAGACTTGCCAATCCACGTCCACACTCACGACTCCGCAGGCACAGGTGTCACAAGCATGACCGCCGCCGCCAAGGCTGGTGCTGATATTGTTGATGCCGCCTCCAACTCCATGTCGGGTATGACCTCTCAACCATCTATTAGTGCGTTGATCGCTGCTTTTGAAGATGATGTCAACCATGGATTGCACGAGAGTTTGGTCAGAGAGTTGGACACCTACTGGGCTCAGATGAGATTATTGTACTCTTGTTTCGAGGCCGACTTGAAGGGTCCAGACCCCGAGGTTTACCAGCACGAGATCCCAGGTGGTCAATTGACCAATTTGATTTTCCAAGCTCAGCAATTGGGTTTGGGAGAGAAGTGGTTGTTGACCAAGGAAAACTACAAGGTTGCCAACCGCCTCTTGGGCGATGTCGTCAAGGTGACTCCAACCTCCAAGGTTGTTGGAGACTTGGCCCAGTTCATGGTTTCCAACAACTTGACCGAGAGCGATGTCATGAAGTTGGCATCTGAGTTGGACTTCCCTGACTCTGTTTTGGACTTTATGGAGGGTTTGATGGGTACTCCATTCGGAGGCTTCCCAGAGCCATTGAGAACAGACATCTTGCGCAACAAGAGACAAAAGTTAAACAAGAGACCAGGTTTGACCTTGCCTCCAGTTGACTTTGTCAAGGTCAAGGAGGAGTTGGTTGAGCGTTACGGCGAGGGCGTTTCCGAATGTGACATTGCTTCTTACGTGATGTACCCTAAGGTCTACGAAGAGTTCAAGTCCTCCGTGCAAAAGTACGGTGACTTGTCCGTTTTGCCAACGCGGTACTTCTTGAAGCCATTGGACGTTGGCGAGGAGATGGTTGTCGACATCGAGCAAGGTAAGACCTTGATCATCAGACTCTTGGCTGTCGGAGAAATTTCGAAGGCAACCGGAACCAGAGAGGTGTTCTTTGAGTTGAACGGTGAGATGAGATCTGTTACCGTTGAGGACAAGAAGGTGTCTGTTGACACCATCACCAGACCAAAGGCCAAGCAGCCAAATGACGTCGGTGCACCAATGGCAGGTGTCATTATTGAGACGCGTGTCAAGAAGGACCAAGAGGTGAAGAAGGGAGACCCTGTTGCTGTCTTGAGTGCCATGAAGATGGAGATGATTATCAGTGCGCCAGTCGCAGGTAAGATTGGAGACATTGTGATCAAGGACGGCGACTCGGTCGACTCCGGTGACTTGATCACCAGTATTTTCAAATGAATATGATACATACATAGAATGATGAACTAGAGAGAGATGGAGTAGAAAACCCAAAAGAAGTGAGTCTAGAGAGATGAAAGAAGATGATGAACTGGTGTGAGCTTAGGATCTGAAAGCTATGCTCCAAAAGCTATGAATGTAAAAGCTGTGGATAGAAAGATGGAACTTGAAAGAGCTCATGCAACTAATGTTTTCTTCGCTTGGCGTCCCGCGTCAACGGCGAAGAGTCGACACCCGATAGCTTGTTGTTCTCGGCCTCCAAGCGCCTGAGCTCTTGCTGGAGCATGGCCTCCTCTTGTTTGAGCAGCTCTTCCACCTTCTCGTCCTGCGCTGGCTGTGGCCCTTTCCATAGTGGATCACGGAGAGCGGTGGAGGTGAAGCGGGTTTGGCTGAGAATCTTCACCCAGTCTTCCAACAAAGCGGACGTGCCGTCCGTGGCCTGGCGCATGGTTCCAATGTCGGAGTTTGTTTTTTTGACGGTCTCTAGGAGCGAGTCCATGGCAGCATTTAGCTCCACGAGTTGCTGGAGTTCTTTCTGGGACATGTTGTAAATGCGGGGGGGGAAGAAGAATGAGCGTCGGTGGGGATGGCCTTACTCTGTTTGTGACTTTTGGCAATCTGGTTTGTTCTATGTTTTAGTGTTGTTTTGGTGTTTGGTGTTTGGTGTTGATGATGATGATGTGGGGCCTGTACAGGATGCGCCCGCCAGCTGGAAGAGCCGCCGCAGCGAAACGCACTAAAGCAGGCTTCTAGGCTTCCCAGCACATTTCACCCACCACTTTCGGACAGCCCATGGCAGCGTGACCACTGTTCCAAATCGCTCATAAACAACACCCCACAGCACGCTCGCGCACGGCCCGCCCACATGAACGAAACGCCCCAACAGGATGAGCTCCCCACGCGGTGGGAAGTGGAACTTGAGTTTGTTCAATCGCTCGCCAACATCCAGTACGTGGCCTTCCTTGCACAGAATGACTACTTCTCGGACCCGGCGTTTTTGGAGTACCTCGATTATCTCAACTACTGGCGGGATGCCAAGTACGCTCGGTACCTCGTGTACCCCAACTGCCTCCATATCTTGACGATGCTTCAGAAGGAAAGCTTCCGCAAGGACATCGTGAACCCGGAGCTTCTGAACACGCTTATGAACGATATGGTGAAGAAGTGGCAGAGCTCCGAGTTTGACGAAGCCGCCGAGGAGGCCCCAGCTCCCGCCGAGAGCACGGACGCCGCCGAGAAATAGGAGAAACAAAAAGCAAAGAGGAAGAGCAGGATCGAAAGATAGGAGAGAGAAAAGAGAAGAAGAAGGAGGGCTTGCATTATATAGAAACGAACAGAGAAAAGAAACCAAAGATACAGCGGCTCCGGCGTCTCTGCGAAACCCACAGGCGCCGCACGCAACCACTCCAGTGGGCAGCGCAACAGACATGCGGAGCCGCAGCGCACCTTGGCCGTGCCTGAAACACACTCGAAACAGCCGTCAAACCTAGTAGGCCGTGCTTTCGTGCCGACAACTTTTCAAGCCTGTTTCAGCGCCGTTTCAGCCATGAAGCTACCCTGGCTTCTGCGATGTGCAGGCACCGCCCGGCCCCACCAAGCGGCGCGCAACATGATGCCGCAAAGTTGCCACTGCCTACCCATGTCATCCTCCGACACCATCTACGACAGGCACTACCGCCGCCTAGCGGCTGAGCTCGGCCGTGTGCTGAAATATCATGTGACCGTGGCTGAGTTGCTTTTTTGTGGCTCGTTTCTCGTGAACTTCATCGCCGGAAAGCTCCTCCACGTCTTTTCCCAGCACGAGGAAGTTTACAACTACTACAACAACAAGGGCAACTTCTTCAACCAGTGGTTTGTCAAAAAGGGCTGGGCGTGGACAACCGCCGCCATGGTCGTCTTCTACGTTGGTTTGTACAGAAAACAGCGCCAGGACCCGCAGGCCCGCCGAATCAACTACATTGCTGCGCTTGCCCGCTGGGTGGTTGCCACCGTGTGGTGGGTTTTCTTCACACAGTGGTTTTTCGGTCTCCCGATTATGGACAAGGTTTTTGTGCTGACGGGTGGCAAGTGTGCCCGGATTCCCGAGGACCGGCTTGCGGCTGTGTTGGGGCCGGGCGCCGTGACCCAAAATCTCCTTTTGGCCGTGGGCAGCGTCTACGAATCGACGCGGATCACGTCCTACAATTGCCGGCGCCTTCACGGCTCGTGGGAGGGCGGCCACGACCCGCTGGGCCACGTCTTTTTGTTGGTGCACGCGTCGCTCTACATGTTCCACGAGATCCAGCCTTTCTGGAAAGGCTGGGGCTCGTTCGCCGCTCTGTTGCGGGGAAAGGGCAAGGTAGTGCTGGCAGACACAGCGGCACTTCGCCGGGTGTTGGCCGCTGAGCCCAGCGTTCCGGCGATGATTTTGCTTGCGCTCTGGTGGTTTATGTTGCTTGTGACCAACATGTACTTCCACTCGCTTGCGGAAAAGCTTGTGGGCTTGCTTTTTGGGTTCTTTGGAGTTGCGGCCGTGTACTACGTTCCGCGCTGGATCTAACAAGGTGGAGTGAAGGCTTGTGGATCTTAGAGACGGCGACCGATTGTGCTCGGTCCCAGGGGCCGCGTGGCCATGCATTATATAAACGATAAACACTGTACTAGATTCATTTGGTATGTGTACACGTCCGGTTCACTCGACCCACATGAATTGGTACTTTTGTCCTTCTCTGATTCTCCTCTTTTTTTAGCTGCCTCTGTTTAACGTTGACTCTGCCATTCCCGGTTTGCAGTCGCGATGGACCAATGCGTCCGCCACGCGACGGCCTGACGTTTCTGCCGCGCCGGCCTGAAACGCGTCTTCGGTGGACGCCCTCACTTGCTGCTGCTGCTGCTGCAGGGAAGTGCCTGTTATAGCAGGGCTGTTTCCGTTCCGTTTCAGCCTCCGCTCCACCATGCGCCACCGACGGTGCCACCACCGGCCACCTCACAGTGAAAAAAAAATATATGAAACACAAACAAGCATCGTCTTACTTGTCTCTAACCCCGGCCGCTAGCTGCCACGAGTGGCGGGGCAGCCAGCACCGACACGCACACGGAACCCTGGCCACCCAGGCGCGTCGGATTAGCGCCGCGGTCCTGCCAGGGCACCCGGGGTGAAAACGCGAAACGGCGCTGAAACGTTGGTGGCACACGCGCAAAACACGATTCTGGCGCCTGCGGCGCGCGCCCGCCATGCACGGTACGCGTCTGAAACCCACAAACATTCGCTCATCGCTTCCTGGTAGCCCCTTCGCAACCGGCATGGCGCCTTTGAAACAATCCCTGCAAGCAGGCGCACACGCCCGTAATCTAATGAGTACCTCTGCTGCCGAGTAGACTTGCGCCGTGCGTCTGTCAGCTTCCTCTTCCTTTTCCTTTTTCGTGTCTCCACTGCCACGGCCGTCACGTCCATACCACTACAGCTTCTTCTTCCTCCATCAACAGTCACTTGCTCCTAGGCGGGACCCTCTTTGACTCCGGCTCTCCAATTCTCCGTCCTTTCCGCCCCGCCGCCTTCAAGAATCCCTGCTTCCTGCTTTTCCGCTACTCCACTTGCCAGCTTCTCAGCTTCCCAGTTTTCTAGCCACCGCCTTAAATGCCCCCTTTGTTCGTGTGGGCCCTTTTGATGGCTTACACGGCCGCCATTTACGTTGGCTGGCCCATGGACGAGCAGCTCCCCAACGTGGCCCGTGTGGACCAATCGTACCTGTTCACTTTGGCCGACTCAACGTACAAGTCCGGCTCCAGCGGCTCCATCACGTACTCCGTCGAAAGCTTGCCCCCGTGGCTCCTGTTTGACCTGCTGTCCAGAACATTTCTGGGCACGCCGTCTTCTCTGGACGTCGGCGAGTTTCAAATTACCCTTGTGGGCTCCGACTCCGGCGACAGCTCCAACTACTCCGCGTCCTACCTGATGCTCGTGTCTAACAGCTCCGGCTTGCAGCTCTCTAGCTCTGACGTGATGTTTACCACCATCGCCAAGTACGGCCAGACAAACGGCCAGGACGGCTTGGTGGTGAGCGAGGGCGAGAAGTTTTCCATCACTTTCCCTGACTCTGTGTTTGAGGAGAAGGCCGACTCTGACCGGCCCATTGTGGCGAACTACGGCCGTTCCGGCGACAGAACGTCGCTTCCCAACTGGATTTCGTTCGACTCAAGCTCGAACACCTTCTCGGGCACCGTGCCCTATGTCACTAGTGACATTGCCCCTTCCATCGACTACACATTTGCCTTCATTGCTTCTGACTACAAAGGATACGCAGGCGCAGAGGGCTTGTTCAAGCTTATTGTCGGTGCCCACGAGTTGAGCACCTCGCTCAACGAGTCGATTAAGATCAACGGTACGTTCGACCAGGACATCGACATGACCGTGCCCGTGTTCACCGACGTGTACTTAGACGGAAGCCTCATTTCGCAATCGAACATCTCGTCCGTCTCGGCAAACGACTTGCCCGACTTTATGCTGTTCAACGACAACGACTACTCGTTGACAGGCACATTCCCCAACTCGTCGTCCTTCAGTAATTTCACCATCTTGGTTCTGGACGTATTTGGCAACCTGGTCACTCTTCCTTACACCATTGAGTCCATCGACTCGATATTCACTGTCAGCCACATTCATGATGTCAATGCAACGCGTGGCGACTTTTTCGAATACCAGCTTTTGCACTCTTACTTCACCGACTACAATAGCACCACCATCGATGTCTCTTTCAACAACTCGGACTGGTTGACGTACCACGAGTCAAACATGACTTTCGCTGGAAATGTTCCGTCTAAATTCAAACGCTTGCAGGTCAAGGTTCAGGCATCGTCGGGCTACGACTCCGAACTGAGAAGCTTCAACATCGTTGGTGTCGATGCTCACTCTAGCTCTCATTCGAGCTCGTCTTCTGCCTCCTCCTCGTCGTCTACTTCAAAAGCCACCTCCACTGCTTCTAGTGCAGCTTCCTCCACTTCAGCCGGTGCTTTGACAAGACAAAAATCATCTGATAGCAGCCACAAAAAATTGGTTTTGGGCTTGGCCATTGGTCTCCCTTGCCTTGCCTTGCTTGTTGCATTGTTGGTTGTGTTTTTCTGTTGCTGTCGTCGGAAGAAGAATGACGAAGAGGAGTCTGACCATGAGCAAACCGAAATCACCGGACCCGGATTCGGCACCATCAACTACAGAGACGATCTGAAGGAAGATGCCAAGCAACTAGCATCTTTCAACGCTCTCAAACTCGAACATGACAATTTGTCTACTCTGTCGAGTCTAACTCATGTCGAAAGCGAAAACAGTGATTCTCAATATTTCGACAGCTCTGATAAGCCCATGTTGTCCTGGAGGGCCAACGAGCAAACGGATTTGAGTGCCATGAAAAAGATGATCCTTCAGCAAAAGCACGCGTCTGATATGTCTATGGAAACCGTTAGAACAGAACAGCTCTTCTCTGTTCGCTTGGTTGATGAAAACACAGACAGATACTCCAAAGCATCTGCCTACAATGCATCGCCTGTGAAACCGTCTGCTCTGGCACTCGCCAATGATAGCTCCTCGCAAAATATCCAGAGACTTGATAGTGACGGAAATGTTGTTGACCTCACTTATCCAGATCTGTCACCTGTGAAACATGACCCAAAGCGCGAGTCAAGAAGTATGAATAACATACTGGAAAACAGCAAGGAAACCTATGTGACAACTGAGTCGTCGAACTACAATCTCATGAATAAGTTCATGAGTCCAACTGATGGATCTTTGCATTTGAGTTCCAGTGGAGGGAGCATGGAAAGCTTGCGAAATGACTACCACGCCTTTTCCGCTGCTGATGCTGAAACCAGATGGAATAGTAAAGACGACATTCTTCTCACATCCCCCAACGACGAGAGCTTTCTTCTCGATAAAAACGAACCATCGAATAAAAAGCTGATGGCCAGCCCAAAAAGAAGGACATCTGCGTATGCTGACATCTTGCAAAATGAATCAGGAGGAAATGGAAACAAAGCAAAGCTAGTGGAATTCACTAGAAAAGCAAGTCTCCGAGACCTGTCTCGTCAACAGACTGTCGAGCACCCAGCGGAAAGTGCTCAGATCTACAATGACAGCGACTAGCTGCGATTTCAGAGGACTGACCATAGCATTTACGAATTCTTTCGTGTTCCCAACTCATTTTGCATACTCGAGGTTTGAGTCAAAGATTAATTGTACTATATAAGAAGCTCATTTAATGAAATAATTGATTAACTGGCTTAATGTAGCGATAGAGGAGCTCTTATCCCAAATGGTCAGAGGAACTGGCCCGCATGGTCAGAAGAGTAATGGCCCGTGGGGCGAAAAGAATTATTGACCGGATATGGCGGCCACGTAGTTGGCAGTGTCCAACGCCCTTCTTCTTCCCTCCACGTAGTCCATCATCTCCGAGTACGTTTGCGGAACCACCGAGGTTTGTAGGCCTGTGGTCTTTGGGACGAAGAACGAATAGATGAAACAGCCAGACTCCTTCGACTCAGTAGACTCCAAACGCTTGATCTTGGTGTCGACCTTGACCTGGACCAAGGTTCCGGGCTCCAGCAAGAAAGAGTTTGGATTGTCCGAAATCTTGTTGGCGGCAGGCAAGTTGAACACGCTTACCTGGGAATTATCCTTATCGTCCTTCAAGATCTCAGTGTAGCACACCGAAGCGGCCATGGTCAAAACGGAGCCGACCGGAACGGGCGCTTTGAAAGTAGTGGAGTCCAAAGACACGAATCTAGGGCCTGCCGACGTGAACGCAGCAGCAGCACAGTAGGCCAACTCGAACGCCTGTCTCAAGAGGTAGCCTCCAAAGATCATGTAGGAGTGTCTGTTTCTATATTGCGGCTGCATGAACAACGTGGATGTAAACTGGGAGTCTTTCATGAACTGTAATTCCTGCTTGTCCAGCGAAGCGAGCTGCTTGGACGTCTTCCACATGTCGTGCACGAGGCGAGCCTCCTCGTCGGTGGGCTCGATGACGGAGTTCTTTTTGGCGGCCATCTTCTTCTTGGCGTTGAAGGACTCGGCGCGTTTGTAGTCCATCCACTCGCGTTCCGTGACGGGAAGAAGTCTGTTGATGGCAAAAGACTTGTGGGTGAGCGGGTTGCGGGCCACAAACGTGAAGTTGGCGGTCAAAAACACGTCGTCGGCGCAGAGGTTGTCCTCGGACACGGGGTCGGAAATCAGGTCCTCGAACGCGTAGCCCTTAACGGTGATCTCCATGGACGAGCGGCCGGTCCAGGTGACGGCGCCGGCCAACACGAAGTTGTAGTTCTGGATCTCGTCCACCTTCTTCAACATCAAGATGCGGTCCACGGAGGCGGTGACGTTGACGGGCTCGGCCGGCGCACAGTGCTTGTAAGCGATGCGGCCAGCCAAGGCGTCCAAGTCCTGGAACAACTGACCCACGCGCAAGCGGCCGAACGCATTGATGTACGAGTCACAAAGCCACTTGTCGTCCTTGAACGGCAAGAGAAGGTACAAAAACGACTCTGCCCGCGTGCGGTCGGTCACCTTGGTGGTTTTGGGGTTGATGTAGCTGTACGAGTCCAACGTCTTGCCGTCCTTCAACTGCTTCTCCCGCTCCGTGAGAGCGTCCATCCACGTGGCCTGGTGCGACATGGTGGAGAGGTCCTTCTGTTCGGCGTTGATGGTGGCAGAAGCGTCGGCGGCGGCGCTGGGGGTGGTGCTTTCATGGTTTAGGCTGTGCTTGAGCCTGAGCGACCGGAGGGGCGCCCGCCAGAGAGGCGGCGAGAGGCGGGGAACGCTGCGGATCAGCCGGGCGAGGGAAAACAGCATGGGTGCTTTTGTGGAAATGCAATGGAGAAGAATCTGGTTCTTGGGCTGGCCGACGGTATTTGTAGGGCTCGCGCGGGGCACGATAGGAGGGGTCTTGTTGGGCCAGGCGCGATAAGCGCCAGCGGTGCCAACGGAAATGGAAACCGTCGCCGGGCCCGTTCGGCCGGACGGAGCGGCGACGCGTATGTAGAGGTACCAGCACTGATCCCATCTCCGACTGTGCCGCCGCCAGCTATGGCAGAGAAGAGGGGCCCAGTGTGGTGCACGTGCTGCACGCACGTGATGTGGTCGCTATCGCCGGCGGTTTGCTGGGGCGGCCTGCTGTGCAGCCTTTTCGGCCCTGTGTGCAATTGGCCGCACGGGTGGTGGCAACTGGCGGCGGCGGCATCTCAGGTGTGTTCCGGATCTGTTTCGGGTGTGTTTGGGTGTGACGGGGCCACTTGGCAGACGGCCTCAGCGCGGGCCGGCCGGCTAGGCAGCGGAAAGGCAGGACAACGAGACGCCGGCGGGGAGACGCCGGGCAGGCAGGCGTCGCCGAAACGTAGCCGGGACATAACTGAAACAAAGACGAAACAAAGGAAAAGTCTCTGATTCAAATGCAAAGCGCCCGAAACAGCTCCCAAACACCCTCACCCGGCACACACTGTAGCGCTGCCCGGCTCGGCCAGCCACGCGCTCGCGCCACGCTCAGCCGGACCCCGACTCGGACACTCGCCACCACCAACAAACGGCCAACCCACGCCATTGAAACACCGCTGAAACGGCGGCCAGTAAACAGCTTTCGGAGCTCGCCCCGTCGCCCGCTCGAACGTCGCGGCGTCCCGCTCCCGCCAGCCCAAAATCCCACACCCGGACCTCGGGACTGTACCTCCGTGCGCACCTCCTCCACCCGGTCCTCATCGTTCCGTGCGCTCTACACTGACATTTTTCTCAGCTCTCATTCCCCTTTCTCCTTCCACTACAACCACAATGTCCAGATTGTCCAGCGTCGCTAAGACCTCCATCGGAGCCGCAAAGGCCCACGCCTCCGGCGCTTTGAGAATGGCCTCCGGCGCCTCCGGCCCAAAAACCATGACCGTCAGAGACGCCTTGAACTCCGCCATTGCTGAGGAGTTGGACAGGGATGACGACGTGTTCCTCATGGGTGAGGAGGTGGCCCAGTACAACGGTGCCTACAAGATCTCCAGAGGTCTCCTTGATAGATTCGGCGAGAGAAGAGTCATTGACACCCCTATCACCGAAATGGGTTTCACTGGTTTGACCGTCGGTGCCGCTTTGGCTGGCTTGAAGCCCGTCTGTGAGTTCATGACCTTCAACTTCGCCATGCAATCCATTGACCACATCATCAACTCCGCCGCCAAGACTTTGTACATGTCCGGTGGTAAGCAGCCATGTAACATCACCTTCAGAGGCCCCAACGGTGCCGCTGCCGGTGTCGGTGCCCAGCACTCGCAATGTTACGCTGCCTGGTACGGTTCCATCCCCGGTTTGAAGGTTGTCTCTCCCTACTCCGCCGAGGACTACAGAGGTTTGTTCAAGGCTGCCGTCAGAGACCCCAACCCTGTTGTTTTCTTGGAGAACGAGGTCGCCTACGGTGAGTCCTTCGAGGTTTCCGAGGAGGCCTTGTCCACTGACTTCACCATTCCCTTCGGAAAGGCCAAGATCGAGAAAGAGGGTACCGACATCACCTTGGTTTCCCACACCAGAAACGTTATGCACTGTCTCCAAGCCGCCGAGCTTTTGGAGAAGCAATACGGTGTCAACGCCGAGGTTATCAACTTGAGATCCATCAAGCCATTGGACGTCCCAGCCATTGTTGAGTCCGTCAAGAAGACCGGCCACTTGGTCACCGTTGAGGCCGGTTTCCCAGCCTTCGGTGTCGGTTCCGAGATCTGTGCCCAGATCATGGAGTCCGAGGCTTTCGACTACTTGGACGCCCCTGTCGAGAGAGTCACTGGTTGTGAGGTGCCAACCCCATACGCCAAGGAGTTGGAGGACTTTGCTTTCCCAGACCCAGACATTGTTTTGAGAGCATCCAGAAAGGTTTTGGGTTTGTAAACAGCATGCCATGAAATGCCACCAATAGCATTGCAGAAAGCTCTGCCGCTCTTCCTGCCAGCCCCTCGTTCGGCTCGCGCCGTACCGACCGTGTATTCTATAGAGTTGAAGTAATTCCGTATCTCTGTTGTAGCAGGCGCGCATGCTACGCGCGTAATCTGTGGCGGTGGGTCGAGGCCACACCGGAAGATCTGCCGCCACTTACTCGGCTTTTCAGCTGCTCCTCGCCACAGCCCGTGCTTGTACTTCTCTACCGCCCGCCCGCCCGTGCTTTCCAACTGTGTCAGCCGTGTTTCAGTCTCGTTTCACCGCCCTGATCCAGCCCCCAGTGCACCATCATGGACATCCACAAGCGGTCGGCCACCGCCGGTGGCTATGACGAGAAAGTGAGCCAACCGGAGTCCACGCTCTTTCCACAGCCCCATGAGGCCTTTGGCGAAGAAAACGATGGGCTTCTTCCTACGGCATTCAATCCGAAAAGCAACGCGGCACCGGCGCCGGCCTCGTCCAAAAAACTACAGAAAAAGGACTACTTGAACTTCGTGGTCCTCGTCATTCTCTACACCTTGCAGGGCGTGCCCGTCGGCCTCGCGTTCGGCTCGGTGCCTTTCATTTTGAAATCGAAGCTTTCCTACTCGCAAGTGGGCATCTTTTCGTTGGCATCTTACCCATACTCGCTCAAGCTCTTGTGGTCGCCGATTGTCGACGCAGTGTACAACAAGAAGCTTGGCCGCAGGAAGTCCTGGATCATGCCCGTGCAATTAGTGTCGGGCTTGACTCTCTTGTACTTGGGCGTTGTCATCAACAGTTTGATGGAACACCCGGCTGTGTATCTCCACAAGATCACCTTTTGCTTCTTCTTGCTCGTGTTCCTCTGTGCCACGCAGGACATTGCAGTCGATGGCTGGGCCTTAACGTGCTTGTCGCCAGAGAGCTTGTCGTTTGCGTCCACCGCCCAGACCATCGGAATGAACTGTGGCTACTTCCTGAGCTTCACCGTCTTTTTGGCTTTGAGCTCGCCGGAATTTGCCAACAAATACATGAGGTCTCTGCCGTCCGAGCATGGTCTCTTTGACTTGGGCGGCTATTTGAAATTCTGGGGCTGGGTGTACATTTTGGTCACCGGCCTCCTCTATTTCATTCCAGAAGAACCAGCTCATTTGCGCAAGAGTGGGCCAAGCAAGTCCTCTTCTGATTATTACAAAAACGAGGATCACCACAATTTGCCCAACGAGAAGCCACAGAGATACCTCAAGGAACTCAAGTTCGTCTACCTGTCTATGTTGCAGGTTCTCAAACTCCCCAATGTACAGACTTTTGTTGTGATTCTCTTGATCGCCAAGCTAGGGTTCCAAGCGAACGAGGCGGCTACAAACCTCAAACTTCTAGAGAAAGGTCTTTCGAAAGAAGACTTATCGATTACTGTTTTGATCGACTTTCCTTTCGAGATGATCTTCGGGTACTATGCTGGCCAGTGGTCGTCCGGGAAGGGTCCCTTAAAGCCATGGCTTTTTGGATTTGCTGGAAGACTATTCGCAGCCTTGTGGGCTCACTTGATCCTCTTATACTTCCCGAAAGTCGAAAACGGCGAAGTTCCATACTCCGTTTTCTTGATGATCATTGCCCAACATTTGATGGGTTCTTTCATGGGCACCATTCAATTCGTTTCCTTGTGTGCGTTCCACACCAAGATTGCTGATCCAGCAATCGGAGGAACATACATGACGACCCTCAACACATTATCTAACTATGGTGGTACCTGGCCCCGGTTATTCGTTTTCTACATGATTGACAAGTTCACCTCTGCTACGTGCCATATGATAACATCATCGGCAACATACGTGATCGGAAACGAAGAGCAGAAAACTTCTTGTTTGGCCGACGGTGGATCTGTGGAAGTCCAAAGAGATGGATACTTCTACACGTCAACCATATGCTTGCTCTTGGGAGTCGCCATATGGTTTTGGGTAAAGAGAAAGGTTGTTTATTTGCAAGCGCTTCCCCAATCAGCATGGAGAGTAAACAAAGAATTATAAATAGGTAGTTATCGTTGAACAAAATAAATATATGCAGACGCGTTTTAACACTAGTGGTTTGACGCAAAGCCGTGGCCACTTCTACTCAAGTAGTCATTGTGTAAGAAGTCGATCGGCAGAAGCGGCACTTTCGAGTCCTGTGTTATTCTCCGGGACCGAGACGAGTACGTGCCCACGAGAGATGGAATGAGATAGGTGCCTTGACTAGGAGTGTTGTGGCCAGATGACGAAAGGAAAGACGGGGACTTCAACAACGGAGAATTGGAGAAAGACTTCGCTATGGCGGTGAAGGTATTAGAGAAGCTCAGGCGGGCCTTGCGAGACCTAGCGCTGTGCTCTTGGGACGAGGAAACGACATAGTGCAGCGGTGGGTTTATGATATGTGAGTGCTGGAGAAGCAGGGAAGACTCGTCAACGAGTGCAAACTGCTGGTTGTGGCGTTCGGGAGAGACAGGGCGGCCCCGGTCGACAAAGGCGCTGACCACATGCGACGGTCTTTCGAGGGTGTACTCGTCTAAAAAGCCGTCATCGTCGTCATCTTCGACGTCGCGGGACACAAAGTGGTTAGTATACCAGTCTGGCTTTGTGAAATGCTGGAGCGTTTCCGGTTCGTTCGGAGGGCTCTCGCCAAGAGGCCTGAAGCCGAGCAGGGCTTGGTTGATGGGTGACGAGGCGACGAGAACCGCGGGCGATTGCGCCCGGTAGTACCAGAACTGAAAAAGAATGACGGCATCGAACATGACAGTGCCCATGCTACCGACCAAAAACGGCAACTGCGATGAAAGAATCGAAGAGAAGTCTGCGTCGCCGATGTAGTCGTCGTAGGTGTGCAAGAGATAAAGGTCGCTTGAAATGGAGATGGTGTAAAGCATGTTTCCGGACATGGCAAACAAGAAGAGAAACGGCGACACGCCGTCCGTGGACCGATTGCGGTAGTTTTTCCGTATCTGCGGCATGCGGGAGCACACGTACAAGCATGTGCTGGTCCAGCCGCTGCAAGTGCCGATGAGAGCGGTGGAAAGGTGGATGTGGGTCAGCCACAGGCGGAAGTGGGCCCATAGAGACGCGAGTAGCTGCGCAAGCTGGTCTTTGAGGTGCTCGTAGTCCAACGAGCGCTGGGGCGAGGGAACTGGGTCGCTCAAGTCTGTCAGCGCCAGTGTCGGGGTCGGCATGCCCTGGATCTTCTTGAGGGTGTTGCTGATGATGGACGCCGAGAGCACCAGGTTGATGAAGCTTTTCATGGGCCGGCGGGAGCGGGGGTGCCGCAGAGGGCCCGCCGAACGCGAGTTGATGGGAAGTGGTCCAGTGGGCGATGCCTCGAAGCGGTTGAGGCGGGACAAGCCGTGAGGCTCCTTGTCGCCAGGGGCCGAGCGCACGGGCCGCATCATGTTGGGGCTCTGCAACAAGTTGTGGTGCACGCGCTGGCGGGGGTAGACAGAGGTGTAGTACCAGAACTGGATGGATAAGATGAGATCGATGAAGCAGTAGTAGGAGGCCAAGCACGTCTGGAACGGGAGCGCACCGGTCAAGAGACAGCCCACGAGGTTTGAGACGTCGCCGGCAATCCAGCACGCCAAGAAGGCGCCCGAGATGCCTTGCACGGACTGGCTGATGTGGTTCTCAAGCACCTGCGGAAGCTGCGCAAAGAGCCACACCACCAACGACAAGAAGCCGGTTGTCCGCGAGAGAAACACAAGGCGGTCGAACAGCGCCGGTGCCTCGGGCATGTCCAGGGCCATGGCGGCCACGGCGCCCGCTAGCATGTGCGGCGTGGGTGGAAACAGCATGGTGATGGCTGAGATGGCGGGGGGACGGGCTTCCTGCAAAGGCGGGGTGGAGGAAGCGGGGCACGTGGAGGGGAGACTTTAGCAAGAGAGGACAGCGCCTCCGGGATGAAAGAAAGCGCCTGTGGATGGGCGGAAAGACCAGAGTGGGAAAAGACGGCAGACGGTAGACGGCGAAGAAGGTGAGATTCGCATTGAGAAGTGCGCCGAGACGGCGGCAGACAATAAAAGAGGCCAGACAGCCCTGGCCGGTGTTGCACGGCGGAAAAAAAAAGAGCATATACACATATATATATATATATATATATGACGACGTCGATAGGAATACAGAGCCCAGTGTGTCTTTTCCGGGAGCGGGAAAGACTTCCGTGGGGCTAATCTACGGCGGGCGGAAGGCAGCGCCTGCACATCGCTTTTCCGCATGCATCGGGCAGGCTTCGAGAAACTCGTAAAGCGAACAAACACCACCTCATTAAAAATCGGGCTGCCTCGTAAACATGATCGAGGTTTCTGCCAACGACCGTGTGGGCAAGAAGATCAAGGTCAAGTGCCTCCCTTCCGACACAATTGGCGACTTGAAGAAAATCATCTCGCTTCAGGTTGGAACGCCCCACGAGAAGTTGGTCCTCAAGAAGGGCCACCAGATCTACAAGGACCACATCACGCTAGACGACTACGAGGTGCACCACGGCTTCAACTTCGAGCTCTACTACAGCTAGACTGTTGGGGCGGCAAGCTTCACCATGCTTTGCTGACTTTGCTGAATCTGCCAGATTACCCTACTTGCAGTGCACCAGATGATCCATTACAGCTAAATAATCCCAGATAATAAATTAAGAAGAAGTGAAGAAGCGGCCCCAGGAGACGCACGCGGAGGGTCGGTTCGGAAGTAGAAAGGAGCGTCGGGGAAAGAGCGAGCGATTGCGTCTGGGCAGCCGGATCTTCACACAGCGCGTCCGGGCCGCCGGTACGCGTGGTCATGTCACCATGTCATCATCATTGGGTGTTTCCAGGCCGTGAGTACCCGTGAGCGCCGGCCAGCAGGCGCCGCCGGGCGCGTGTCTATAAGAAGTACTCAATGGGCTTCAGGCGGCCGGCGCCGCTGTAGTAGGCGGCGAAGTCGTACTCGGCGTGCGCGCTGTCGGCGCCGTTGACGCAGCGGCCCTCGAGCGTGTCCTGGTTGTTCTCGGGCGACGCGTCAAACACGTTGCAGAACTGGCCAGGTAGTAGGCCGTTGGTGGCCTTGGCCGCGGAGTCGTAGTGCGAGTGGCTGATTTCAAGCACGCTGGCCAGGTTGCCACAGCGGTAGCAGTAGTTGGGCGCAGACCACACGGTGACGCACTTGCCCTTCCAGTAGCTGACGTAGCCCTCGTTGCAGAGCTGGTGGGCACGCACGAGCTGGACGAGGTCGTTTTCGTGGCAGAACTTGTCCATGACGTCGTGGCCAAACAAGTAGCCGGCGCCGCGCGGCAGGAGCTTGAAGTCCGGGATCTCGGGGTCCGGGTCGGACCACACCAAGTCGGCCATGATGCCGTCGTGCGGGATCTCCTTGAAGCGGTCGACGACGCGGATCTGGTCGAGCTGCTGGCACAGCGGCGAGAGGCCGCCGTGCGTGGCGAAGATGCGGCCGTCGATGGTGGCGCCGAGCGGCAAGTAGTCAAAGAGGTCTGTGAAGTGCTTCCACACCTTCAAGCTGCCGCTGTACTTGTTCAACACCTCGGTGTAGAAGCCGTAGTTGGTGGTGATGGTGCGCGACTCGTGGTTGCCGCGGATGAGCGCCACGCGCTCGGGGTACCGTAGCTTGAGCACCACCAAGAGCGTCATGGTCTCGACCGAGTAGTAGCCGCGGTCCACGTAGTCGCCCAAAAAGAGGTAGTTTGTGTCGGGCGGCGCGCCGCCGATGTTGAAGATCTCCAAGAGGTCGTGGAACTGCCCGTGAATGTCGCCCACGAGCGTGCACGGCGTGCGGAGCGACATGATGTTGGGCACGGAAAGGAGATGCGTCTTGAGCTGGTGGCAGAGCTGCTCGATCGTGTCCTCGGGGAGAATGCGGGGCGGCTTGTGCTCGAGGAGCTGCGCGAGGCAGTAGTCGAGGTCGGCCGTTTGCATCGGCATCGACACCGTCATGTTGGGCGGCGGGAGGGTGTAGAGGCGTGTGGTTGTTGGTGTTGATAGTGGCCGCGCTACACCGCGCTCGCGAAAATTTGAGCCTTACGTCACCGCTCTCATCTCGTCTGGCTCTGCGTTTTCTTTGTCTTCTCTTATTTCCTTGTCTTCTCTTATTTCCTTGTCTTCTCTTATTTTCTGGCTCTTTCCTTGTCTTCTGGTTTTTCTCCCGTTCCTGATACTTCTCTCGTTCACTGCTACTTTTTGATCCTACCTCCCAATCTAACTACACCTCTCTCGGATCCTAATTCTTCTCTCTTATCCCACCATACACTCTTCTAATCTGTCTCATTTCTCATCTCATCTAAACCTCTGCGAGCGCCTTGGCCAAGATCTCCAAGCCCTTGTCCACGGCGTCGCCCGGAATGTTCAACGCAGGCACAAGACGGATCACGTTGCCGCCGGCAGTGATCACCAACAACCCGTACTCACGGCACTTCTGCACAACCGAGCCGGCGTCCACGCCGTCGTGAAGCTGCAAGCCCAACAAGAGCCCGCGGCCCTTGACGCCCGCAATCTTGTCGGGAAGGTCGGCCGCAAGCCTGTTCAACGCATCCACAAACTTGCCGCTGGTGGCCGCCACCTGCTCGAGCAACTCGCTGCTGGTCACCTGGTCCACCACGTAAGCACCCACGGCCGACCCCAACGGGTTGCCGCCGTACGTCGTGCCGTGGTCGCCCACCTGCAACGCGTTTTCGATCTTCTCGTTGACCATCACCGCGCCAATGGGGAAGCCGTTGCCCAACGCCTTGGCCATGGTCACGATGTCCGGGTGGGCCGTCTCGGGAAGCCCGCAGTGCGCCCACATCTGGCCCGTGCGGCCCAATCCACACTGGATCTCGTCGTAGATGAGCACCACATCGTTGTCCTCGCACACCTGCTTCAACTGCACCATGAACTCCGCGTCCACGGTGTTGACGCCGCCCTCGCCCTGGATGGGCTCGATGATCACCGCCGCGGTCTTCTCCTTGCTGACCACGCGCTTGACGCTCTCGATGTCCGATGGCTGGGCCACCTGGATGCCCGGCACCAATGGCGCAAACTGGTGCTGGTACTTGGGGTTGGCCGTCACCGACAACGCGCCCATGGTCCGGCCGTGGAAGCCGTTCTCAAAACACACAATCTCGATCTTGTCGGCGCTCTTGCTCTTGGCGTACCGCCGGGCAAACTTCAACGCAGCCTCGTTGGCCTCCGTGCCCGAGTTGCACAAGAACACCCGCTGGGCGTCCTTCATGCCGCCCGCATCGATGGTCTTGGTCACGAGCTTGTTGGCCAACTCGCCGGCGGGGAGGTTGTAGTAGAGGTTGGAGCAGTGCATCAACACCTTCGACTGCTTGCTGATGATGTTTGCAATCTCCTCATTGCTGTGGCCCAAACACGTCACGGCGATGCCCGCCGTGAAATCGACATACTCCCTGTCCTCGAGGTCGTAGAGGTACGATCCCTTTCCACGTGCAATCACCACGTTGGGCCGGGCGTAGGTGGTGACGGTGTAAGGTTTTGTGACATCATCGATGAATTTGCCCGACATGGACGAGGCCTCGGCGTCCGGCACGGGCACAAGGCTGCTGGCGAGCAGCAGCTTGCACGCGCTGAAACGTCTGACGCTGTTGTGGAACTGTGCCCTCTTGAAAGCTGCTCTGATCATGGAGAAGGACGGCGGATGGTGGGGTAGATAGCGGTGTGTGGAAAATTCTTCCACCGCGCTTAATGACTAATTGCCTAATTGGGTCTGGGATTTTGCACCCGTGTATGCACTCCCGTGTATTCTATATCTGTTAGAGCCGGCTCATACTGATGGTTGTTTCTACCTGCGACCCCTCCTCGAACTCGTCAACGGCGCTCTTGATGATGCGGTTGATCTCGAAGATGAGCTGAGACTCACTCTCGGAGCTGCCGCCCTTCATGCTCACCTGCACGCCTGCCAAGTAGAGCGACGGGTTCATCTTGGCGAAAAACAACTTATCGATGTCGTAAGACGTCTTAAAGTTGTGGAGGTTGCGGATCTTGTCGTAGACAGACGCCTTCATCACGTTGTAGTCGTACTCCGCGTATGGGAAAGACACCAACAAGATTCCGCCAAGCGTCTTCACTAAGCTCCAGCCCGCGTAGCACAACGTGAAAGCCACCACGAGCGTGGACGCTTCATTCAAATCGTAGCCAAAACTCTCCTTGAGGCTGTGTGGGATTATGGGAACCACGGACAAAAATACGGAGTACACAAGCGTGAGAAGACGAATGGGGTTCTTCAAAAGAACCGTGCCAAACACATGGAGCTTGGCTTGCACAGCCGACCTCGAAGCGTCTCCGCTCTGGCCCAACAATCCACTTTGTACATCCGCATGGTTCTTTCCGCGGCGGTCTCCTCTCATATTATCCATGAGTTGGGAGATGCTTCCTGACTCGTAGATACGCGTGGAGGTGATCCAAGTGATAAAAAGCACCAATAACAAAATTGCCTCGTAGAGAACCCAGTCCACCGCCCCCTTTTCGCCCCCATGTATGTGGTGGTGGCCCGATTCGTTTTCAGCAGCGGATGAACCCACCCAGTTCATGATCATTTCCTCAACGAAATGGCTTACGAGATCGCAGCCGACCATGACGGATGAGGTGCTCAACGCAAAGCTGACTAACACCTCGAGTCTTCCCAATCCAAAGGGATAAGCAATAGAGGATTTGCTCCATACCTCGAAGTTGGACATGACATTCACGCACGCGACCATTGAGGAGCTCAACGAGTCATAGAATACCAAGTGCGCGAGCGTTGAAAAGGCTTGCTGGCGGGAATGGACGCCAGCGACGAAGACAATGACCGATGTGGCAAAATGGGCGAAGGATAATGCCATCTTGAACTTCTGATTTGGTGTCATGCTGCTCACGGACTCCCGAAAGTTTGGTATAGGGTACAGATCGGGTATCAAGTCCGGCTGGTGGTTTGTTTCTGCGATCGGTAAGGGCTCCTGAAACAAGTTCATGGAAACAGAAGAATGCTTGTATCTGTGCCCTTTTCTGTGTGCTGGCTTGGCGCTGAGGGAGCCTTTAGAGCTCGAAAAGTCCTGCGACAGAAAATTGAACGCTTGACTCTTCACGGGCGAGTGCGCCCTCAGTCTGTACGGGGAGACGTTCTGTTTTCGGATGGGAGAGAGGCCTCTCGTGGGAGAACCGGGACGGGAACGCCCTGTCCGCTGTTCGGAAGGAGCCGGGAGCGTGGCCAGGTTACTGCTTCTCACCGAAAAATGAGACGCGCTGGCTCTTCGCGAGTTGGGCTGAGTGGGGGTCTTACCAGGCTCCAATTTGCCGAACCCGGTTTGGCCCTCTACAATGGGGGACCCGAAAGCGCTGTCCATGTTGTTGTATGAGGACTCGGACACGAACATCGACCGTGGCCGAGCACGCGTTGAGTTCGAGCCCGTCCGCTGATGATGCAGAAATGAAGGTTGGTTGACTGGCGCGTTGGGCGAGTTGAATAGCGACAGGTTGCTGCCGATGAATGAATCTCTTCTGTTCTGGTAGGGAAAGGTGCTCTGTATGCCATTGAACGCGTTCGGCAGGAGGATGGTGGGCTTTGCAGAATTTAGGGAAAAAGGCGGTGGCTGAGCGGCCTCTTCTTGTAGCAGCTCAGACGAGAAGTTGGCACTCAAGAATGACAAGTCAGGCGCGGCGCCCGCACCCATAAAAGAAGGCCTCTCATCGTCGTCTGACCCTGGAGATGCCTCAAGGTTGTTGCCGAAGCTGGGCGAGTCCAAATAGGGCGAGTTTTCCGCTGAGAAATCTGGATGCGAGCGAGACATGCGACTGTTTTGACAGAAATTAGGCACAGAAAAAGGTGGACTCCCGCTGCTGTCGAGAAGTGTGGGTTCAGATGTCCCTGTCACTTAAAAAGACGCAATCTGTTGTCGTTTCCTCTTAGGCACTGCGCAAACCGTGGTTATCGACCTGCAGAACGGCCACCTTGTTGAGATGAAATTGCATGCAGTGCAGGGTCTTCGCCTGACGTCAGTAGGAAACTAAAGCCAGGGCCCTGCTATTGCATTGGAAGAGATGCAGAATATAAAATTGTTTTAGGGCTGATGAGTTCTTTTGTATGTCACTCGTCACTGTTTTTGCCCGTTCAATATGGGTTCTCCTTCGTCGTGTACGCGTCAAACATGGACAAGCTGATACAGCCGCTGTTGAGGCCCTCAGTGGTGTTCTTTATAAGCTGGACGCTGCTGACATCAAAGGGTGCAAGTCTGCTGTCATCGGTGGCCAGCAATGGATTCAAAATGCGGTCGTTGTTTTTGCTTGCAACCATTAGTCTGCTCTTGTTGAGAAACGCAACATCACCATTATTCTCAAGCTCATCGTTATCCAACAGCTCGGCCATTGGGGTAGAGGGCTTCACTTTGGGCACAATCGTAGTCTTGGGCTCTGGCATGCTCAAAATAGATGCCACAAGAGCAACTGGGTCATGTGGTGTCGCTCTTAAAGGTGCGCCCTTCACATTATTATTTGCAATGCCATTGTCAAACTGGTTCGTGGAAACCGTGTCGGTGGCTGGATCGGTAATGACACTCGTAGCCTCAATCGAAAGCATTTTGGTTAATGGATTTTTGATCAAAAGAAGAAGATCGTACAAAAGAATTTTGAGTTTCTCATGTCCCGAGTTCAAGTACTCGGAGTTAAGCAAAACTACCAAGTTCTTCAAGAACTGGAAGTCCCCGTTTTGCTCGGCAAGCATGTTTGTAATGGCCGCGTTGTGAATAATCAATAACCTCACTAGAATGGCTATTATGTCGTTCAACGACACATCTTCGAAAAGAGTTTCGTTTTTCTTCTCTATGCACCGGAGAATGAGCGAAAGGAGTTGTGAGAAATCGTCGAATGTTTTCGTCAGTGTTTGCAAATATTCCGGCGATGCAACGGAATACTTTTGAAAGAAGTCCTTGAGTACTGGCAGAATCGCTTGCATCTGTTCGGCCTCCGCACTAGTGGTGTTTTTAAGAAGAAAAGAGGCATACTTGCAGCCATTCTGGAGAAAGAGACCCTCATAGTGCTGAAAGATTTTTGCCTGAAAACTGTAGTCCGAGTAACTGAAGAGTTCGCCAAAATAACTGTTTTGCAGGTCAAAGGAAATTTTCAGCTTGTTTAAAAACTCTTGACAAACAAACGCAACCGTCTCGTCCCCAATGTCCAAATGTTTTGTGAAAGCACTGAAAAACAACTGGACAATTGGCAAAGAAAACTCATTACTAATTTCAACAAGTTCAGAGATATCGGAAATATCGGAAATGGGACGGTCGAGGTGTAATATAGCTTCACATATCCGGGAAACAGTCAGTTTGCTCAATTTGTCCGTGAATGCGACGATGGCTAATCGCTTCTCTTTCAAAAGAAGATTGACCGTTAAGGAACTGAACAATGATTTCTCCTTTTCGGAATCAAATGAGATGGAGTCTTCAACAATGATCAAATGATTAATTATGAGTTCCGAAATTTCCTCTGTTGCTTGCGATCTAAAGTCCCTCTGGAAAATATTGAAGAGCACCACGTCTGCGCTGGAGAATATGGTCCTCTCCGTGAGTTGGCTGAAAACTAAGTCCCACACCAAGCTTCGAGAATTTGGCATACGGGCATCAATCGACTTAGACACTTCCACAGCTTCCCCAAAGGAAAGGACCTGATGAACAAGAAGTTTTTTGATAAAAGCGCCTGTAAAATCGAGAGTTATGTCCTGCTGAGACAAGTTGTTAAGGAAGGACGAAACATTATGTTTTAATGTGACCGATGGATTCTTCAGACGTGCGCAGAGAAGGGTAAAGATTGCATTTTCCTGCTTCAGTGTGACTGAACTGAGATGAAAGTACCAGTCTCCCAATATGAGGCATACACTCTCGCTGTTCGTACTTTGACGAAATTCTTCTGAAGTGTATCTTGGAGATAATGGCGCGAGCAGCTGACCAATCTCTTCCCAATCATTGAAGTCTAGATCGAAATGTGGTTTTTCGAGCAATATTTTCAAAGATGCAGTGAACTGCTCCGGAGATATTGTCTCATTCCTGCGACTATGAGCAGGCTGAATGTTCAAAGGGGATTCAACAGTATCCTTGTTATACCTCACATTATTGTAGCCTGTGATTTTGGACTTGGACTGTTCATGAGCCTTAGTATTATCTCTTTTGCGATCGAGGGACTGGGCAATGAATTTCCACAACGGAGCAAAATTGTATAAGTCCTTTTCCCGCGACAGGAGGTCATTGTAAGCGATTATGATAAGCTTAAACAACTCGTAGGCTGTAGAGACCGAATTATGAGTGTTTCCCGCCAAGAGTTTCACGAGAGAGTAATGACGCATCAACAATACACTCACAAAATGAAGAGTGTCTAAATAGTAGATTATGACTTTGTTCTCGTTCTTCAAAATAAAGCGGACAAAATTCTTGAAGAAGATGCTCAAGTTGGAAGTGATGACATAAAATCGATAGATTCTGGCGACAAGCGACGGACAAATATGAATTAAACGGGGGGACTTAGAAATAACGCTTTTGACCTGAGAAGTAAACCAGTTGGTCAAAACGAGCTTGACCCCCACGCCAAGACCTTGAACGTCGTTGAGAAATTCTTCGAAACCCGCCACGTCTTCATTGGAGGATAAGGGTGTCAAAAGATACTTTTCACACCATGTAGTAGCAGCCGTGTAAGTCTCTGATTGCTTTATACTTTGTGGGTTCCACTTCTTTAAGAGATGGTAGTATTGCTTATTGTTTGTGATGGGCAAGTTAGAAAGGATGGCAAGGTGGAAGGATACCAAGGGGTCTTCTTGATGGTGCGGGGAGACGCTGGAGTCAACAGAAGACACATAGAAAATGCCATGCGCTATGATTTTTCTGAAATAGGACGATACGGAAATGACCTTGATCTGATAAAGTTGATTGATCAAGACAAATAGGTTGTCCATGGAGACTGTTTGACGAGGCTCGTGTGCCAAACTAAAGATCGATTCGAAAATCTCGTTTTCAAAATCGGCTTTCAATTGCGAGCTTCCTCTGCCCACCATGGGCTGAAGGATCTTTCTTTTGATGAAGTTGCAAACGATGAGGATTTTTTCGGCTGCAAAGCCCATGTCTCTGTAGGCGGAGGCACACCAGTAGATTAGGATCTTGAGACGGAGTCGCCAGGCGCCCTGGCTCGAGGGCGAGTAGGAACGAGGGACCATGGACAATGCAATTGATTTGTTGAGTTTCATCTTATCCAAGTATTCAATGAACGTGAGGTTGTCTTCGGAAGACCGATTGAAAACGATCAGATCTGCGTCGATGCGAACTGTGGCAGACAACTTTCTATCGTTTGGTAAGTCTTGTGAAAGAACAGAACCTCTGCGCGAGGCGGACAGCCGCTGGCCCTTGCTCTGGCTGTCGTCGTTTCCAAAGCGCATATTGAGCATGAGACTTTCGTTTCGGAAGTTGATCAAGTCCAAGATCGGCTCAAGCGCCTCCCTCTCTGACTTCTGTGCTGCCCTCTTGCTGTCCATCATTATGCGGTAGAGAATGCTGCCGACGATGATCCAATAGTCGGGGATCACAAAAAGGTCCGTGTTGTGGCAGAACAAGTCGACGACGGAGGAGGAAATGAGCTTCAATAGGTCCGCCTTAAGGCCTGAAGGGAGCACAAACAGCATATTTTTGGCCCGCAGCGAATCCGTCGGAAAATGCTCGATGACGGCATAGTTGAGAAGAAGCGCCTCGGCGAGGATCTTGCTGAGGTAGTCGTTCTTCAAAATGTCCACCCAAAACGTCCGTATCAACGTCAATGCTAGAAGGGTCTGGCCGTGGTTGAGCGGGCGCGAGGCAAAAAGATCGTCAATGATGCTCAGATCGTCGTCCTCCTCGGCGCGAGAGAGCCGCAAAAGAACAGGAAAATCCGTGGCTTTGAACGGTAGGTCGTCACTGAGAAAGCCAATGACAGAAGACAAGAAGTGGTGCGGATCCACGAGCTGCTCCACGTAGAGCGCCTTCAAAAGCGCCATGAGGTACCGGAGCTTGCACTGATAGTGGTGAAGCTTGTCGGCAGAGTGGACCGCAGGCATTTCGCGAGCAAAGCGAAGCACGTAGTCCGCCACATGCTGCGTCCACTCCTGGAGCCAGCGGGTCTCGATAAGCTCAAAGGACGGAAACGCCAGTAGCAGGTTCGACGCGGCTACCGCCGCCTGCTTGGACGCGTACTTCTTGCGGATCACCGCGTGCTCGCCGTAGAGCACGCACTTGATGAACCACATGGCCCGGGACACAGGCACATCGAAGCTGCACATGCCATCGATCAACACCTTGTTGCGGAGGCCGTGCGGGAGCTTCGACGCCACGGCCAGAATTGGGATGTCTGAGTTGGCAAGGTCCTTGAGCCACGCGTCCCGCTTCAGGGCAGTGAGGGTCACGCGGGGCGGAAGCTTGAAGCTGTGGGAGTCAGCGGTGATTTTGTTGATAACGCCGTTCCGCACGCGGTAGGACTCGGTCAAGTTGGCCAGGAGATCGCGGAGCACCTGGGCGCAGTTCTGCGGCGACAGGAAGAGCGTTTCCTGGATCAAGTTGCGGGCAGAGTAGTATTCGTTCGGCACCAGCGGCGGCTCGAAGAAGCCCTTGTTCAACACCTCTGTTTTCGTCAACTTGTCGTTGTTCGAGTCCGGCAACTGCCACGGATCAAAGTCGGGGTACGTGGCGTGTGCCTTTGTGTCGTCGAGAGCGTATATCGGGTCTGCTGGCGAGTCCATGGTGTATTTCATGGTCCGGAGTGACTCCAGCACCAGCGGACCGCCTGCGCCTAACCCGGCCCCCACGAGGAGCGAGTTTTTGCTTTTTGGTCTGGACATGGCCCTTATGCGGTCTTGTGGGCGGATCGGCGTGGTTTGGTGGAAATCGGTGTGCAAATGGATGGGAAAATATGCGTGTGAATCAGTGTGTGATTAGGTAGCAGCGTCATCATGACTGGTGCGCACGGCTACTGTGGAGAAACTGCGCTGGGCTGGCCCTTCGCGACTACTGCAACACTATCGTTCTTTTATATTGGCGGGATTATTTACCACTCATGGTCTCTTTACCACTCGTCGTCGTCTTCGTCATCGTCGCTCTCGTCCCGCGTGGCGCCCTTCCTCTTCATCAAGGCATCTGCCAACGAGCCGGCCAACGACACATCTTCGCTCTGCTTGGCCTTCAACGCGTCTGCGAGCCCGTTGCCGAGGTTGCCGCTGCCTCCGCCATTTGCGCTACCTGCTGCTTGCAGAGCTGCAACTGGCTGTTGGGCGGTCCGGCTGGCGGGCTGCGGTGGTGGTGGCGGCGGCGCAGAGTCGCCTCCGTTGCCAAACAAGTTGGCCGGTGGCGGAATCTCCTTCATAAAGTCAAGTGGAGCCCAGCCCTCTTTCGTCTCCTTGAGGTCCTTGACAAGTCCCCACTTGCCGTTGACATTGGCCACGTAGACGACGTCGTCCTTGACCAAAGGAACGGACCCGCTGACAGATCCGTCGTAGTCATACAACACCTTGTAGGTAGGGAACTTGGGCTTTGCCACAGCGATTGCTGGTGGAGGAGGTGGCGGCGGCGGGGCCGCTTTCTTTGCGGGCGCTGCAGGTGCAACGGGTCTTTGAGCTGGCTTGGCAGGCGCAACGGGTGCTGCGGTGCGGTTCTGAGCCGGGCGCAGTGGAGCCGGAGGTGCTGCTTTTTTCTGTGGTCTTGCTGGTGGTTGCACAGCAGCCGCAGGTTGCATCGAAGGCTGCGGCGGAACGTAGGGTTGTGGTGCTCCATTGTTCACATTTGATGGTCTAGCCACCGGAGTAGGCGCGGAGAACCCTGCTCCACCCCGTCTTTGAGCACCTCTGTTGTAGTACTTGCTATAGTCGACAGCCCCAGAGACGCCTCTTGGCCTCTTTGGATTTTTACTGCTCGAAGGAAGGCCGCTGTCCACAGTGACTGTTCCAGACTTGTACACATCACCATTCTTTGGCGCGGCACCATGTTGGAACTTAACCACATGGAATTTACCCGGCTTCTTTTGGTATTCCACGGTGGGCCCAATCTTTACGCTCAATCCCCTGTTCAATTTCTTCAATTGAGTCATCAACTCTGTCTTGAAATCGAGATTGATGAAAATATCCGGTGTGGTTGGGGTAGGAGAGTGCAATGAGAGAGCTATCCAGTTGTCCTGGAAGGATGACATGCCAACATAGTTCAAAGAGCTCACTGGAAGAATAAACTCTTTTTGAAGTTGCAAGCGTTTTTCAACCAAGACCTCTGCGATAACATGGAAGTTGGATTTGGTGAGGATAAATATTCTGGGCAATCTCTTGGACGAGCGTCCAAACTTCGAAAGCAAAATTTCACCCTTGGCAGAGAAGATTGCAGGCTCAGTGATGTTAGTTTGACTCATGAGAAATCTTCCGTATCCACTAGTGTCATTGCATCCCAAATAGTCACCCATGTATGCTCTTGAACCAAGCATAGAAAACCGTCTTCTCTCTTTTCTACCTTGCAAGAAAGAAGTTCCTTCATCGCGGAGTTGCTCAAATTTGTTACCGTGCTTTTTGTTCCTCCAAGCAGTTTGGATAACCTTTGCAGCGTCATCCTTGCGCTTGATGTATCTTCTCCAAGCTCTTTGAATACGGGCTGCCATGTTGTGCCAGTATTTATCCCGCATGTCTTCGAGCGCAAAAAGAGTTTCAGGGGTTTTGATAAAAACCTTTGTTGTTCCCATTTGGTATTCCGAAGGAGGAATATGACAGCTCTTCAAAATCTCTTTCACGGCGGTGATGTCATCGCCCCGCCAAATGTAATCACCTGCATAACCAGTTGCTGGCGATAAGAGATAAAATCTTTGAACAAACTTATCAAAAGTTGTACGATATGCGAAACCCGCTCTCCGAATTCTGACATTCTCTTTCAAACCCAAGTATTTGATTTGATGTAACACTTGCGAATTCTCGTATTCCTTGGGTCTCTTCGTTTGGTTCGGCTTGATGGTTCTGATATAAGAAGGCTGGCATTGTGAAAGTGTGTCCACTAACAAATTTGCACTCTTCTTAATTTTGTCCGAAGCGGTTTCTGGTCTTTTCTTAGAGTCTGTCAAAGCAGTCAACAAATGGGAGGGGAACAACGACTCAGTCACAAAGTTGTTTGAAGAGGCAGATAAGAGCTCTAGCAAGTCTCTCAACATACTGTCTTTATTTTTATCGGTCATTCCTGACACTTCATAGGTGACATCACCAGCATAATGCTTGATGATGAATTTTCCTCTCCGGTCTTCGAAGTGGCGATTGTTGGCGCCAACCATGCTCAATCTCTGGGCAAAAACTTGGTCAGCAGCCTCAGAGTCTGCATGTGCTGTCTTGATGGAGTCGTTGAGAGCAGCGAACAAACCTGGCTGAGGACGGGTTGCCTCAATCAAGTCACAAACAACTTTGTTGTTGAAATAGTCGATGGGGGTCCACTGGATTTGCTCTTGGACATACTCATCCTGCTCTGCTTTTAAGGTCAACTGAATGAAGATCTGCTGCAACTTCTCGTTCACATAGTTGATACAGATCTGCTCAAAAGAGTTCTGCTCGAAAATCTCGAATCCATAAATATCCAAGATACCAATGGACTTCTTGGCGTAGTTCTGAGAAGTGTCTTTTAGCGACAAGTTGACTCTCTCGACAATCCACTCGAACAAGTTGTTGTAAATACCCTTTGCCAAAGCGTCACGGACAGCAGTGGCCTGGACGATGTTCAAAGGAACGTGGTAGGTCGATCCACGTCTCATACCGTGAGACGTCTCTATAATTCTTTCAGTGATTGCTTTCTTGACAATCTCTGCATCAACCTGCAATAAGTAGGCTACGAAGTTCGTGACGCCCTCGTCGCGAACCGCCGCGTTGCCGCTCTCATCCTCCACGAACGAAATGTTACCGATCCAGAGGATGGAAGCGAGCATTCTGAAAATGTTGTCCTGCTCGGCCTGGGCCAAGCCGATAATGTTCATTGCATTGAGAGTGTTCTGGAAGTCCTTGGCGTCGTCGACACCATCGGCGTGGACACATTTGGCCGCCGAGGTGTAGATGTAGGACTCTGGACCCTGGATTCCGAACGACTGTTGGTATTGCGGGGGGCAGTGCTTGGTGAACTGGTAAAAGATGTGGAAGTTCCGCTCGTTCGTGATCTGCTGCACCACTCTCTGCTTCTCCAACAAGTAGTTAGTGATGTGTGCAGCGGACGGCTGGTTCTGGTCGTTAAAGAAGATCTCGAGGTACTTGCCGTGTCTGGACGAGTTGTTGTTCCGCAAGGTCTTGGCACATCCGAACGACTCCAACAACGGATTGGTTGCAAGAACCATGTCTTTGATTTTGGAGATGCCGCTGGCGTCGGCGGCCCCGGCAATCTGGTCGTCCACGGACACGTTGGCAATGTACTGCATGATCTGCTTGGCGGCCTCCGTCTTACCGGCGCCCGACTCGCCCGAGATGATCACACACTGGTTGTCGCCATACGACTTCAAGTTGTAGTACATGGACTCGGCAATGGCGTACACGTGTGGCGGCACCTCCAAGCGGTTCTTGCCCTTGTAGAGGCTGAGCGTCTGCGGCGTGTAGATGCCCAAGTCCTGGAACGGGTTGACGGAAATCAACACGTGGCCGATGTAAGTGTAGATGGAGCCGTTCATGAAACGCTTGTGGAGGTTTTCGTTGATGGCGTCGTCGGAGATCGTGGACAAAAGCGTCAAGTCCGACACGCCGACCTCCTTCTTTTTCGTGAGATCGAACTCGGCCTTCTTGATGCCCGACTTTGCGGGCGCGGCCTGCTGCTTGGCCTTGGTCCGGCCGCCTCTTTTGACAATGGCCATGTTGGTGTGGAGGATACGGAGAGGGTGGGGCCGTTTGATCGGGCCGGGCGAGCGCCGGGGCGTGCGCGCCTCAAGACATCACCCGCGCAGAGCACACGGGTGCTGCGCCTGCCCAAGCTTCGCGGCCTCTACGCCGGGCCAAAGGCTCTATGAATTTCGTACGTAAGGCTGCTGGCAAAGCGGCTGATTTGTGCGTAAAGCGGCTGATTTCTGCGCTAGGTTTCTAGCTGGACCAGATCCGCACCATCTTGTCCTTGCCGCCCGACGACACCTTCTTGCCGTCCGTGCTCCAGTCTACCGCGTACACCTCGTCCGCGTGGCCCGGAAGGTCCACGTTCAACTTGCGTGTCCGCACGTCCCACACCTTTAACGTAGTGTCCTTGGAGCAGCTGACCAAAAGCCTGTTGTCGGCGGACCACGCGGTCTGGTACACCGGCGCCACGTGCCCGCGGAACGTGCCGAGGAACGTGCCCTTGAGCCCGTCCCAGAGCTTGATGGAGTTGTCGAAAGACGCAGACACAATGTGTCTTCCGTCTGGCGAAAACAGCACGTGGTTGACAAGCTTCTGGTGGCCCGTCATACGGCACACAGGCTTCGACGACTTGAGCGGCTCCCAGAAGTACATGGTGAAGTCGTCGCTGGCGGTGACAAGCCTCTCGCTGATGCGCCCGCCGAGCTTGGCCACCTTCTCGTACTCCTGCAACGCCTTCTTGCGCAACTCGGCCGGGCTGGTCTTGACGCTGGCCCGTGACGACGTGTTGTCGAAGCCTCCCTTGCGCAACACGTGGTCCGTGGAGATGGAGAGGTGGTTGACCCAGTGCGCGTGGCTCTTGAGCGTCTGGATGCACTTTCCGCTGGCGGCGATGTCCCACGCCTTGATGGTTTTGTCGTGCGATGCGCTGTAGATGATGTTGGAGCCTGACCACTTCACGCACGAAACGGCGTTGGTGTGGCCCGACATCGTGAGCACGTTGACTCTTCTGGCCGTGTCCCACACCTTGACGGTGCCGTCCTTGGAGCCGGACGCAAGACGCGGAGTGTCTGTCTCCTTGGTGAGATGCAAAGGTTCCCAGGTCAAACTGGAGATCCATTTGGTGTGCCCTATCAAAGGGTTTCCAAGCGGGGCGCCACTGGCGGCGTCCCATAATCTAATGGTGTTGTCCATGGAGCCGGTGGCGATCATGGTTCCGCACGGCGAGTACGACACGCACAACACCCAGTTGGTGTGGCCCGTGAGCGTCTTGAACGGCGTTTGCGTGTTGCAGTCCCAGATTCTGGCGGTGGAGTCGCCAGCACCCGTGCACATTCTGCCGGAGTCGTTGGGGGCAAACTGGCAGCACAAAATGGTCGAGCCGTGGCCGGCGATTGCAGTGTTGGACCGGGTGACGGGCTTGACTTTGAACACGGCTCGGGGCGTGTAGACAAGCGTCAAGAAGTCCTCGGTGCTTTTGATGCCGGGCTTTAATACCGACGAGTACAAGTTGTCTCTGATGTCGACGAGTTGCGGGTCGGGCTGGTCATCTTTCTGGTTGAGGAGTGAGAAAGAGTAGGGCACGGGCTCGTCCTTTTCGCCCGTGAGCTGGTTCAAAAGCTCCTCCAACTGCTTTTCCGTGATGCCACCAGGAACACGGATGGACCCGCCAACAGACTCGCCGGTGTCCGCGGCCTGAAATTTCACCAAGACATTCGGGAGGTCTGCAGGGACAAGGTCGACCTCCTTGACGGCCTGGGCCTCTCTCTTTTGCTTTTTCGACTGGGGAGGGATAACCGTGGCCATATTTGCTAGTGCGATGGACGGTTTGATGTTCCAATTTTTCGTGAGGGCCGGCCCAGATGCTCATCGCACTATGCGCAGGCACACACTGTGGGGAAGCCATTTGGACGAGCCATCGAGAGAGTTGTGGCACGAATAGTGCTCGTTTTAAAGCGGGGACAAATGACCCTTTCTTCTGGGTTTTGTTGTTGATGCACGTGCAACGGTGGCGTGCTGTTTTCCATGGAGTCTGCGAAACCAAGTAGCGAAAATTCACGAGTGCCGAAGAAGCCACATGGCCTGGCTTCCCATGTCCTCTAGCGGGTCGCCCGCCAGCTCGACGTCCGAGCCTTCGATGACCAGGCGTGGTGAAGAATCCCCTGCGTCCGCGAAGTCCTTATGCGATCTTGGCAGCTCCACGACATTTTCGTGATCCGGCCACTCTTCTGCTGACTCTGTTGACTTTTCCGGTTCTTCCGACCCTTCCGACCTTTCCGACTCCGACTCTTCTGAAGAACTGCTTGTGCTTGCACGGCGCTTGTACCCGGCCACCTGTGACGGGGTCATGGGCGGCGACGAGGGAAGCAAGCGGCGGGCTTTCAAAATGGCCGCTGTGGGGCTTGCACGGGATTCTTTGCCGGCACCCAGGCGAATGACTGCGTTCAGCTGTGTCTGTGTCTGCGTGGAAGATAGCGACTGCTGGAGCATCAGGCCGAGCGGCGTGCTTTCCGAGGCGCTGTCCAGCGGCGAGCCCAGAAGATCGATGAACCACGGGCTTCCCGTTTTGTTGGAGATTGCGGTTTTGTCGGTGCAGGTAGAAAGGGGCGGTTTGTCGGAGAAGGTCTGGCGAAAGTCAAAGTACACCGGCGCGTAGAGGTGGTCCGTGCCGTTGCGGTAGACCATTTTGGCCACGCACACGTCGTAGCGGTCGTCGGGCTCGACGGCACGCTTCTCGTGGCGGAAGTGGGGGCTGCGGTAGTACCAGTCGTAGTAGAATACCACGCGGGCCGTGATGCGCTTGCCCGCCACGCTCGTTCTGTCGCCGTGGCCGCCGTCAAACGTCACCGGGCTCAACACCAAGCGGCGGTGCTGCCGGCGGGCCTGCTGGCTTGACGCCGGGACTTGTTGGGTTTGTTGGGTTGGTGTTTGTGTATGCTGGTTTTGGGTGTGCTGGCTCTGTTGGGACGCGGGGCCGTTCTGGGAGGACGGTATCGACGCGTCGACGCTCTGGTATGGCTTGAAGGTCGGCTCGAGGCAGCCGCAGAGCACCACCACCGCCGAGCGGTCGAACGCAAAGTCCGCGAGGAGCAGAAAGAAGTCGTTGATGTGGGTCTGGGACTTCACAAACGGGCTTTCGGTGACCAACAGCGACGCGGGCGGAAGCTGCGGAAGCGGCACCAGCGCCACGCCGTCGGCGGCGATCTTGGCCATGTTGTTGATCAACGTGCGGTTCTGGTCGATCTGGTGCTTGAGGAGGAGCTCCTCGTACGTGGCGGCAAGCTGGAGCCGGTACACCTCCACGGACTCGTGGAAGTTGCACACCACACAGAGGTAAGAGCCCGGCGGGCGGCGCGGGAGCGGGTCGAACGTGAGGAACGCGTAGAGTTCGACAAACGACGGAAGCGTGTAGGTGGCGATGCGGCCGTCGAGCCAGGCCGCTTCGAACTGTGGGTGTTGGCGGAGCATGTCCCACGGAAACGGGTTGATGGTCTCGATCACCACCACGGTCAGCAGCAGCGATTGGGTCAAATGGCTGGCGACCAAGTTGCAGAGCACGGCGGCGAACGCGGCCTGGACGGGCACGGCCTGGAAATCAAGCACGGCGTTCTGGTGGAGCCGAAGCATCTGATCGAGCGTGGCCACGCCTGTGCTGAGATGGGCCCAGAGCGGGCTCTGTGTGGTCAAGTCGAACAACGACACCATTGGCCGCAGGGTGTGCGGGTGGAGAAAGAGCGCCGGCGGTGTGAAAGTGGTAGTGCTGGGAGAGCTGGGTGGTGGAGGTGGCCCGGTATCGATGGAGTGGGCTGGCGCGGGCGCGTGGGGCGCGTGGAGGTGGAAGCGGCGGAAGAAGAAAGAAGATAAGGCGGAAGAAAAAGGAAAAAGGGATAAGAGGGGAGAGAAGCGGAGTTTGCGAGAAGGAACTCGCTAAGAAAACTCCGATCGATAGCGGCATCACTTTTGGAGGCGCTGAGCGTCGGGCAGCGAGATACTTGGGCGCGGCCCAGCCGACGGAGCGTCTGGAGATGGCCAAAGGAAGAAGAGAGAGAACGGGTGAGAAAATAGTGCACGAGCGATATCCAGAGCCCTCCCACAAGAAGAAGCAGATTTGACAAAGTCAAACTTCTTTTCCGCCCAACGGCCAGAAACCCCGGGCCCATTAATCTGAAAATTGGCCCACTTGCCGCTGCTGGCGCGGCGCCAAAAGCGCCCAGCGGCCCTGCCTGCTGCGAACGGACCCTGCCTGCCACGCTGGGCGCCTCCTTCACTCCCTAACTGCTACAACCAGCCCAGCGCACGCTGGCTTTTCCAGCCCGCTCAATTGCCAAACAAAACGCCAAAACTCATCTCCAATATCCCGCTGCCGCCCCGCTGCGCTCACCCACCCCAAAGGCTGGCGCCAGCACCTGCCATGCACCCGTGCACCTCCGCACCCGTGACTCTCCATCGAGGGATGTCAATGTTGCTCAGTCAGCGTGCTTCAACGTCTACACCGAGTCTACTCCGGCCCGCCACGCCACCACCCGCCCCAGGATCCGTGCCCAGTCCGCTCCTGCGACAGCCACCGCTCCACTCTTATCCCCGCACACTTTTCTGGGATCCGCGCGGCCCCGAATTCCTCGCCACGCTTCTCAAGCTGCTTGCCTCCGTCATCACCATCTTCGTCATCCGGCCCCTTTAGCCTCCCGTTTCTGTCGCCCCGCCACTTTTTCTGCATTTGCCTCCCCCAATGCCAGGCTACAACACACTAAGCGAAAAGCCCCAGCAAGGCCGCATCTCCGTGTCTGAAACGGCCTCCACGGCCTCCACGCTACGAGCTCCCGTCAGCAGGACGCCGTCGGGCCTGAAATCCAACGCGTCCAAGGTGAACTCTAGCACGTCGCTTTCGCTGGCGTCCGAAAGCGACTCGCCGTCGACGTCCACCACCAGCTTGAACAGCCTGCGCACCCACACGCGGTCCAGATCAAACTCACGGTCTCTCAGCCAGGTATTGGCCAATAATCTCCAAAACACAAACCAATACTTGGCCCAGGAAAAGGCTTATCTCAAGCGCATACGAAACCCGTGGTCTGACGACTACCATACGAAGGCCATTGCCGGCACTTCGGTCGACCCGAAGGAACCCGACAGTGCCAAGATCACCCCCACGTACCCCAACGAGGACGACGATGATGACGACGACCTTTCATCGTTTGGCCACTCGGACCTCCTCACAGACTTGGAGGACGACAAATACCTAATTGACTCCACACTCGCTCTCGACATCATGCGTACCACGAAGTCAAAGCTCAGCATTGACAAGGACATCGAGACCTTCAATCGCCAAAACGTGGAAGACCCGGCGGTAATCGAGCGCTTGGAATGGCAATCTATGCTTCTCTCAGTCCTTACAGGAGACGTCGTCCGTTCTGAGAAAACAAAGATCATTGATACCTCGATCGCCACAGATGGCCAATCCCACTTCATGAGCACGCAGTACAAGGAGAATTTGTGGTATGGGATAAAAGCAAAGCTTTTCGACCGCTCCGATGATGACCAAAGAAAGATCACTCTTTACAGAAGAAACAGGGTTGACCTGCTTATTCAAGAAATAATGGAGTTCGATGTTTCCTACGAGGTCGGAGCGAGTCCTCCTAGACAGCAGATCATCGAAATCTTGGACCGCTACGAAAAAGCATGTGATCTTTGGATCACTTTGGAAGACATGAGGCATGATAAGGTGGCCTGTCAAAGCGCCGCATTCCAAGACAGAGTCGATGCTCTCACTGCTTGGCTCTCTATCACAGGTGCAATTGAGCGTGAGTTTCAATCTTTCAAGAAGTGGATCGGAAACGACGACTTGGACATCACCAGAGGCCGTTCAGAAGCTGTACCTCAAAACGAAACCGAACTGCTTACCAACAGTACAAACAGAGTCAAGAAAATTTTCGAAGAAGACAACAAGTCTTTGACAGAGCGTTTAGTCAAAGAAAAAGATGTCTACATGATTTTCAGAAAACGTATCTTCGAAACGTTAGCTCCATGGCTTGTCAAATCTAAATCCACCTACATCAGGCTTTCTAATATGTTTGAGATTCTCAAACTTCCCGATTATGTCCATGACTTGATTTCCTTATGTCTAGTTCCAATGAGACTTATAAAAGAGATCATAACTGCCAGAATGAAGTATGCTATGAAGCTACAAAACCCCACATTGATGATGATTGATCAAATTATAGATGACTTTAAGTCTTACATTGCAATTGCATTGGACATAAAAAGTGGCATTATAGAATACTGCCGTTCTGATTATGAAAAAACATGGTTCATCAAAGATTTGTTCGAAAAAGACGTCGAGGATTTTGATCAAGTTGTTTTACAATGTGTTCGTTATTTCCTTGTGTTGTTGAACAAAAAACTCAATGATAGTCTGAAGTCGACATATCTCTTCAGAACAAATAAGGAACCCGAAGAGCTAGAAAGTGCTTGGAAGTTTTTAAAAAACTTAGGTAACCTTATCGATAATGGAGGTAATGTTGTCGCTGAGAGCATTACATCCGTTACATCCCGACTCTGTCAGAAACTTCTAGCTTATTTGACTCACCAGATGAACAAACCACCAACTCCTGTGAATGGACCGGCTGATTACAACAGATGGTACACCTCCACGGCAGATAATTTCGGGCAGCTCAGACGTAAGCTAGCTCGTTTCACTGGTGAAATCTCAAAGGCGTTCACGAATTCTTTAGTTTTCGAAATTCCTGTCAATTCTTCGAACAGAAAGAAAAAATTCGTTGATGTCTTGAAGGATACAAACCACTTCCTTGTCTACACCGGTGCAGTTGAGGCGCAGGGAATGTATTTCTTTGCCAGCGAGTGTTTGATGGGAAATGAGGCTGAGATTTTGAAGATTATTACAGCATCATGCATCGGAACAGATCCAGGCAAAACGCTCTCCGCATTCTCGAGCTCTTTAGCCTCTAATGAAGATTACAATGAGTTGTTAGATGTTGAAGAAGATTCTGGGGACAGCAGACTTGCCTACTCTTATGTGCTTGCTTATTGTCCTCCGAAGCCTATCGTCTGGAATGGTGCAAGTATCAATTTGCACATAAACGACGTACCTATCTCAGACGTCAAGGCAGGCCAGTTTGTACTCATTACCAATCTGTCTTACCTCAACTTGCATAATGTTGGTGAAAGGTTCATGGACACAGTCAACTTTGCAGACAATATGAGGCCTTTGGAACAGAGGTCGTCTTTGACAGTTGTCCACAGAGAACTTAACAGGATCAAGAAACTTTTCTTTCGTATGTCATTGACAATCCTAGATTCTGTTGGTGTTCTAATCGAGAAGTGCAGAACCGCTTTCCCGGAAAAGGGTTATCAGGAGCTTGTCAACTCTTACATTATCTATGCAAGGGACTTTGGTAAGGTCTCAGTAAAGTGGACGGATCTGACCAAGAAGTCTGTCATAATCATGCGATTGATACATTTGTCTATCGACTGGGTCAGTTTTATTTGCGATGATTGCATACCGACGGACCGAAAAACATTCAGGTGGTGTGTTCTTGCTCTTGAATTCGCGATGGAGATGACCCGAGGTTTCAATGTCTTGGTTCTAGGAGAAGAACAGTTTGTGAAGCTCAAGTTGAAGGTTGCTCGTTGTATGTCACTTTTAATTTCTCATTTCGACATCATGGGTGCTAGATCTAGTGAGGCTGAACATCGCAGACTCATGAAATGGTACTCACAAAGACAAGGAATTGAGAATGCCGCAGATGACGATGAGGTGTTGCAAGCTTATCGAAAGGACTTGTTAACTCAGATCGTTGAGATTGAAAATTATCGTTCAGATGTGCAGAATCAGCTCAGCTCTGTCGGCCGGGTCATGGATATTTCTGACCTGGAGTATCAATTTGTCACCTTGTTGGCCTCATCATTCTCGAGTGTTTCCATCAGATGGCAGAAGGGTAAGTTCATCGGTGGAGGATCGTTTGGACAAGTTTACGCGGCAGTCAACTTGGACACGGGAGGAGTTATGGCTGTTAAAGAAATCGTGTTTCACGACAGCCAATCATTGAAAATGATCCCTTCAATCAAAGAAGAGATGACTGTCTTGGAAATGTTTAATCACCCAAATGTTGTCCAATACTTTGGTGTGGAGGTGCATCGTGACAAAGTGTACATTTTTATGGAATACTGTGAGGGTGGATCTCTTGCAGGTCTTCTAGCACACGGAAGGATTGAAGACGAGATGGTCATCCAGGTTTATGCTTTGCAAATGGTTGAGGGCTTAGCGTACTTGCATCAGTCAGGAGTTGTTCACCGGGATATCAAGCCGGAAAATATCCTTCTTGACCACAACGGAGTTATCAAATTTGTTGACTTCGGAGCGGCCAAGGTAATCTCAGCAACAGGAAGAACCAGAAAGTCTTCCACGCACACCAGGGGCCAGATGAGCACACGCGACCCGGAGAACCTCAACTCCATGACAGGAACGCCGATGTATATGTCGCCCGAAGTGATCACCGGACTGAATTCACCCAAGAACGGAAAAGTTGACATCTGGTCCCTCGGCTGCTGCATATTGGAAATGGCCACCGGAAGAAGGCCATGGGCCAACTTGGACAACGAGTGGGCCATTATGTACCACATCGCAGCCGGCCACAAGCCCTCTCTCCCCTCCAAAGACCAAATCAGCGAGGCAGGTATCAAGTTCATCTCCAAATGCTTGGAGCACGAGCCGGGCAAGCGGCCCTCGGCGTCCGAGCTTCTCGAAGACCCATGGATTGTGCAGATTCGCAAGGCAGCATTTGGCTTTGGCGATTCGGGCAGTACGCCCAACCTGGAAGCCGGCCACGAATTACAGTGACGCACAACCGTCGACTCTCATTTATAAATTATGTACAGAATTTCCCAACAGGGCAGTCTATTTACGACCTTCCAATGCAGCATTTTCATTGAGGATCTGCTGGACAGCCCTCACAAGATCACCCTTGATCTTGACTTCGCCCGTGAGCTGGTTGACACGCACCTTGTTCTTCAAGCTGTGGCCGTGTGGAAGGCGCTCGAGCAACTCTTGTGCAAACAACGAGACGTTTCCTTGCACACGCTTGATCTCCGTGCTGATGAGGGTGTTCTGGACCTTTTTGTAGACGGGCCAGTGGCCAAATGACGTTTTGGGAATGTGATAGAGGCCCTTTTGCTCAAAGGCATTGTTGACGAGATCGCCGGCGGATAGCGAGGACAACGAAGGAGCCACGTACTCCGGACGGGCGAACCTGGGCCTGGCGGCCTTGGCGATTCTGCCAACACCAACGGACGTTTTCATGATGGAGTTTGGGGTAGAGCTAGAAACGAAAATTTCTCTGGTGCGGTTGATACCGTCCTGTACATGGATGGTGGTTATAGACGACTACTTCCCGCGCACCCGTACCTTCATCACCGGTGACCGGCCAGAATACACGCCATGAGACCAGAAAATGCCACTGTCTGAATAAATTAAGTGTGCCCGAAAAACCGGCGCTAGGATGCGTGAGTGCGCTTGTGCTGTGTGAGAAGCTTCTTCTCGGCGAACGTCTCGCCACAGGCGTCGCACGTGAACTTCTTCAAGTGTACCTTGTAGTGCTTGGCCATGTTGGAGCTCTCGCTGCAGCGCTTGTTGCAGCCGGGCCACGGGCACACCATGGGCTTATCGCCCGTGTGCACGCGGAGATGGATGGCCAACGACGAGCTGCTGGTGAAGGTTTTGCCGCACTCGGCGCACTCGTACGGACGCTCGCCCGAGTGGGTCCGCATGTGCTGGGTGAGCATGCGGGGCACGGCAAACAGGGCGCCGCAGAGCTGGCACTTGCAGGGCCGGTGGCCCGTGTGGGTGTGGATGTGGCGGGTGATTTTCTGGCGCTGGATGAACGGCTTGCCGCCGTTGCGCTCGCAGCCGTACCAGCAGCAGTTGTACGACGACTTGCCCTTTCCGATGTGGTCGTGCTGAAGATGCTCCTGAAGGAGGCCCTCGTCGCCGTGCGTCTTGTTGCACACAATGGCGCTGCCGTCGGGCGCCGTGCCGATCTGCCACTTGCACGTGAACAGCGGGTCCTTTGGCGCCGCGGACGGCTTGGGGAGGATGCGGATGTCGGTGATGTTGACGCCGTGCGGCCGCACGCCCTCGGTCTGGAACGGCGTGCAGTCAGTGCTGTGGTCCGGCGCAGTGTCGATGGACTGCGGCGTGAGGAGCGGCGACACCGGCGGATAGAGCGTGTTGGCCGGGCCGGCCGGGCCCGCGGGCTCGGTCTTGTGCGAGTTCAAGTGCAGCACGAAGCGCTTGAAGTCGTCGTCGGCAAAGTGGCAGTCCTTCCACTCGCACTCGTAGCTGGGCGGCGGTCCGGCCGCCATGGCCTGGGTCGGGCGCATGTGCGTGTCGAGGAGATGGTCCACGAGCGAGCGGTCGCTGACGGGCTGAAAGCAGTCCTCCCAGCGGCACGCGTACGACGGCAGCAGGCTGTGGTCGTGATCGCTCTTGTCCATCAAGCCGTCGATGGTGTTGAAGTTGTTGAACTGCACGAAGAAGTCGTAGTCTGACCGCGGCCGCTTGTCGCCGAGCAAGAGCGGCGACTCCTGGTCTATGCTGAACGCGTCCACCGGCACCTGTGCGTGGAAGCACGACTGATGGAGCGTGTGGCCCGCGAGCGCCGCATCCACGGCTGGGTACGGCTGTAGCATGGCGTCGCTGGCCAGGCCGTTTTCCAGGCCGTCGCCCGCGCCGTACGGCGAGTCGTGGGCCGGGAGCACCGGCGTGCTGCTGCCGCTCTGGCGGCCGTGGCACTCGTGCGGGAAGTGGATGTGCAACGGCGGCCGCCGTGGCGTGGGCGGGCCCTCGAGCTTGATGCGCTTGGCCGGGTACCGCTCGACGTTCTGCAGCACGTTCTGGATGAGCCGCTCGAAGAGCGAGAGCTTCGGCTTCTGCGACGCGCAGAGGCTGTTGTCGTGGTGGTCGTTTTTCATGCACTCGGCGTCCGTGCAAATGTCGGAGCCGGCGTCCTCAACACAGCCGGGGTCGTGGCAGCATTCGGCGCCGGGCGCCTGCGCCACGAGGCTCGAGAGGTCCGCTGGAAGGTCCGCTGGATTTTCTGTGTGGGGGAGCTCCGTGGTGGGGAGCTCCGTGGCCGAGGGCTCGGCCCGCGGGCCAGCCTCCGTGTCGCCACACTCGTAGAATCCGCAGTCGTTGAGGTCGTCGCAGAAAATCTCATCGCAAATGTCAAAGCTGTCGTCGAGCTCTTTGCAGTGAAGCTCCGCCGCTGCCTGGCCGCTGCCGTCGCCACCAGCGTGCTCGTGGCCGTGGTTGTGGATGTGGTCGTGATTGTGGATGTGCCCATGGATATGCATGTGGTCCTTGTGCTGGTGGACATGCCCGTGGACGAAGCCGTGTGTCAAAACTTGGGCCGGGTGGCTTGTGTGGGGGCCGTGGGGCATGGCGCCGTTTTGTTCATGCTGAGGGCCGGGAACAAATGCCGGCGTGGGCTGCGCTGAAACGGGATCAACCATGACGCTTCCGGAACTGATCGGGGTGCTGTTCTCGCGTGAAGGCGTTGAAAAGGGTGCATGGGCCGGTGAGAAGGTGGAGTGGCTCCACATCACCCTGGTGGTTATCATGTCGGTCACGTGCGCGGCCATCTGGCGCGCGGCGCTTCTGCTACGGCTAGGACTGGCTATGCTGGTGCGGCGGCCGCTGTGTGCTGCATTGCTTCGTACAAACTGTTCCTCGTCTTCTCTCTCTTCCTCTCTCTTCTGCTCACGTCTTCAACTCCTGGATCTCGTTCTCATCCGCCACGAGGCCCATCACCACCAAGTACATGTTCAAATTGTTCAACATGCTCTGCTTCTTGTGGAGGTTGGCCATGTCGTTGTTGTCGATGGCCTTGGCTCTGCTCATCACCCCGAAAATCTCGTCCCTCACCTCGTCCACAATGATTCTTTGGTGGCTCAACTTGCCGCCGAGCGAAAGCGTGGCCAAGAATTGCCACACGTAGTCGTCTTCGGTGTCGTCGTGCGTGGGTGGGAAGATGGCGGCGATACGCGACTCCAATGCGGTGAAGAGCTCGTCGTAGCACGCGGTCCACTCCGACAAGTCCGTGGCGGAAATTGTGTCCTCTCCGCTCATGAGCTCTGCTCTTGACAACAAGGTGGTCAACACCGACAATCCGATCTTGGTGGTCGACACAAACGATACCACGTTGTGCTGGATTAAAATAAGAAGCAACCCGATGATCTCGTCAAACTTGAAGTCTTGAACAGCGTTCATCAACACCTTGCAGAACGTCAACATGTAGTTCTCCACTAAACCTTGCACAGACTGTGGCACCTTCTTGTCTTCGTACGTGGTGTACGAGCCGTCCTTGATGACCTTCAAGTTCTCCAAGTTCGACATGATCAACGTCACTATGGTCAAGATCTGCTCTCTAGTCAAAAACTTGAAAAGACGAGGCAAGACCTTCAATGCCTTGGGGTAGTTAAGGCATTGAATAAATGGGTTAACAAACAGCTCATCATCTCCCGAAGAAGATGCTTGGTCTAAAATGTGCAACGACTCCCAAAGCTGCGTGGTGTCCACGCCTGGGGTCAATCTTGATGCACTTTCAACCGTCATCAAATTGTTGATGATTTCTTCCAAAATACCCATAATGTCCTTCTTGGTGTATTTCTTGATAGGCTTGGATGGGGCAGCCATCGATGCCGAACGTGTCTTCTTCTGCACTCCCTCCACATTGTCTTCGACTGCTTCACTTTCTTTAGCCTTTTGAGCAGCCTTACTCAAAATTACCAACTGTTGTCTTGGCTTCTTACCAGATCCAACGGAAATCTTTCCGAGAACACCTTCTCTGGCATTGTGAGGCAACTTTTGTCTCTCCTTGGCAACGGTCACAGCCTTTTGGACTTGTTGCTGCATTCTCTGCAAAGCAACATCAGCTCTCTTGAATCTTCCTCCCAAGCGGTGGCCACTTTGGTCCAAGTAGGCCTGGGCAATGGAGTTTGGCTCCTGCGAGATCTGCGCACCAAGGCCGTTCGACTTTGGGTGTATGACCTTGTACACCTGCGCGTAGAAGTCCTCGTTGTAAGGGTCGTCGGTGACAATTTGCGAGAGCTGGAATCTGGTCACAAAGTCCTTGTCCTTGGGGTTCATGACGCCCGAGTAGCGCATGATCTTGGAGACCTTGTTGTGGCGTCTGGCCAATCTCTGCTGCTCCTCTGGCAGCAAGTCTTCGACGGGGGTTCTTTGGCGGCCGTGCGAGTACTGGCCGTGGTGTCTAATGTTCACGTCAGCATGGGGGCCTGCAGAGCCTTGGAGAACTTGAGCAGGCTGGCTTTCTCCGGCGGCAGCAGCCACGCGGCCCTTCGTGCCCAACACAGGGAACTGAGACAAGTCTGCTCTGTCCTGGGGCCTTTTGGCATCAGGCACACCGTTGGGAGCAACATTGGCGGCCACGGCTTGCTTCTGGAGCTGTTCCACGGGAACCTGCGAGGCAGGGTGGCCACGGGCACCGCTTCCGGCCTGGGAAGCCACTTGCTGAGGCACGGGCGGGGCTGGGGCGGGCTGGCCAGGGTGCTGCTGGGGCATCTGCTGGGACGCCATGTGCTGGCCCTGTGGAGGAACACCCTGGGCAGCAGGAGGCTGGCCCATTGGCTGGCCCATGTTGGGTTGCATCTGCACGCCCGGCATCACGGGCATGCCTTGCATTCCCGGCACACCCTGCGGGTGCATCTGGTTGGGCATCATCTGCGGCTGCATGGGCATGAAGTGGCCCGGGTACGGCATGCCGTACTGGGCGCCCGGAGGCATGTAGCCTTGGGGCATCATGTAGCCCCCGTATTGCGCAGGCATCCCGGAGTAGAACTGCTGCTGGGGTGGCATTGGGCCGCGCTGCTGGGCGGAGTCGATGGCCGTCAATTGGGCCTCGATCTCCTCCAAACTCAACACCTTCTTCTCGTCGTGGTGGGCCGGGCCAGGCTGGGAACCGGTCTTGGGCTCGGGCGTGTTGTCGCCCCACAAATCCTTCATGAACTCGTCGTCGTTAGCGGCGGCTCTGGCGAAGTTGAGCGGCTTGGGCGCCGGCGCGCCGGCAGAGCTCATGGACGTTCCGGAGAAGTCAAAGTTCTTGCCCACGCTGCCAACGTCAAACGTTTCCGTGTTCAAGGCGTCGTCCTCGTCAAAGTCTCCCAAGCCTTCGTAGGTGTCCTGGAACTCGTAGGACCGCTGGTCGCGCTTGGGCGGGTACTGAGCGTTTGCATCGTATCCGTAGTACGACATGATGCTTGGAGATCAAGTGCTGGTGGGTGTTGTCCGTTTTTTTCTCGGTTGCGTATACGCCCGGCGGTGGCGGTGCGCGCACGACTGCAACACTATCAAGCCTATCGCGCGGGGCGGCCTGCGGCTTGCTGGGTGCTGCTGTGACATTCCTACGGAATCTTCCTGCTGAATTTTACTGAGTCTTTTCTCTATGACCGCCTTACAGAAGTATTTGTGCAGAAACAATTTTACAGAAAAAATTCTGAAAATCGTGTTTATCTGAAGTGGGCTTCTTTGTCAAGTGTACTGCTTCTGCCTTAGCGTGCTTCTCTAAGTGGCTTCTCTAGTTAAACTCCTGGTGAAACCGTTTGGACTTGCTTCTCTCTTTCTAGTATGCTGTTTCTTTTGTCCTTCTTGTGTGCTTTTCCTCTACTTGCTTCTTTTCCCAATTGTCTTTCTATGTACATGGCGCTCACAAGAAGGTCTGAAGCGTGCTGGAGAGCTTGAGCTGCATCTCATCCCATTCGCCAGCCTCGTCGCTGAGCACGGTGATAGCGCCGCCGGCGCCGATTTTCCACACGTTCTTGTCTGACGTGTTCTCTGCATCGTTTTTGTAGTGCATCACAGACCGGATCACCACCGACCAATCCGCGTCGTCCGTGATGGACCAGTAGCCCGCAACGCCGCTGTAGATTCCTCTGCGCCCGCCCGGAGGCATGGTGGGCTGCATGGCCTCGATGCTCTGCAAGAGCTCGATGGAACGCTTTTTGGGTGCGCCGGTCATGGAGCCTGGCGGAAGCGACAGCCGAAGAATGTCGATGCCCTTGAAGCCCTGTGGAGGCAAGTGGCCGCGGATCACGCTGACAAGCTGGTATACGGTTTCGTACTCCTCCACAGCCATCAACGACGGCGCGGAAACGTCGTCCGTGAACGTCAGAAGGTCGTGGCGGATCAAGTCGACGATCATGAGGTTTTCGCCGAGCTCTTTTGGTGTCTTCAAAAGCCGTGTGGCGTCTTCGATGGTAGTTTGCGTCGTCTTGCGCACGGTGCCTTTGATGGGCCTCAACTCGGCAACCTTCTGGCCCGGCTTTTCCGAGCTGTCGCTCCACGACAAGAACCGCTCGGGCGACGACGACAACAACACGCAGTCGTCAAATTCCATGAAGCACGAGTACGGCGACGGGTTCTTGTGAAGCGCCAACACCTTGTACATTTCCCACGCGTTCAAGTACCGCGGCAACATGATCTTCAGCTGCGTCGTGAGACAGAGCTCGTACGTGTCGCCCGAGTGGAGATACTCCTGGCAGAGCTCAAACTGCTGACGGTAGATGTCCCTGTCCGGAAACTGGTAATCGATGTGCTGGTCTGCTAGGGAGCACAAGTGCTTGACGCTCGTGGGCACGGACTCCTTCGTCACCGGCACTACCCCGGGCCCGGAGAGGCGGGCGGCCAAGTCCGAGCAGAAAGCTGAGTCGTCCTCCGGCCGCACAGACACAAGGTACCACGCGTTCTCCTTGCGGTCGTGCAAAATGAAGCGCTCTATGTACACGAGCTTGGAGTCGGGAAGGCCGGCCGTTTGCTCCGTCCTCATCAAGTCGTGGTTGAGGTGCCGGCCTTCTTCGTAAGAGAGAAGGCCCATGAAGCCGCCAAAGAAGGGGAACGCCCGGTGCGGGAGATCGCCCAACTGCGCCTCGAGGTACTCTCTGCTGGTGTGCTTTTCCACCATGGCATCCGCCAAATACTGCCACACGGAGGTGCCGCGGACCGGAGCACGCTCGGACGAGCCGTATTTGGACACCCACACCGTGCTGACGTCCGCGAGCGAATGTGTGACCACGCTGCTCTCGTTAGCTATGGGCAAGCCCACCACAGACCACAGGCCCGGCTCGGACGCGGAGTTGAGAAGCACAAAGTCTGTCTGCTGCTGGGCGAGGTGGTCGCAGATGTCCACAGGCGTGGCGTGGGCAAGCTGCGGCGTGAAGCGACGGGCCCACACGCGAGGATGGCCAGGCAGCAGGCCAAAGCGCCCGCTGGTAATCAAGCCATCCTCGTGCACGGCACGGCCGGTCACGAACTGGGCCGACATGGCGAGGACCGCGGGCTGGCGCTGGAGCAGCGGCAAGTCCGGCCGCCGCGTGCTGTTGAAGGCCTCCGCCAACGCGTCGAAGTTTTTCACGAGCCGGTCGCCCTGTGCCGAGCAGACGGACTCGGGGTGATACTGGACGCCGTAGAGCGGCAAGTCTCGGTGGCGGCCGGCCATCAACAAGCGCCGCGGCGGGCGGCCGCCCTGGGCTGGCTCGTCACACGTCGCAAGCGGAACAATGGCGTCGTTCAACGTGGAAAGGTCCACGTGCAACGAGTGGTAGCGCACGCTGGGGAACAGCACCGGCCCATCGTGGCCAAAGAGTCCGCACGGCTCCGCGTGCACGTCGAAGATCTGCCCGTGGCGGATCACGTCCAACTGGTCCACGGCGTTGCCAAACTCGTGGCAGATGCTCTGAAACCCGAGGCACACGCCCAACGTGGGAATGGCCGACGCGGGTTGTTGGGCAAAGCGCTGGAAGAGCCAGCGCACAATGCCGACGTCCTTTTCGTTCTTGGGGTGGCCCGGGCCGGGGCCCACCACGATGTAGTCCGCGTACTGGATCCATTTTTCGAACACATCGTCGTACTCGTGCGGCGAAAACGTGTCGTTGAAGATCGTCACCACCTGTTTGCCGCTGTTGTGCTCGAGGAGCTTGCGGAGGTTGTTGGAAAACGAGTCGTACGAGTCGATGAGAAGAATCATGGCTCTTCGTGGGCACAGCGGGGGTGCCTGTGCTGGCCTGTTGGGGTTGGTTTGTGGAGATTCAGCCGTTGCGCTGTTGGTGGCTGGTGATGCGCGAGCGTCCAGCTGCACTCTGCGGCCCGCTGACCTGACTCTGCGTAGCTTGTTTCCGCCTACTGGTGCCTTGTGTCTTGAGACTCTTGTGTTTGATTTGTTGGGCTTTTGCCCAAGTTGTCTTTCTCTTCTTTCTCTTCTTTATTCTTTTATTTGTTCTTTTGTTCTTACAACAAGTCCTCAGGCTCGCTGTCCGACTCAGAAAAAGGCACGTCGAAGGCCTCCATGCGGCGCTTGTACTTGCCCAACTTCTTCTCGTTCATCTCGAGGATCATCAACATGTCGGCCAAGTCGCTCTCGGCGTCGCTTCTGCTCTTCCGCTCGTTCGCCATCGCTTCTTCTTGTTGATGCAATTGCTCGGTGAGTTGCGCCTGGTCGACAAGCTGATTCCTGAGCTGCTCAAGCTCGTTCCTGAGCGCCTCAGTCTCTTCTCTTGTTGAATGTTCATCATCGCTAGCAGCTGTCTCTTTCTCGGCGTCCAATTTGGAGCCAGCCGCGTCAGAGGCCCGCTTCTCGAGGTCAGAAATCGCCTGTTCGTGCTCTGCTACCATCCGGGCCCTCTCCAACTCAGCCTCTTTCAATTGTGAGCCAACCATTGAAATTCTTTCCTCTTTTTCCCGGAGCTCGCTCTTAAGTTCCTCGATCTCGGCCAGCCGGGTTGTATCGTCGAGAACGCCTTTCGCCGTGTCTTCGGTGAGGCTCTCTGAAGCATTCACGTTGGAAAGATCGCTCACCTCCTTGTGCAACGAGTTTTCATTGAGTCCACCCAGTTTGTTCTCAAGCTTTTGATCTGATTCTTCTAACTCCGACAACCTGGCGTTCTTTTCCTCCAAACTCCGTTGCTGCTCGTCCACGATGTTACGAAGTTTTTCCAACTCGGCTTTTTGCAGTGCAATTTCATCTGTGGAGCGTCTTGAATTCTCTTCTTCGCTCTCCATTTTCAGCTCCGCCAAGACTGCTTGAGACTTTAATTGCTCAATCTGCTGTGTCATTTCTTCAGCTTGCTGTTGGAGTGTAGCATGCTCTGCTTTTAACTCTCCGTGAGCCCGCTCATTCTCCGCGTGCAGCTCACCCTTTGCATTCCACTCAAGCTCTTTTGCTTCAATCAAGCTCTTAAGTTTCTCATAGTCATTTTTAGCAACCTGCAAATTCTCTGCAAGTCCTTCAGTATCGTCGTTCTTATGCTTCTGTGATTTCTTGAGCTCTTCAAGCTGCGCTTTCAATGACTTGTTCGCCAGGACAAAAGTCTCTATTTGGTCACGCAAGGTTTGCAACTCCGTTTCTGTTTGTTCTCTCATTGATTCAAAATTGCTTTCATGATTATGCTGGTTCTCAAGGAGGCGTTTCTCAAGCTTAGAAGTTTGTTCCGTGTAATCGTGCACAGCTGCTTCGGATGTCTCACAATTCTGCTTCCGCTGTTCGTCCAAAGCCATCACGGCTTCATTTAAGGACTTGCGCAATGCATCGATTTCTGCATTAAGTGCCGAAATCTTCTCTTCAGACTCTGCATTCACGTCCTTCAAAGCAAGATATTCGCTCTGCATTGCGCTAAGTTTGCGCTTTTCCTTCAAAGTCTGGTCAAGTTCTTTTTGTTTCTCATTTAATTGGAGTTCCGATTCTGCTGACTTTGTTTGGCTTTCTTCGAGTGTTGCAGATATCTGAACCAATTTGGCTTGTAAATCTGCATTATCCTTATTGAGTAAACGAATGTTCTGAGCGGACTCGCCCAAGTCTGCGATTGTTGTTGCTAACTTTGTCTTGATTTCGATCACAATCTTGTCTTTAGCTGCAAGATCTGCGCCCTTATTGGAAATGGCCTGAAGAAGAGTTTCTTTGGCTTGCAATTCGCTTCCTATGATATTGCTCGATTTTTCGAGTTCGAAATACTCTGAATTAAGCTGATCTCTTTCTGCCTCAACAGATTTCAACTTTTTGAAAAAAGCATCCAATTGTGACGAGAGCTCTGCCTTTTCCTTGGTGAACTCCTTTTGTGTGAGCTCTAATTTTTTCTCGAGATCCTCTTTATTCTTTTCGAGATTCTTTTGAAGTAATTCCAAATCCATATTTGACAATTCCAACTCATCTATTGTATCTTGTAAAGCCTGTGTCTTTTCATCAAAGCGCTTATTCTGCTGATCGATCTCATACTGCAAATTGACTTTGATTTCCTCGAGTTCAGTGATGCGTGCTTTCAATGTGTTTTGGCTATTCTTGAATGATTCCAACGAGTGACTGGCACTCTCGGATAGAACCTCTATGTTCTGTTCCAAATCCTTGATTCTTTTAAGGGATAATTCAAGTTCAGCCTCCTTCTTGAGCAATTCCGACTTCATTATTCCAACCTGGTCATCAGAGCTTGATACGCTCAATTTCTTGGATTCATCTTTCATTTGCTGCAAATCCTCAAGGAGCTTCTGTTTCTCAGAGTCAAAAGAAATTTTGAGAGTATCGAGTTCCTTTTGTAGCTTTGCCACTGCTTCTTTTTCACTTGCGTCATCCACGTTCTCACCAACACCACCAACTGCATTGTTTGAAAGCGACAGAGATCCGCTTCCGTCGCTAGGATCACGTTGCATAGCATCGACAGCTCGAATTGAAGTTTGCAACTCTTCTAATTCGCTTATTTTTGAGTTCGCTTTTTCCAAATCTTGCTCGAGTGCCTCCTTAGAGCTCACAGCTATTTGAAGCTCATTTGTCAATTTTGTCAAGCGCTCATTTTCTTCAGGCGTTTTCGGAAACTCGTGCTCATGTTGATTTTTGAGATCGCTAACTTCTTCAAGCAACTTGGAAAGTTCCTCAAGGTCTTCGTAAGCTTTGGCTAGCTCTGTTTGCAACAGCTCCTCGCTGGATTTGAGAGCAACATTATTCTTCCTCAAGTCCTGAACCACAGAAGCAGCTGTCCTTAATTTTTGCATGAGGTCATCGTTTTCACTTTCAGTCTCGCTGATTCGCGCTTGTAACTCTCGCAAAAGAAAACCATTTTTGTCACCTGATTGAATCTGGAGTCCGGTAGCGTTGTTTTCAATGACAGCCATTTTGGCACGAAGGTCATCATTGAGTTTCTTTTGATTTTCGGCTCTGCTTTTAAGATCTGCGGCTTGTGCTTCATGACTCTTTTTCAAATTCAAGATCTCTTTTTCAAGACTTTGAATTTTGGAGTCTGCCTCATTTTTCTGCTTCGAGAATTGGAATAACTCTCTGCTCATTTTGTTGATGCCGTTCTCGGCGTTTGTTTTCGCTCCTTCGACTTCTTTGAGTTTTTGAGTGAGACTCTTCAATTTGTCATCATCAGAATTATTCTTTTTGGTCAATGATTGGTGCTCATTTTGTAACTCATGCAATCGTTTCGAAAGGTGATTTCTCTCGTCTTCAAGTTCCTTTACTTTGGTTGCGAGAATTTCCATCTTCTGGGATAGTTCCTTTTCTGACTCTTTACAAGCAGAAAGCTCCTCAGACGTTTTTGCAAGAAGAGAAGAAACTTCGGAAAGTTGACCCTCATTGCTAGTGATCTCTTCTGTCAACCGTTTCTCTGTTTCCTCGGAATTTTGCCGCAATTCCTGAAGCGCATTCTTGAGATCCACGTTTTTATTTTCCAAGTCTTCGAAAATTTCGAAAGTGATCTTGGCTCGAGGCTCAAATTCGGGGCCACGAGACAACGCCTTCTTGATGCGGTAGAAATTTTCCTTGACCAAGTCCACGTATTCAGGAGTGAAAAATAGTTTAGGGAGTCCAGAAGTGTCTCTTTCGAAATCCGAATCCATATCGCTGTCAAAATGTTTCATATAGGAGCAGTCTTTGAATTGCTTCGTTTTGAGTGTGTAATTGTCAGCTCCTAGAGACTTAATGAGAAGCTCGTAAAGGCTTTCTCTGGTGACCGGCGAAGATTTAGTGCTGAACTCGTACACTATTCCCACCAAGATCGTGCAAGCTCCGAGAACAATTTCTGAAGAATCGGTAGAGTTTTTCGAAAGGAACATCAAGATGGCCTTGATTGTACCTTCGTCCGACAAGAAATCATTCACAGCATCGTAATCCTCGTACAACCACAAGGAGAGCAACATGAGGTATCCCACTGCAATTCTTGGGTCAGAGTTTTCGAGGTTTGCAACAAGCATTCCTCCGAGCGCCTGGATGGTCGACATTTCCTCCTCCCCTTCTTCAGAATCGCCAATCTTCAACTCGCGGGCTAGATTGTTTGTCTCCGGACAGTCAGAAATCAAATCGAGAAGGGTAATAGCGGCAAACCATACGGCGTAAGGATTCAATTTCTTGTCGAAGTCGAAAACCGTGAGTGTCGTGAAAATGTTCGCGTGTGTAGGGTAGTTTGTGTTTGATCCTGCTTCAGAAGCCGAGGTCTCTGCTTTTTCAGCCTCGTTTGCTTGTTCGTCCAGCTCTGCTTTCTGCTGCAAGTTTTCGTAGTAGTCTGGTGATTTGCTTGCTTTGATCTGGTCCATGAGGAATGCCATCTTTGCATCGTTGTTGCCCTTAAAAAAGGACGACAAGCAGTGCATGGCCGCTAAGCGAACCTCGAAGACGTGTACAGAGTTGGTGAGGATGGCCCAGTCAAGCAAAGCGAGCGGTGCTGGCACAGGTCTTTCAAAGTTGTGCGTCTGGGCTGGCATGGAAGGATCAATGTGAGGAACATCGATCTGAGAAAACTGCAACTGCAAGTTGTGGTTATAGGCAATGATGTCGCCCGCAACCTGGAGAGCTGTTTTGCGGATTGGAGTTTCCATGTAGGGCGAGAAAACAAGCCTCATGATGCTGAAGAAAATGCCGGAGGAAAAGAGCTGTTCCTGGTTTCTGGAGAGATTCTGGTTCTCTGGGTCGACAAAAAGGCGGCACGTCTCTAGCGCGACGATCAAGTTTTGTATGCGCTGCTCCGTCCAGACAATCGGGGCAGCTGCTATGTTGTTGCCGTCCTCGTCTTTCAAGTCGCCGGCAAGCGACTCCTCGATTGGCTCCGCTATGAGCGCCGCCAAGCGAGGCACGCAGTCTGTCTCCAAAAAGTACTTTTGGTTGGACGCGTTGTATGCGAGTAAGTTTGTGAGAAGCGTCATGCAATCTTGCACGAGAATGAAGCCGCGGATACCGCCCTCCTCGTCGATGATGTTGAAGATCTTTTCGAACGTGTTCTCGAACGCAACGAGCTTCTGGATGTTGAAGTTGTCCTTGCTCAAGCTCATGAGAAGGAGAATGGACTCGTTCCGGATGGGGTCGTTCGGATCGTCGAGAAGCGCCACCACGGTGGAAATGGCCAACGGGATGTTGATGAGACACTCCTTTGCCCGCGTGGCCCGCGTGGCCACCACAGCCTCTAAAAGCTGCAACGCGTAAAGGCGAATCTGGAAGCCGCTGTGCTCCAGAAGCACCTCCATGAGCGTTTTGATGTGCGCGTCCGTGGAGATGAGCTCGTCGGCGATCCAGTCGGAAAACTCGTCAAAGTCAATGTTCTGCGCCAAGAGCGGCGACGGGTATTTGCCGTTCTGCACACGCAGCTGATTGGAGATCCAGCCCGTGGCCTGTTCTTCGGTGGAGCTGCCCTTGATGAAGAGCGTGAGGAGCGTTTCCAACACGGCCTTGACCAACTGCGCGTCCGCCACATCCTTGTTCATGGCCAGAAGAAGTCCGCGGAGCCCATGCTGCACCACGTTCTCCCGGAACTGCCTGCTGAAGGATTTGAGCCCGAGTACCGCAGACTTTCTGTCCGACGTGAGCGTCGCGTGCTGTAGGCGGTTGCTGAGCGTCTGAATGGCCTCCTCTTCCTGGTTGGGCCGCAGCGCCTGTGAGCGGAGAATGCCGTTGAAGTAGCCCATCACGGCAATTGCGCTGGCGGGGTTGTTGCGGTGTGTTGAAGGTGGAGAAGCGGTTGTGGCTGGTGCACCGTGAACACGACACCGGTCGCACCGGTGCAGGAGCGATCGAACCAGACGTGTTTGGTGCGGCGGAACTTCAGGCCTTAAAACTCGATTTCTAGGCTTCTGGGTCAAGGCGGCTGAATTTGGGGCCTCTGAATTCACGGCGTCTGGATTTCGAGGCGCTCCACGCTCCCAAGCTTTCACGCTCTGCAGGCTTCCGGGCTTTCTGGCTGACTGACGCTGCTCAGGCTCACTGTGGGCATTCTAGCCTTTTCTGGTGCTGGCTCCCCAGGCTTTCTACGCTTCCCTGGCTCTACGGCTCTTGCCTTCTAGCATTTCCTGGCAACGCAATGGACGAACAGCATGTTGTGACCGAATCTGTGTTGTTCCCGGACCTCTCCTTGTTTGAACCCGTGTCCGAAGATGAGATGGAGCCGCCGCCACCAGCGGTTCGGCCCTGGGCCCGAGTCAAGATCGGCACGTTCCAGGCTCGGCTCGAGAGTGTTCTCAGTACGCAACGGCTCCGGCGCCGGGCTCGCTTCACCCCGCCCGTGTCTGTGACGCTCTTGATCAATCTCGCCAATGAGGTTTTTGGCTTCAACGGCTGGTCGTCGCTGGTGTGTGATTGCCTGACCACGGACGAGTCGTACGATGCCGACGCAGCCACCCATTCGGTGTCCAAGACGGCCACCGTCCGCGTCACACTCCGTGACGGCACTTTTGTCGATGCCCAGGGCTACGGCTCGGCCCGGAACATGCCGCACAGGCACCAGTGCCACGGCAACAGCAGCAAGAAGGCCGTCTCCGACGCGATGCGGAATGCTATCTTGCTGTTTCCTGATTTACTACAGCGGGACTCTGTGCAAGCCGCCCCGATCCACTCATAACAGCTGTTCCATTCTTCTCTATCAATAGTCCAACAAATCCAACTTGGGGAAGTCTCTGATCTTGGGCACCGGAATCTCGTCGATGAGATACACGTCACCGTCGTCGTCGATTCTCTCGCGGTCCTTCTCGCTCATGTCGTGAATCTCCTCGATGTTTTCTTTCAAGAACGACGAGAGCTGGTTCCAGTTCTGTTGGATCTGGTACGCCTCTTGCACTCTGTTGCGACGCAATAACGCCTCGATCAAGCTGAGCGCATCTGCCTCCGTCTGGTCGAGTCTCTCAATTAACCTGCCAACGGACTTGATCAAGTACTCTTCCTCGTAAATCGTGCCCTTTCTTCCCTTTGCTCTCTTCCTCTCCTCCCTCTTTCTGTTCTTCGACGTTTTTCTCGAGGCGCCTGTCTTGGCGGTTCCTGACGTTTTGCCGGTGTATTTCGTAAAGAATGACGGCGTGGTGGAGGTTTCCGAGGCGGCAACGGAAACATTGTCCGGCGTGTCGAGTTCGTCGTTTGGCATGCCGTAGAAAGCAAATGGGTCGTCTTGCTTCTTTTGCCTCAACTCCCGCAATCTTCTCAATTGAGAGTTGGACTGGCTGGTACAGTCCGCAAGCAACTCTGCCACCGTTCCGAATTGTTCCCCGAGCTGCACATCAACGATGCTTTCGATGAGGTCCTCTCTTTGGTGCTCTCCGATTAACAAAAGAGCGCAATCAAACCTGTAGCCCTTGCACTGAAGGCGCACTGCCTCCTCAACGTTGTTGAGAATTCTCAATTCAATCTCGGCAGCTTGTGAATATTGGTGGTCGTCAGAAAGCATAGAGGACAAGCGTTGAGCAGTGTCCCTCAATACATCTTCGGATCCCATCTTCTTGGCGATGGTGAGAGCCTCCTGCCATCTCTTGCACAAAGTGTAACTCTCCAATGCACTATCATATTTTTCGAGGAACTCATACGTGATTCCAGCCTGCGAGAACTTCTTTTCATCGTACAAGTAGTCAGCGAAATAGCCCATGATTTCCTTCCTTCTGGGTTCATCGTACCTGTGGATGGACAAGGCGTCTTTATAAAGACTGTGCTTGATAATATACTGGTCAAACTCATCCTTAGCCTCAGTGCCTAGCTCGTGAAGCCACTTCAATGCCTTCGAGTGGTACTTTAGGTAATCATCAATCATAAATTGTCTGCGCAAAGGTGTTTGAACATGCAAGTCTTGCAAGAAAGGCAAATACTCCTTGGGGTCTTTTTGGGACTTCTGAGCGATATTGAGAGCCATTCTCACATCGTACAACTCCAATGCATGGTCGTAAAGCTTGTTAACATCCAGTAAGAAACACAAATGCGTGATACCCTTCTCCTGCTCGTCTTTGTCACTCAAAGAGCTAAGGAGCGACAATGCACCATGCAAGTTGGGGGGAGCCTGGCAGGCCAAGGTGGTGACTCTAGTTTGCAAGTACTCTGATGCGAACGATGGCGTTTCCAAAACGTCTAAGATCAAGTTGCAGATCTTGTTGATTTTGGAAGAAACCTTGGTTTCTGTGCTGTTGATCACCATCTTTCTCGTAGGATGAGAAGTGTGTCTCGTCTCCCTGTCCTCTAAATTCAACTTTGAGAGTTCTGACTCGTCACTCAAGACCAAAGTATCTCTGTACTTCGTTCTTGTGACGTCCTCCTCATGGAGACACGATACGAATAGATCCAAGTAGTCGACTCTTCTGACTTGACGGATGAATTGCTCCACATTGGCCTCGAAAAGTGCAGGGTCGTAGTCATGAAGCAAATCCAAGTCGATCCTGTGCGTTCTGCAGGCTATGAAAGCTTTATAGTAATCAAGGTTAGAAATGAACTTCCTCACACCGTTGAGCACCATGATTCTGGGACAGATGGTCTCCAAGTTACCTCTTGGGGCTTGTAAGACCACAGAGTACTTTGAAGGAATGCACGAAATGAGAATGGAGCCACGCTCGATCTGTCTGAGTCTCTCATCCGCGGTTGTCTCTGAGGTTTGTAAAAATGCAAAATTGGACGATTCAAGCGCGTTGCTCAAGTGGACGAAACAGAGTTGTGACTGCGCAGTGGTGAAGGCCAAGTGGTCTTGGGTGACCTTGATGGATGTGACACCTGTTGCAAGCTGTGTAGCACCACCGTACATCTTTCCGTTGTTTGAGACACCAATGACAACCACAACCTGCTCGAACTCTTTATTGACCACGGCTGCCTCAAATTCATGACACAACATAGGGAACTGGCTGACGAACGAGACAGAGCCCGCCTCCAGGATTTCGAAGATCGATCCGTCGATGCATTCCACTATGGCTGTTTGGTAGTCTGACCGTGCTTTCAACAACACTCCTCTGGCGCTCAAGTCAGACACTCCGAGCGGCGTTTGGAGCTCAGAAAGGTGGAATGTGACAATCTGAGATGCGAAGGGTGTGTCCACCAAAAGAGCTAGCTGGGAGTCACCGATGAAAGACACCTGCTTGACGTAGTCTCCGCCAGTCGACACTGACTCGATGTTCACCTTGGAAACCGCTGGCTCCTTTCCCGCCTTCATGTCGTCCAACGCCAAAGAAGCAATGAAAACATCACCCTCCGAGGTCAATACAGCAAAAGCTTCATTAGTGCTGTTCACGGCTGCGTCCAAAAGAGGAGCATCGAAAGTGTACTCGCGGTAGGCCATCGGCGGCGGGACGTTTGCGACTCCAAGCGGAGTAACCTTTGCGTCGGCGCCGTCGATGACGACCGTCATGCCCACGTCCAGGCCAATGACGGTGGGGCCGCTGATGACCTTGTAGGCAAAGTTGTACATCTTGATTCCATCTAGCGTGGTGCCCACCATGAGCTGGAGCGGCTTTTCGGGGTGGAACTTGATGAACGAGACCTGGTTCATCTCGTTAGTGTCGGTGACGAAGAGCTCCTGCTTCAAGTACCAGTGGTAGTTCTTGGTGGACCACACCTGGACACGGTCGTGGAGCTGGAAGGCTAGAAGGTCGCTGTTGCACGACCACTCCATGTTGATGATGTTCTCCGTGAACGGATTGAGGCGGGTGTTGAACTCGCCGTGGCGCAAACCGTTTCTCTCGTAGAACGCAACCTGTAGCACGTCATCGCCATCGGCGTCACGGAAGCGCTGGGAGGACGCCACCAAAGCGCCCAGCGGCCGCCAAGAGAGGTTGTGCTCCAAGCCGTCCACGGCCTCCATGACGGACTCGAGGTCGCCTGCTCTGCTGAACACACGGATGACTCTTCTGTCGTAGGATTCCTCTGCAGAACCCACCACCTCGGCCTTCTCTTTGGTGGAGATGGCGAAAAACTCGCAGTCACCTCTCCACGAGATCTTGGCGCAGCCGCTGTCGAACTGCGAAAGCGTGCCCTTCTGGATCTCGGCCACCGTGGGGTCTCTGAGCTCGGAGTCCTCTTTTAGGTCCAAGCCCGCGTACTTGATGGCCTCTCTTTCTCTTTCCAAGGCCTTGAAGCCTTTGCCCTTGAACTGGGTTTCCTGCTTGCCCCAGCCCACGGAAACGTGTTTGTCGGAAGACACCTTGATGTCGTCCGGGTTGAGAGTCTTTTCCGAAATGGGCTCGAAGAGCCGCGAGAGAAGCAACACGTTGGCCTCGGCGGTCAAGAGCACCAACGCCTCCTCGTCGGGCGACCAGCACGCAGCCTCGAGGCCGGCCTCGATCAGCCCCACGATCTCCACGGCGGTGGTATCGGCATCGGGCGCAGACGGATCATATTGGGCGGTGACAATGTCTCCGTTGCGAAATACCACCACCACCGACGCGGAGTCGGCGAAGTGGGCAAACGACAAGATGGGCGCGTCGGGCGCATCGAACGACGCCAACACTCGCACCAGCCCGTCCTTGACTAGCTGCTGGATCTCCACCACAGGCGATTCTGGCGATGCGAGAGCGACCGACACTGTGTCGGTCACGGCGTCGAACACGGCGTCGGCAAGCTGGAGATCGGGGTACGTGCGCGACTCGGGCACAATGGTGCCTCTGTTGAGCAGCACCAAATTCCTCATGGTGCTTGTGGGGTGCCTGCGGAAGGTGTTTTATGTGCTTGGGCTTCGCAACGAAGAGCGATGTAGTCTCATCTCGGGTCCTGCAGGCAGTGGCCGGGTGGGTGCCGGCGCTTTGGGTGTGATGGGTTTCTGACTGGTTTGGTTTTTTGTTTGGCTGGATTGTTTTTTTTTTATTTCGCTGCCTAAACTCCTTATCGGTGTTTCGTCGCTTGCGTGTTTTTAGGATACGTTGGTGCTTCGCCCACTACTGATTTGGTGGGCTGCCGGCGGTGCCCGCGGAAAATACAAATCAGGCACGGATGGGAAAGCCCACCAAAGCCAGAAACACGTGCCAAAAATCGGGAGTGACAGCAAAAGAAACGCTTCAAAAGAAAAGAAAATAGCAGCAATTCCAAATTCTCCTCCCGCGAACCGCCGCCGCCTGCTCGCCGCCTGCTGCCTCAGCCTTCTCGTCGCCTTGCGCTGCCGCTGCCGCAAGCACTAGCGCTATCGCACCTCAAGGGCGTCCTGCACATTGTCATCTCCAAATTGCCCATTCAACTTCCATTAACCTCAGATACTCACCAGCTTTCTTCGCCGACCATGACCGAAAAATACGAGGCCGTATTCCGTATGTACCTTGCTCCTGTTGCCGCCCCGGCTCACTTGATCCTCTCGCCCCTACTAATACCCAGGCTCTGCGGAAATGTCCCTAGTCCAGCTCTATGTTCCAGCAGAAGTGTCGAGAGACCTTATGCACCAGGTGGGCAAGCTCAATTTGGTTCAGTTCAGAGACTTGAACAAAAGCGTCAGCGAGTTCCAGAGATCGTACGTCCAGGAATTGCGCAAGCTTGACGACATCGAGCGCCGCTACACCTACCTCAAGTCCGAGCTCGACAAGAAAGGCATTGAGGCCAAGCTTTACCCCTACGAGGAGGATTCCGTGTGCACGCAGGCAGACATTGATGTGTTTGTGCAAAACTCTGCCATTTTGGAGTCCCGCACCCAGGAATTGTCCAGCTCGGCCGAGTCCTTGTACGACAAACAGAAGGACTTGAAGCAGTTCAAGTACACCATCCAGACCGTGCTGAGCTTCTTTGCCCAGAACTCCGGCCCCACCGCCGACGTGTCGGAGAGCGACGCGCTCATGGAGCACTTGGAGACGGGTGGCGCTGCGTCGTCCGATTTCCTGTCCAACTTTATCTCCGGTGTCATTGACCGCACCAAGGTCCAGGCCTTGCAACAGATCTTGTGGAGAATGTTGAGAGGTAACTTGTACTACTACTCGGAGGAGTTGCCCGAGGCCATCTACGAAGCTAAGTCCAACTCCTACGTCGACAAGAACTCGTTCATCATCTTCTTCCACGGCTCTATGATCCAGCAGAGGATCAAGAAGATCGCCGAGTCCTTGAACGCTGACTTGTACCAGGTGGACACCACCTCCGACTTGAGACAGGAGCAGGTCAACACCGTTGACGTCAAGCTCGCTGACCTCGGCACTGTTTTGGACCAAACAGAGCGTGCCTTGAACTCGGAGTTAGTTGCTATCTCCAGAGACTTGGGCAGATGGTGGGAAACCATTGCCAGAGAGAAGGCTGTCTACAAAACAATGAACCTCTGCGACTATGACAGTTCCAGAAAGACCTTGATGGCTGAGGGGTGGGTTCCTTCTGATGAGATCGAAACATTGACAGAAACTGTTCAGTCGTTCAACACATCTATCCCAACCATTGTCAACGTTTTAGAAACCACCAAAACTCCTCCAACCTTTCATCGCACCAACAAGTTCACTGCAGGTTTCCAAAGCATCTGTGACACCTACGGTATCGCATCCTACCGCGAGGTTAACCCTGGTTTGCCTACTATCGTTACATTTCCATTCTTGTTCGCCGTTATGTTTGGTGATTTGGGTCATGGTATCATCTTGTTCATGGCCGCCGCTGTGATGGTTTACTATGAAAAGACCATCTTGGGCATGAAGAGAGACGAGATTTTCGATATGGCCTTTTCCGGTCGTTACATTTTGTTGCTCATGGGCATCTTCTCCATGTACACGGGTTTCCTTTACAACGATCTTTTCTCCAAGTCCATGGACTTCTTCCCATCTGGCTGGGAATGGCCAGAAAACTTCAAAATCGGTGAAACCATCCACGCTAAGCAAGTTGGAACTTACGCTATTGGTTTGGACCCTGCTTGGCACGGATCTGAGAATGCATTGTTGTTCTCCAATTCCTATAAGATGAAGTTGTCTGTGTTGATGGGCTACACCCACATGACTTACTCTTACTTCTTTTCTCTTGTCAACGCTTTGCACTTCGACAACATGATTGACATCATTGGTAACTTTATTCCAGGCTTGTTGTTCATGCAAGGAATCTTTGGATACTTGTCTCTTTGTATCGTCTACAAGTGGACAGTCAACTGGTTTGAGATCCAACAACAGCCTCCAGGATTGTTGAACATGTTGATTACCATGTTCTTGTCTCCCGGTACTGTTGTGGAGCCTTTGTACAACGGACAATCTACCGTGCAAGTTTTCCTTTTGGCGATTGCCTTGGTCTGTGTTCCTTGGTTGATTCTCGTCAAGCCACTTTACTTGAAGCGCCAAATGAACAAAGAAGCCCACGAGCACCAGTACGAGGCTTTGCTTGAAAGCGAAGGCAGCGAGGACGCAATTCACGATGAAAATTACGATGCAGATGAGGATGAAGAGTCGCACGATGACCACAATTTCGGAGACATCATGATTCACCAAGTCATCCACACCATTGAGTTCTGCTTGAACTGTGTTTCCCACACCGCGTCTTACTTGAGATTGTGGGCCTTGTCCTTGGCCCACGCGCAGTTGTCTACTGTGTTGTGGACCATGACCATCAACAACGCCTTCGGTATGACAGGTATTGTCGGTGTCATCATGACCGTTTTCCTTTTCGCCATGTGGCTCGTTTTGACCGTTGTCATCTTGGTGGTGATGGAGGGAACTTCTGCAATGTTGCACTCATTGAGATTGCACTGGGTGGAGTCGATGTCCAAGTTTTTCGAGGGCGAGGGTACGTTGTACGAGCCCTTCGGCTTCCACAACTTGTTGGGCGACGTTTTCTAGAGTTTTGCCGGGGCAGAGCCGTGGAATTTTGTATAGCGTGCTCAACGATATCCACTGTATGTCATGATATTTTACTGTGTCTCGTCACATTTCACTGTATGTCAATGATTCACTGTATATCATATTTTATTGTATGTCATCACATTTCACTGTATCTTATAATATTACAGTGTGTCTCATCACATTTCACTGTATCTTATAATATTTCACTGTATCTGATAGTATCTCACTGCATCGCCAGGTGTAGGATAGCATCAGACGCTCATCGCACCATAAAAAATACGCCGCAGCCGAAAGCCAAGAGCCACCAGCCACCTCTGCCCCAGCCCAAAATGGCCCTCCCACTACCGCTCGTGCTTGAGCAGCTCAAGGAGATCCCTCCGTCCGTGATTCCCATTTTGTCGACGCTCCACGTGGAGTGCAGCAACTTGTCGGCCATCTCGAAAGTGGACTTGAAGCACTTGACCAGCAGAACCCTCAATCTCTGTCGGCTCCACGACCTTCACGGAGTGTGGTGTGGCGTCAACATCATCAATGTGATTATCGGCAACTCGACGGTGTTGGCCTCCGACGGCGCAGCGTTCTTCACCCAGCTTTTGAAGGTGCTCAACTCGCCGCTCTGCAACGACGCAAACGTGATGCGGTCCACGGTCGAATGCTTGAACAAACTCTGCGACCAGATCCGCGGCAAGCCCACGCTCACACGAGAGGTGTTGACGCCCAACTTGGGCGCTGTTTTCGCCGCATACTTGGACAGGTTGGCCACCGACCCGGTGCTTCTTCTTCCCTCGTTGCAGAAGCTCATCGAAGAGCACCCCACGACCTCCAGACCCTACGCAAACAAGCTCCGGGCCAAGTTGCTCGAGATGGTGGCCGACACCAGCTTCCCCCACGCATCTGCCGACTTGAGGGCCCGCACCTGCGCTGCGCTCGCCTGCTTGCCCGTCATCGAAAAGGACGGGCCCGATGTGTTCTGGCTGCGGGACGTCAACCGCCTCACGGCGAACGTGGCGTCCACCATGGCCATCTACGCCAGCTTCTTGAACGTCGACGAGGACGCCGAGCTGGCCGGCTTGTTGCGTGCCTTGAGCGACGCCCAGAGCGAGGAGATTTTCGGCCTGCTTGACATCGACGTCAACAGGCCGGCGTCCATTCTCTCCATCTCGGCGCGTGTCTCGACCCTCTTTGAGATGTTGCGGGCCTACGTGCTCACCGGAACAAAGTACACGGTCACGGTGCCGCTTGGAAAACTCGTGGGCCTTGTGGAGCTCGTGTGCTCTATCAACCCAAAGTTCATCGCGTACAAGCGCGAGGTGAGAGATCCGGAAATCATGAGCTACATCGCGGCGTCTCTCTCGAACTGCCACCTCTCGGCCCTCTCGCTCTTGAGGGGCCTCCCGGCAAAGTACGCCTCGTCTCTCGTTCCTCACATGACTAGGGTGTTCGCCACGTTGGAGCTGTTCGTCTTCCTCAACAAGCAGGCGTTGGACCAGCCCAAGTTGCTTGCCCATGAGGAGCTCATGTGTGCCGTTCTCGCCACCACATCAAGCTACCTCTCCTTGGTGACAAGCTACAGCGACTACCTGGCGGTTTCTAGGCTAGTGGAGACCGCCTTGTTCCTATTGCAACCCAGAGTGAGCAACAGCAACGGCGCAGCCAAGGAGGCCACTAAATTGTCCCAGCATTCCAAGGCTGCAAAGAAGAAGGCCAAGAAGCACTCGCTGGTGGTGGTTGCCGACCTTCTTTCGCACGAGCACCTCTTTGAACAACTGGTGCCTGCCGCAACCTCGTCCACCGTGTACAAGTTCTTGACTGTTGTACTCAAGCGCGTCCAGATGTCTGCCACTCACTACAACAAGCTCCTTCGGCTTGTGATCACACATGCTGTCAAATGCGCTGACGATTCGCAGCAGCACGCCGTGTCCGAAGAACTTAAGCAGTTGCTCATTACGGCTCTGTTGAACCCAGCTCCTGAATCTGCCTCGGTGTTGCCCATTGCCACGACACTTTTGCCGGACTCGGACGTCTTGGCTGTGTTGAACAACCCAAGATTTCCCGCTTTGCCTACGATTGTCAAAAGTGACCACGCTTTTGGCCAGGACGACGACTCCGCCAGCGAGGAGGAGGAAGCCGAGGAGCAGAATGAGGAAACTGAACACAGCCCGGCCAAAAGACTCAAGTTGGAAACAACGGTAGTGGAAACACCTGGCACCGCGTCTGCGGAGATTGTTGCTTCGCAAGAGCCAAATTTCGCCGCCAATGCTGACGAAGTCTTCACAAAAGGCAAGGGCATCGTTTTTGAGGAGAAAAAGGCCGACGAAGTCGCAACAACTGAGGTGAAAGAGACAGAAGAGGTCACCAAGGACGAGGTAATTGAGGATGCTATGGAAAGTGACGATGGATCCGAAATCGACATTCCAGACTTGGATTTGGAGGGCGACTCTGACGACGAATAGACTGAATAGACAATAAAAACAAGCAAGAAATAAGAAAGTGAATTTATAGTGTCGACTGTCTTCTCTTGGAGAACCCGTACGCCTAAAAAATAAAAAAACAAACGTGATTCCATCGAGGATCGAACTCGAGACCTCTCGCGTGTGAAGCGAATGTCGTAACCAACTAGACCATGGAACCGTTCGTTATATAACTCCAACTTGTAAACCTTCATACCATGTAGTACAAAATGGTGCTAGCAGCGAGAATACCCCGCCTGCTGGCGGGAGGGTGGAATCTTACCTTTTAAGTGATTTGCAAACATGATTTTGTCCCACCAGGAGAGCCAATTTCGCCTGCGAAATCAGAAACTCACCGACAGAGACAAAATTCCACCGAAAATGAACTGATCAACCTGAAGGGATCCAGTGCAAAAGGTACCGTGTTGTCAACCTTGGACGCGATCAAAGAAGTGCGGACGTTGCGGAGTCGATCAAGCCATGCGGCGATCTGATCCATGAGTGTCGAACATGTAAAGGCAAAACTACAAGAACGAGCCAAAGTCACAAGATTTATTCTCATGACTATAAAGATAATAACGTAAGTTCCAACTTCAAGATAAGGCGAGTATGAGAAAAGCATGCTTTAATCCTCAATCGTCTTCTTCGTCACTGGTAATTTCTTCGTCACTGTCCTCGGCGGCACGCCCAGCGTCATTGTCCTTCTCATCATCGTCTTCTTCATCGTCTTCTTCTTCATCGTCTTCTTCATCGTCGTCTTCGTCTTCATCATCGTCCTCGAGACTACCAGTGTCTTCGTCCTCGTCATCATCATTATTTGGGTTCACATCTCTCCATTCGATGTAATTCTCAGCAATAATTTTTTTGCAAAGTGGAAGAACCACGGGATCAAAGGGAAAGTAAGCTTCGAGATCCAAGAACTCTTGCTTGTGTCTGAAGTTGCCAACCGAAGATGGTAAGTTGGAAGTGTTTTGGGTCATCAACTCTCGCTTGTTGTGCTCGATTATGGAGTAGCAGTAGCATACATTTAGCTTGGTGGCAATTTTGGCGAAAATATGCACGACGGTTTCGTCACAGAACTTCAACGGGTTGAATTTGACGATAATGACTCTTTGGAAAAACTTGTCAATATCGCATTCCCATTCGCCTTCCGTCTCGCCGTCTTCAGATGACCGGGTCAACTGTTTATGTCTGAAACAGAAAATGTAGAGCAAGGCTTGGAAGGCCGCATAGAACAGCTTGAAGCGCTCCATGCCCGCACTCGAGCTTGCGTTCGAGGAGTTTTGGACCTCGTGCTCGCGCTCGGAAATGTACTTGTTGATCCATCCAATCAAGTAACTGACGATGAACACAACCTGATGCTTAGTTAAGTTTTTGGCTCTTGCAATGTATGAGGAGAGGTATTGTAATGCTTTGAGTCTCTTCTCGAGGATCTCCAGGGGATTGAATGCAACGTCGATGAGGAGGACCAAGTAAGAATCAGCCAACTCGGGCTGGTACTGGGAAATATGAAACAAGATGAACTGCACCGACTTGGTGAAATGCGTGGGTAGAATGTGGGTTTTGAAGAGGGAGGTGAGGGTGTTGAACAATGCAACGCCATCACCGGCGTCCAACTCGTTTCTGGTGAACGAGCTAGCAGTAGTTTTGAGAAGAAGCTCCAAAGTGGAGTCGAGCTTTGAGACCAACTTGCGGATGCTTTTGGTGGAGCTCGATGCAGTTGGGTCTAGCACAACAGCATCGGGCTCGTCGTCGTCCGAGTTGTCTTCGATTTCCTCGTCGTCCTCGTTGATGAGCTCCTCGATCTCCTCGTCATCCAAGTCGTCCAACTCGTTCTGCAACTCCACGTCCAACTTGATGCAGCACTCGATCACCATCTGCCAGATGGAAAACTGCAAGTCCGGACAGTAGGTGATCATGCGGACGGCGTTCATGATGTAGTTGCAGATCTCGGTGGCGGACGAGGACAAGTGGTGGGGGAGGTTCTTGAGCAATATTGGCGGGATGGAGGTGATGCAGGTGGGAATGTATGAGACGAAGCGGGCCAAGATACGGTGGTGGGGGTACTCGTCGCTGTTGAGCTTGGCAAAGTCCTTTACGAGCTTCTTGATGACCTCGTGGAGGTACTTTGGGTACGACGACACCAAGACGTTGACGAACTGGGCGTACGCCTCGAGAAAGGGCACAAAGTCCGCAGACAGGCGGGCTTGCACGGACAAATTGAGCCACCGGTAGTTCAAAATGGCGGACACAAGCGCGCCCGATGCTGCGTTGTCTAGCTTCGACATGCTTCCCACCAAGCTCTTCAACACTACAGTGAAGTGCGGGAGCGACATGGCGTCCGGGTGGGCCATGGGGTAGCTGATTTTGGCGGTGAGAGAGTTGAGCTGCATGGTGTCATTCTGGGGCGTTAGTAGGTGCTGGGCAAAAAGAGGTGTTGCCACCACAACGGAACATACCTTCTCCATGGCGTCCATGGCAGACTTGACAAAGAGCGAGTAGACCTTTTCGGAAAAGGGGTCTTCCTGCTGGGGCCGCGAGCGCTTCGCGTCCGAGCCTTGGTCCAGCGGCAAGTCTCGCTTTCTGCTGAGAGGATCATGGACCGACATGATCATGGTGTTGTTGGAGAAAGGATTTTTTTCTCCTTTCTACTTCCCAAGATGCGGGTTCGCGTGTGCAGGTCCGATGGGGAGCGCAGCCCGGCGATGACTTGGGAGGCACGGGTGCAAGCACCAGCGGTATGCGAGGCTGGTGCGCCGGAACCGGCGGCGCTGTGGTGGCGGATAGTGCCGGCAGCCCTGCTGCTCGTTGAGCGGCCGGCCGCGCTTTTGTGATTATCTCGCGACCCCTTCGGCGCCGTTCGCTGTGGCGGGCGCCGCCCAGCACTGTGCGGCTCAAAGCCGCAAGTCACGTGCGCGATCACCCCAGACGGCCCGCTGGAGCCACAGCGACATCGGGCACGGTTCAGAAAAGCACGATGCGCTGGAACAGAAAAGTCACAAATGACAGGGCTTTTGGGGCGCCGAGCTGAAGCTCACGTGTCCACACCCGTGCACGAACGCGCTCCGAAGTCGCCGGGAAAAGCGGATCGGTGGCTCATTGTTCTTGGCTAACAGGCGTTGCAGGGCCGATCTGCAGCAGAATCGAGGCAGTTGGAAACGGGCGGTCGCATCATGCGGCCGGAACACGTGAAATTTATGGCGGCCCGGATCTTCGGAACGGTGATCCTTCACGCGAGCCTCTGATCTATTTGCTCCGAGGATTGGCACGGTGTCTGGCAGCTGGATGCGGGTTCCGTCATATATAAAGCGGAAACTGCCGTGGCTTTTGGCGGCATCTGATTTCCACACAAGAATCATCCACTGCTACACAACAAAAGAGCACCGCCATGCGTGTGAGGATATCACAGCTTTTGTTTTGCTGCCTCTTGGCCTGTCAGTGTGTTGGCGTCAGTGCCTCTGTCATCTGGCGCAGAGAAGACCCTGCCATCGATCGCAACGCCATGCCGTCTCAATTGATGCAAGAGCTGCGGTTCACCGAAAGCCCGGCCCAGATGGCCGAAGCTGTTGTTGAAGAACAGTTGCAGAACGTGACGGATACGGCCCCCGCGGTCGCCGCGAGCTATCCACCCAGAAGCAAGCGTGGTTTGGACGGCTGCAACATCGAGAGTGTTTATTGCACGAACACACAGGAATATGGCGACGACTTACAAGCGAATGGCAACGACAGCGGTGAGCTGGATCCCGCAGCATATGCGTCAGATGAAGCATCACAAGTGTCGACGTCAACTAATGGGAAGCCGAGAAAGTGCTCGAACGACTGCAGCCCGGTCTATCAGTTCACTAACTGCCGCATCGGCAGTCTCATCGGCATGAGCCCCGAATGCCTCGCAGCGCCGTCGGGAAGACTCCCAAACAAAAGTGACCGCAGTTCTGTCGAGAATGAATCACGGCCCAAGTCCACTAAGGCGAATGCACTCAAATCCGCCATGACGGCGATTTTTGCGCTAAACAAGGGCCCGCGTCGAGCCCTCGTTTCGAACTCCCCACTGGCAAGAGTCGAAGAGTTGGAAGACGACACATCTGATAGCTTGGGAGAAAGCTATGCTCCAACTACGGGCCAAAATGCTAAACACAGAACCGATTTCAGGTCTGTTTCTCAAGAGGGAAGCGCCTCTTATCCTGATAGCATTCCCAGAAGGCGCCCTCAAAACCGTCAACACATATCTCACAAGATCCATGATATCAGCAGAGGCATTGACTACCATCGCCAGGGCTCGATGACCCGCCCGGACTCACGCAAAGCAAACGCCTCACCTGACATGGCATCATATATTGCTGTTGAAGAGACTGCCAACGAAAGCGGCTCCGACTCTGGTTCCCACTCTGGTTCCGTCTCTGACGGTGGTGGAGCTATGGGAAGATTAGCCACTGTGCGAGAAGGTCTTTCTGATACAACTGGCTCCACACGTGGGTCGTACACTGTGAACGAATTTTCGGACGAAAATTTGCCCAATAAAGAAACTTCACATTCGGACCTTGATGAACGCACTAATGCTGAACACCCAAAGTCGCCTGGCCGGCTGTTTCGTCCCCATCACAAACTGCCCGTTGCGCTGATTAGCGGAGAAGGATCGACGCACAAGACAGTCCATGATGAGATCATATCAAAGTACTCACAATCATCATTTGCTGATCAGGAATCAGCCGAAGAAGACAAAGATAATGCTCAGTATCCACATGGTAGCAGGTTTTTAGCCCCAAGTTTCAAGTCGAGCCAAAGACCGTCATTCTCAGAGGAACAAGCCAACCCAAGAATTGGAGGAGAAGGGTCACATCCAAGCGGCTCGCAGAAGTTTCCAAACCGCAACAGATTACCTTTGAACGTTGGTCAATTCGAGAAGCACGGGGATGAAGATGACGTAGATGAGGATGGCAAAATCTCAACTAAGGCCAAACTCACAGGCTTACATTTACCAGATGCCAAGATAGAGAAGCAATACGAAGAGAGCCTGAGAAATGTTCCCCAACTTACATCATTGAGTGAACTCGAAGGTACTTCAGGCAAACACAACTTTGAAGAAGAAAGAAACTTTGATATGAATGGGAGCGGTCATGACATAAAGAAGGAAGACGAGAAGCCTCAGGCAGAAACTGAACTTAACGGCTTAAAGTTACCTGAAACACATACCAAGGAGCAACACGACGTGGTGCCACACACATCTTTTCCACCTCCCTCACTTCTGTCCATGAATAAGCCCAATGATATTTCGGTAAAAAACAGATTTGGGGAAAGAAGACAGTCCGGGAAGGGCCTGGAAGAGAATAAAGATAGCAAATCTCAAAACAAAGCTGAAAATACAAGGATGCAGTTACCTGACTCAGCGCCTAAGAATGGGAAGCCATACAAAACGAGCTTGGAAAAGCTTTCACATCCTGTGTCTTCGGAACAGGAAGGAGCTTTTTCGAGCAAACCCACACTAAAGAAAGAAGAACAGAAGATTGACATGATTGAGGAAGAGAGTGACGAGGATGAGGTGAATGAAGATTTTGAACATGAAGATGATTATGTTGATGGCAAAGCTCCCATTGAGGCTGAACATGCAAAATCAGAGTCACCAGCTGTCCATCCCCACGAAAAGAAGATAAAAAATGCCCCGCTTCTAAGCTCACTGAGTAAAGTAAAACATATTACGGACCAACCCAAATTTGAAGCAAAACGACGGAAGAGTCACGCGGCCGAGAATAAGGATGAAAAAATCCGAACCGGAGCTGAATACGTGTCAAGTGAGAAGGGCCCATTGGAGACCACGAACTCTGGAAACAAACCAGAGCTCAAAAAGAGTTCAGCTGAAAAAACAACTCAAAATGATATCGTATCAGAGAATGAAGTAAAAATGTCGTCACGTTTTGGAGAAGTAGACGCAAATATTCACCCACAAAACGGGGAAAAAAAAGACTTTCATGAAGAAGCTAGTCATTTGAATGGTAGAAAGAAGAGCGAAGTTAATACGCAAACCGATGAGGCTCAAGAAGAATTGGAAGACCATATCAAGAATCAATCAAGTGGAAGGGAAAAAGGTGGAACAAGTGAAGTCGCTTCCCCCTACAAAATAATAGATTCAGAGTTTGGAGATTTCACTGAGAACGAAACAGAAATTCATGAAATGCAAATGGAAGAGATGAGTGACAAGGACGTTTCGAGTGAAAAAGAAGGCGATAGTCTTCAGAAGTCTGCGCCACATGAGCCAAGAAGATCATCTGTTGTGGAACCTGACAGCGATCTGTATGACGAAACTTCCAAAGGATCTTACGTTGTTACGCTGAAGCAGGAAAAGAGTCCACTTTCACAAACACTTGGCGACCAAACGAAAAGAATTGGGCAATTGACGTCTAGCAAACAACCAGAAAAGGCTGCTGCTTCATCGCACACTATGAAAGTGGCTAAACTGCCAAAGATCACCTCTACTGAAACTAGCTTCGAGAAGCATGGGGAGTCTCATGATGATGAGACTGATATAGCAGCAAGAGTGGGCGAAGCATATGAAAAATCAGAAAAAAGTGAACACGCACACTCCGGGCACCAACTGATGACCGCAGCGCCTGATAATGAAACTTGTGATGAAGAAGATAGAGATTGTGATCTACCAAGCGTTAAAAAGTTGGACACAATCTTTGATAAAGACGAAATTAATCATACGGGAAATGAGTTTGATAATACGGCGAAGGAAAGCAATCTGAAGAATAGGGAGACAAGAAAGAAAGCTCAAAATGAATTTGTGAATGAAGCTGAAGAAGTAGATTCGCACGACAACAGAGAAAATTCGGGACACAAGCGTGAAAAGATACTATCACACAAAGTACCAGGAAAACTTTTGAACGCATTCGACGACAATGTAAAAAATTTCGAAGACCAAGATGGAACGAGCAAAGAACATGGAAAAGTTCCTGAACAGGAACATGAAAAAGGGTACGAGAAAGAGCGTGGAACAGAACACGAGAAAGGCCCCGAAAAAGGATACGAGAAAGACCAAGAGAAAAATCACGAGAAAGACCATGAGGAAGACCTTAAGGAGAACCATGTGAAAAACCATGTTAAAACTCATGAGAAAGACCATGAGGAAGACCATGAGGAAGACCTTAAGGAGAACCATGTGAAAAACCATGTTAAAACTCATGAGAAAGACCATGAGGAAGACCATGAGGAAGACCACGAGGAAGACCTTAAGAAAAACCATGTTAAAACCCATGTTAAAACCCATGAAGAAGACCGTGAGGAAGACCATGAAGAAGACCTCAAGAAAGAACATGAGGAAGACCTCAAGAAAGACCATGAGGAAGACCATGAGGAAGACCATGAGGAAGACCATAAGGAAGACCTTAAGAAAAACCGTGAGGAAGACCTTAAGAAAGACCACGTGAAAGCCCATGAGAAAGACCATGAGGAAGACCACGAGGAAGGCATTAAGAAAAACCATGTTAAAACCCATATTAAAACCCATGTTGAAACCCATGAGGAAGACCATGAGGAAGACCATGAGGAAGACCATGAGGAAGACCATGAGGAAGACCTCAAGAAAGACCATGAGGAAGACCATGAGGAAGACCTCAAGAAAGACCTCAAGAAAGACCATGTGAAAGACCATGAGGAAGACATTAAAAAAGACCTTAAGAGAGACCATGTTAAAACCCATATTAAAACCCATGTTAAAACCCATGAGGAAGACCGTGAGGAAGACCGTGAGGAAGACCGTGAGGAAGACCTCAAGAAAGACCATGAGGAAGATCTTAAGAAAGACCACGAGGAAGACCTCAAGAAAGACCATGTGAAAGACCATGTGAAAGACCATGTGAAAGACCATGAGGAAGACCACGAGGAAGACCTTAAGAAAAACCATGTTAAAACCCATATTAAAACCCATGTTAAAACCCATGAGGAAGACCGTGAGGAAGACCTTAAGAAAGACCATGTGAAAAACCACGTTAAAACGCACGAGAAAGACCACGAGGAAGACCATGAGGAAGACCCTAAGAAAGACCATGTGAAAAACCACGTTAAAACGCACGAGAAAGACCACAAGGAAGACCATGAGGAAGACCCTAAGAAAGACCATGTGAAAAACCACGTTAAAACGCACGAGAAAGACCACGAGGAAGACCATGAGGAAGACCTTAAAAAAAACCATGTGAAAAACCATGTTGAAACCCATGAGAAGACCCATGAGGAAGACTACGAGGAAGAACCTAAGAAAAACCATGTTAAAACCCATGTTGAAACCCATGAGAAAGACCATGAGGAAGACCACGAGGAAGACCTCAAACATCGCAAAGCCGAAGAAAAAGAGTTTGAGCAAGAATGTGAACTGGATGAAGACGACCTGGACGATGAAACGAGGGAAGAGGAGGATGATGACGAAGAAGAAGATTACGATGAAGAAGATTACGAAGAAGATGATGATGATGAAGCAGATGATGATGAAGAAGATGATGATGAAGAAGATGATGATGAAGAAGATGATGATGAAGAAGATGATGATGATGAAGATGATGATGAAGAAGATGATGATGAAGAGAATGACGATGACGATGACGATGACGATGAAGAAGATGACGAAGAAGATGACCACATCACATCCTTCAAGAAAGGCAAAAACAAGACGAAGCCAAGATCTCGCAAGAGCTCCAAACCGGTGAAGGGCAAGACCCAATATGACTCAGACAGCGGCATGGACAGCGACGAAGATGACTATGATGACGACGATGACGAGGACGAGTATGATAGTGACTCGGAAATCGAAGACGACAAGGGAAAGAAAAAGCAAAAGAAAACGAAGTATGACTCCGACAGCTCGTGCAGCGACACTGATGAAGCGGAGGACGATGACGATGACGATGTGGACGACGACTTCCATGGGCGGGCACCAAACGGCATCAAAGGGTTCCTTGTGCCAAAAACTCCGGATGGCGCCAACCAAGCTGGGCCCGGAACCGCCAACACTGGAACTCAGCCCGGAGCCAACGCTAGAGCGGCGCCTGGAAACAACGCTCAGGCACCGCCAGCAAGAGCTCCACCCCGGCCGGCCCCGCAATCCACCGTCCGCATGGCAGGCGTTGGCGCCACATATCGAAAGTCAGGAAGCGACTTATATGAGATGCTTCTCGAGGACGAAAGCACCTACATCGCCCGCGTGAAAAAGTTGAAGGAGGAGGCCGGGCCCCTTCCCAGACCACGGCGCAACCAGCCCCATCTCCCGCCCCAGAAATTCAGACGGGGAACAGTATTCAGGTACCCGAAACCGTGGTTGGGCCTCCAGAACCAGGTGACGGATTTGGTGGCGCTTGCGGGCGAAGCAAGAAGAGACCGCCAGACGATGGGGCGTTTCGGCGGCGTGAACCCGCTCGAGATAATGAGGAGACAACAGAAGACAAAGCGTGTCCGTGGGCTCGGCGACTGCCGCTTCTCGCTTCCCCTCCAGTCGAGCATGATCGCCATCGCCACGCACTTTGTCTATTTTCGGTTCTACCGCAACCCGCCTGAGGTGAACGGCTTCGTGCCGCTGGACCCATACGACAAGTATGTCCGCGAGCAGTTCCTCCTCCTGCCCACGGGTATCGAGAGCGGGTTCGTGTCCAAGCAGGTGAAAAATGGCGAGTTTGCCGTGGGCATTGCTAGCGGGCACACGATTTCGAAGAACGAGGGCGGTGACTCGGCCGCGTTTGCCCGGGCGCTCTGCCAGAACGCCGAGCAGCTTTTTGAGGAGCACGGCCGGCAGCTGTCGAGCCGCTTGAATGCGGTTCACCTTATGTCGCTGGCGCTCATGGACACGCTACTCGACTTCCCCACCAAGGCGTACGGGCTGTTTTCGAGCGTGTTGGGCGTGGTGGGCCCCGGATACGTGGACATTGTGCAGACCGGCAACTGCTTTGCCATCTTGGTGCGTGGCGGCAGGATCATCGAGAGCACGCGCTTCAGCACCGGCCACAAGGGCCTCGTGTTCAACGAGGCCACCATGCATGCGCCGCGCCGGCTCGTGCTCCCCAGCTGCACCGAGGGCAACCACCACCGCTGGCAGGTCGAGAGCGACGACTACATCCTTTTCGCGTCCGCCGGCGTGGCCTTCAACGACGACGGCGGCGAGTTCCTCAAGATCTTGCGCCGGTACAGTGGCCGCACCGACTCTGACATCGCCGACCGGTACGTGGCGCAGCTCACGACGTTGTACGAGGAATCCGTCACACGCATGTTGAGCGGCCCGTGGGGCTTCTGGCGCTCGCACCAGAGGTTTGGCGGCCAATCACGCGACCTCGTCGCCACGGTGTTGCGCGTGAAGTGATGAGCAGACCACTAACAGTGATAATAGACTACTAAGATCAGTGACGAATAGAACGTGTGTAGGCCGATGTTGATCGTAGCGCGCGCCCGTGCACCCCTTCTCCACATGATCCACGGCCGCCAGCTGCGCTCCGCAACCCACAGACTCCTCTTCTTCCGCCACACACCATGGCGATCATCGACCGGGGCGTCGCTCTTTTGGCGGTCGCGGACCACGTCGCGCAGAACACCGCGTGCCGCTGGGGCGTGCTTGTGGGCCGCAGCTCCGGCCCCGACACGCTTCTTTTCGATGCGTTTGGACTTGTCGAATCGGCCGGCTCCGTGTCGCTGGCCCACGCGGCCAAGCGCCTAGCGCTTCTCCAGGCCGTGTCGCCGCTCCACGAAATCGTGGGGCTTTATACGTGCGAGGACGGCGGCGCCGTTCCCGAAGCGGTAAGGGCCCAGTTGGAGCGGGACGGAGTGGGCGCGCCTGCGTTCTACTTGGCGCCCAGCGGCGGCTTTTACCGTTGCGTTCTGTTTGGCGACGGTGCCGAGGTGCCGCTCGAGCTCCAGCCCGGGCGGTCGGTGGAAATCGCCGTGTCGACCGTGCAAAACCGGCCTGACTACGGCAAGAAGGCATTTGAGATGGGCCGCGAGACGGGCGATGGCTGGGCCATGTCCTACCGCCAGCTCCAGGAGAAGATTGAGCTCATCTTGGCGCACGACCGGCCAGACCCTGCCATGGAGCGCCAGCTTGTGCACTTGGCGCAGTTGGTCAGCGGCTACGAGGGGCCTGCCTCCGAAACAGAGACACAGCTTGCCACGTCCCACTTGTGCTTACTTTCGGCGCAGGTGGCGGCGGTGCGTGCTGCCAGCGCCCACAACGTCGTGCTTTCCCGCCGGCTTGGGCGGTGAAACAAAGCCAGAAAGCAGAGCCAGAAAGCCAGAAAAGCAATTCTGAAAAACAAAACCCACAAAATGTGTCTTCCCATCCTGTTATTACTATACACCGATCATGTCCCATATATGCGGCCAGCGGCCGTCTCCCAGCACGTTACGACTTTTTTTGTTCCCCCATTTCCTTGAGGATGTTGGCCTTTCGATGAGCCGTGGGCACGATGCGGTCCAAAACCTCGCCATGCTTTTTCTTGTACAGAAACACAATGTTGGCGTCCTCGGCGCCAAACTTCTTAGCGAGTTTCAGATAGAAGAGGCCGCATGCGTTGCAGAGAGTCCGGGAACCATCCGGGCCCCGTCTCCATTCGGGAGTCTGCGTCAGCGAGCAGTGGCAGCAGATGGTGTTTGCCTTCTTCTTGCGTCCCCGCTTTTTCGGGGTACTCTGCTGCGACGAGCTCTCAAGCATGGCCGCCGAGTCCGAGTCGCCGAAACTGTGGGCTCTTTTCGCCGCCTTGGGCACCGCAAACGCCCGCAGCGTCACCGGGAAAAGGTCGCCCATCAGCTGCGACCGAGAATAGCTCTGGAACGAGTCTCGGGCGTCCTGAAACGTCAGCGGGATCTTGGAGCCCTTCAACGCATCGATTGGCGCACCAGTGACGTGGTTCTCGATGTTGAAGAGAATCTCGCTGACAGACGGCAACCGGACTCTTGCGCCAGGCAAGCCCGGATTTGAGATGGAGCTGCGGGTCGAACTGGTTCCCGAGTCCGCACCACTGGAGCGGTGCGTGGGCGGCGCCATTGGCGGGTTCCACAAGGTGGGGTGGGACGACGGACTCTCTCGTTCCCACGAAGAATTGTACATTTCACGCGTGTACTCTAGAGTTATGTCGATGGGAGGCCCATGGCTGCGGTGTTGCTCAAGACATGCCTGGTCACGGTCGTGACATATCAGAAAAATGGACTGCAATTGACCTGCTGCCTGGGTTTTTGTATCTGCCAGTTGGGCGTATGAAGGTTGCAAGTGTGTTGGAGAAGCAATGGGAGAGTCTGGGGGAGAGATGAGGAAGGATGCAGCAGCTGGTTGGGTGGGAAGAGTCTCCATGCGGCCAGACCACCAATCGTGCTTGGTAAAAGACGGAGCGGGCCCACTGCCGTGGGATCGCTGCATTATATAAACAAAGCCCCACTAGGTGTCGAATCTAAGAATGATATTATGAACCGCTCGGTTAATTCACTTTTGAGCTATGCAGAATGCATGCAGCCGTGCTGGCCGATCGTAAATTGCGCGTTGTGCAGGAGCAAATGTAGGTACCGCTGATGGGGTGATATTTTTGGTTCTGGCGACGATATGAATATCTGAAACCCGGCTGAAACGTAAGAGTTCACGCGCCTTTCCGACAAGGACGGCCCTTATGTCCGTGTCGTGTGCACATTGACGCCGAGGCTCTGTCGAATCATGGTTTCATCGGCAGCGTCGAAATCTTGAAACACCCTGTCCGGGGTTCACGGGCACCAGCACTTTGCTCCATTCGGCAGAAAAAAACACAACAATAAGTACTTCACGACTAGATACGCGCTCCCTGAGAGAACAAGCTTAAGCTAGCTGTATTGGTTCCAGATCTGGACCGTTCGACAAAAGCGGTAGGCTGGTTGGCGCGTCTCGCACCGGAATGAGACTAAAGCAAGGTTTGCGCACTGTTCCTGAAACATCGATGGGGCTTGACTGGTGCACGTTTCAGAAGACACAGTTTGACACAAAAAAGCAGTGTGTCATATTCAGCATCTCCTGAACCACCCTGGTGGTTTCATCCTAAGTGCTGGTGCCGGAGCAGAAGCACATTTGTTTCGAATTGGCGGCAACGCCCGCTGCAGAAGCCGAGATACATCCTCCATATGCGGCTCGATCGAATAACCCCATTCGGCTCACTCGGATCGCAAATAGCTTACCCCGAATTCCAGCAAACCCTAGCTAGGTTTCATAAAGAAATGGGGCGAGGTAAACAGATTGAAGACAATTTGCCCAGTTTTCGCTTTGTAAAATATCTTTAAAGCTCTGTGCCAGTTTACAGGCCCGTAGGCACCGTCGATGAATACGGTAATAATTAATGTGGGTGTTTGCCGAAAGGTGTGCGTGGACAGGTTGCTAGCCGCAGAAATTACATGCGAGCGCCCAAAATGTGTTGGGCGGTCTAGAATGCGCCGCGCCCTATGCGTTTCAGGTTGTGCGATCTGAAACCACCAATTCATATTTAGTCTCTTGTTTGTCTCAAGTCTCGTTTCGGTCCTTCCAAACATTATTGACTCTCTTTCAAAGCCAGCAGTCCTTCCTTGCTACACCCTATCCACGCTGGCTTTCTCAATCACCAGGCTGATTACTGGACATCGCACTCCCCGCCGTCACTTTTCTACCGATCCCGGATTGAGCCATGTCTACCGACTCGGCCGAGGTAAAGGAGTCGTTACGCCTCATTGAGGACTTGAAGTTTTTTTTGGCAACAGCTCCGGCAAACTGGCAGGAAAACCAGGTCATTCGGAGATACTACCTCAATAACGACGAGGGCTTTGTGAGCTGCGTCTTCTGGAACAATCTCTACTTCATCACCGGCACAGACATTGTCCGCTGCATCCTATACAAATTCCAGCATTTTGGTCGTACCATTGTCGACCGCAAGAAGTTCGAGGAGGGCATATTCTCCGACTTGCGAAACTTGAAGGCTGGCACCGACTCCGTTTTGGAGAGCCCCAAACTGGAGTTTCTTGAGTTTCTCTACAAAAATTCCTGTCTTCGAACGCAGAAGAAGCAGAAGGTATTCTTCTGGTTCAACGTTCCCCACGACAAGCTTATGGCCGATGCGCTCGAACGAGACATCAAGAAGGAAAAGGCCGGCCAGGCGGCCACATCAGTGGCTCTGCGCGAGCCCGCTCTTCTGTTCCACTACGTCGAGAACAAATCAAAGTCGCTATACGAGCAGCTCGCCCAGCATCTCGAGGACGTGGACGAATGCAAGGCCGAGGAACGCGTGCAAGGCTCCGCGTCGAGCGCCCTGAAGCTCAACGATGATTCTTTATCCGGATCTCCGTCTGGATCCGACACCAACGGCGACTCGGAGAACGAGCCATCGCATACGGAGCTCAAAGTAGAAGACCCGGAGGACAGCGGCGACTATGACGACGACTTCCCGTTGGACTACCTAGACCGCGAGGTCGCTCCACATCTGCTCGTGCCCGAACCTCGCCAGCGAGAGGGCGGACGTGACTTCATCACCCTTGATGCTAACCACCACTCAGGGTCATTTATCAACGCGTTTGACAACGACTTCGACAGTCTAGACTCCACGATCTTCCTGAACCCAGTCAGCTTGGTAAGCAATGACGACTATTTGATTGAACAAACAGTTCCCACGAGCATGGCCAGTGCTTCCCAGGTGTACTACCCAAGACTGGCGAGGTTTATGGAAGACCAGCCTTCGTTCTTCCAGCAAGCATTGCCCGCTCCACTGTACCCGCCGTCGTCAGTATTGGCCCCAATGGCAGTTCCCATGGATTCGGGCTACATGGTGCACGATGACCCCGCCACGTACGGCCACGGCGCACATGTGTTTCCTGAATCTGAGTTCTATCCCTCGTCGATCCCAATGGGCCAACCCCATCCCTACGCGTATCAGGACTATCCGCCGCCCCCCAGAATCCATTACTACGACGAATCTGACAATGCCATGAGATACGCAATCCCATCCCGGAGACAACAAGAGATCAGCAGCACTATGATGCGGAAACGCCATCAGCTACAACTTGCAAGATCGCCAAGAGTGTTTAAGCCAGCAGTTTCCTTGAAGGGACGCAATACAGATCTCGAAAACAAGCTCAAGGCCCGCATAAAGGAGGAAGGCTACGACCAGTTCAAAGGCTCCAAACAGGACCCTGCCAACCTGTCGTCTGTCTCGGCATCCTCCCGGCCAAATTGACGAAGTACGCCAAACCAGGCTTACGTTGCATCGGTGAGCGCGTCAGTTACGGAACAAGGCGTTTCACCCCATCAGCATAACGCATTCGCTCTTTCACCCACACCGTTATGTACATTCATTAGAAATAGATATTAAGCAGGCTAGTTGCTGAAAAACTCTACCATTCTTCTCTGCGGTTCACTGAAGGATCCCATTAACTCCCTCATACAATCAATGTTTGATTGCAGACTTCTCGCTTGTTGAGATGTCTCCGACAAATCTCTTAACTTAGCGGCACGAAGCAAATTGCCGTAAACCTCAATCACAGACTTGCGAATCTGGGCAAGCTCATGATTGATGAACTTGAAGAGCACCTGATCGACCCTGAAAATAAAGTTTCCGTTAATCATCAAGGGAAGAGTGTTCAGTGCCATTAATTTGCTCAAGCAGCCAGCCGTGAACACCAAAAGCTCTCTTTCCTCCGCCTGCGCAGCAGATAAAGTGTCCATCACCTCGTCAAAAATCTCCAGACTGGAATAGATGCCACAAAGACACTCGTCGAACGTTTCTTCAACCGCTAGACAAACTGTGGGTAGCGGGTCTGCGCTGTGCTCCGCATGAAAGCGCACAAGAGTATTCCAGAGTCCGTGAAGCTCAATCTTGTGCCCGTTGATGAGCAATTGCTTGAAAATCATAACCACACCAATTACATCGACATTTGGTAACGCTGCAGCACTGAGGACGGATTTTTCTATCATTTCGTTGCCCTCATTCTTCATGTGACTCGAAAGCTCGTTGTGAGATATACTCTGGAGGAGATTGAGAACGTCAGAAAACAGCTGCCTGTTCTCAGGCTCGCTCAAAAGTGCATCGGCTAGGGGTTTGACATCCGCCACACCCATCTGCTCACATTCCAAGAGGCTGTATTTCATGAAGTTTTGGGCATTCAAGAAATTGAAGCAGTTGATATCTGTATAGCTGTACTCCCTTGCTTTCTGAGGAGATCCCGACTTCACGTCCTCGAAAATGGATATCAGTCGGGACTTGCCAGAGAATTTGGCCAATGGATCCACCTTTTGTATAAATGTTTCGATACAGTTTGCCTTGTTCGACAACCTTACGTGCGAAAAGTCATCGGCCAATTCACTCAGCATGTCCAAATTCGGTTTTTCCTGATCTTCGATCTGAAGTAATTCTCTCTTGATGGGCGAGCTGTAGTGCTCGTGATTGACATCGACCACTTTAGGCTCAGATGCACAATTTGTTTGCTCCAAGAGGCTTTGTCGAGATGTTTGATCAAAGGTTATTTGCTCACCTTGCACGTCTTCCATTTCAACATCTGCTAATGGTTCATCGCGTGGTTCCGCACGCTCGTTTTGAGAATGCTGGATTCTGGCCTTTGACGGAGATTGCTCAGATATATCATCTGATCGATCCTTCAGAGTTTGAGGTAGTAACATGGTAAATTCAGAGGGGCATTTTAAAGGCGACAAGGTCTCAAAATTGGATCCTGGGGCAACCTGTGTGAGCTCGGGTATGTTGAACATGGTGATGTCTGTGTTCTTGTATTCGAGAGAGTCGTCGATTCCAACGAGATGATGAATCTCTCTTCTGTTGCTCACGGTCACGGACGACAGCTGCGATGTAAATAACACCGTATTAATGGCATATAACTTTTTCAAAAGAAGCTGGTAGTCGTCTCTCAAGTTTGTTTGGTGTATGATCGGAACAAGCTCAAATAAGGTACCAGCCAATTTTGTGAAATGAACATCAGTAATGGGTATCTGTGATGCCACAAACGTGCCGAACATGATCAACATTTTCAACATTACACCCTTGAACCTGATGATTTGCATAACCAAAAGTTTGTCATCGACGACATTGTCCAAATCAGCAATGTAGGAGATCACCGTATCAATCGAGTCGTAGAGTTCGTCCTGATTGAAGAATTTGATAATACTCTCGAATTTTCTTTGCTCAGGCTTCAAGATTATTGAGCAGATTCTCAAGAAATCTTCTCCCGAGAAGAATTTCCTCGTTTTGCCGAGAATCATCCCCAGGTCGTCGAACAAAGGCATGAGAAGGGTAGCATTGACCAACGAAACTTTCTTCAAAAGCGGTGACACACCAGACGGTAAGTCCTCGTCCCCTAGTAAAGAGTAGCGAAGTAGCTTTACACCTTCTGCAACCAAGGACTCATCAGTGTGAGACAAAAACTTGAGAATCGGGTCTTCTTGTGGGTTGTATTTGGCTGAATATGCCTTTGACTCTGGGGAGGTAGAACGCATCGGAGGAGAAGCAACAACGCTTTCGGCTCCGACCGTATTCTCGTTTTCACGCTCCAACTTGAGTCCAGCGCTGAACAGGGGTGAAAAAAGTTTCTGCGTGTCGAGGTTACTCGACTTGGGTCGCTCAGATTTGTTCGTTGATGCTGCTTCCAGAAGTGACGGCAGCTGAGCTCTGGTGGTAAGTCCGGGGCTGAGGTTGCCCGACTGATTTGATTCCACAGCTGTTTCGAAATCAATTTCTTGAAGAGGTCTTTCCGACTTCGACAAATCGAGCTTGGAGCGACTGACTGGCTTTTTCATGAAAACGTCATTCCGACTAGAAGAGTCAGCGTCAGCTTGATGAGCAGGAGGCATCGGCAGAGTCTGCTGCCTTGAGCTTGAACGTGACAAGTACTGCTTCTCCCTTATTTCCTTGTTCTTGGCCAAGATGGACTCTCTAATGGATGGGCGACTTCGTTTGACTGTAAGCGACGAAGCGGGTCGTGATGTAGAAGCGATTTGTGGGGTATGTCTTTCGAGTCCTTTCACCGTGTTTGAATCCAACTTGGTCAAAAGATCCGTGGCTGCAACCTGCGAGATCTCATAGTATTTGCGGTAGGCATCCTTCGCTGCCTGCCTCACCTGTAGGTTGGGATCGGATAGCAATTTAACGAGGACCTTTTCGACGAGCTCCGAGCCGTGCGCAGGCCACGAATCGTGGGTTTTGACCATGTATATCTGGAGCCACACAGGGGCGTAGGCGCGGGTGTTGACGCTCTTATCGAACGCGGCGGAGGACAATCTAGATGCGAGTCTCGAAGTCAAGGAGGCGTTGATCAAGATGGCGCAGATGGCGACGTGTGCATTGGTGTTGGTGAGATTTTTCGTGTTGGAACACAACTTGATGAGCGTAGGCATGAAGAGGTCCACAAGCGGGTCAAAGGTGGCGCCGCAGATGACGGCGAGCTCCTTGACCAACTGGCAGGAGTTGACAGAAAGCGTTGTTCGCAAGGACGAGAGCGACTTGCAGATGCCTTCCAGAGAGTCTCTGATGCAAGCCCAGAAGTCGTCAGGAAACGCCAGCGGGGCGTTTCCGCGGAGAAGCGACCGCATTTTGAGCACGCTCTTCTCCCTGGAGCCCCAGTTGCGTTCTGTTTCCTTATTGAGAAAGAAGGGCGCCATGTCGGCAAACATGGATGCAAGATCGGATGCATGGGTCACGTCGATTTTCTTGACAGACGCATCGAGAGCGTAGTTGGGAAGCGACGCGGCGAGTTCGTCGAGCAAGCCGTCGAGAGCACCAGAGGACTCGGCGAGCGAAGGCGAATTTTGCTTTGGCGAAGCCCGTACGGTGCTCTTGGGCGGCGTCTCGTCATGGAGCAACGGCGACACAGGCGCGTTGATGCTTTTGTGCTTGAATGATGACAGCTGGGTGGCCTTCGAAAACGACGATAGCGGGCGGGAGCGGGCGGCAGCAGCTGGGCCCGGCGCATCCAGAGAACGGCCCTTTTTGGCGCCTTCTGCGGACGAGCTCCACGACACCGCGGCGGCCGTGCCCATGATGGCGGTGCGGAGCGGCGGTGGCACGCCGTTCTTCTCCAAAACCTTCTGGAGCTCGAACTTGTGGAGCCTGTTCAGCTTCACCTCGTAGAAGTTCTCGAGCAAGATGGAGATGTTCGACACGAGCGTGGCGTCGGCCGTGTGGGCCGCGAGCGCCGCGGCCAAGGAGTCGAGAAACACGTCCAACTTGAAGTGTGGACTGACCGAAGTGAGGATGTGGTTAAGCCACACCACGGTTTCGTTGACCAAAAGCGTGGAGCGGTTTCGTAGGCCAAACTCCACGAGGGCAGACTCGGTGGCGGCGGGTGCGCTGAGCCAGTAAGCCTCGAGCGCTCGGCGGGCAGCTAGCTTGACGGACGTACGCGTGTCGGCGATTCTGGGAATGATGATGGGGAGAATGAGGAAGCCGTGGTCGCGTAGGAGGTGGCCGCGCGAGTCCTGGATGTTGACGCGCTTGACCAAGTGGCAAACCAAGTTGAAGGCCAAGTTGTGGAGCGTGGGATCGGGCAGGTCCATGGCCACGGCTAGCGCCTGGAAGTACTTGGGCACGTAGGCGAGATGGACGTGATCCTTCTTCACGTGGGTCTTCAAGTCGGTGAGGAGCGTGGTCTTGTCCTCCGTGGACCCATGGAGCACCACGCCGTACAAGCGGTCGCCCGAGAGGTCCATGTGTGCAGAGTGGGGGCGCAAAAAGACGGTGGTGGAGCAAAACAAAGAGTGGTTGATGCGCGTGAGTGTTGATGTGCGTACTGCACGCTGCGCGCGGCTTACGAGACGTGGAAGCTTACTAGATGGGCGCCAGAGTGTGTATTGGCTCCAGCGGTGTCTTCGAAGGTCTTATCCTAGAAGAGCTGTGGCGCCCTTGAACGAGTTTCTTTCGCACGTTCGCCTCGGACTGGCGGGACCCTGGTCTAGGCCGCGTGCTTCGAACAATAATCTTTAGCGTTCTGCTCTGTTGGAATTCTGGTTTCTGATGAGACCCTGGCCTAGGTCGTCTGTTTTCAGCCAATGTCCTGCCCTGTTTAGTATCTGGTCCCAGTTAGTCTCGGAGCTTGGCTCTCAGATCCCAGCTAGTCTAAGATCTCATATCTGAGCTAAAGTCTTTTCTCTGGTCTTTTGCCCGTCTCTTCTCTTCTCATCTCATCTCATCTCTGGTCTTCGGCCACAGCGCCCTGGCTAGGCCTTCGTCACCGCCCAGATCAAACCCAACGCGCCCATCGACACCGCCGTGATGAGCTTGGCCTCGTTCTTGGTCACCTTGTGCTTGGCCTTCGATTGATGCACGTTCTGCACGAGCGGGCGCTGGGCCACGGCCGCCAGGACGCTCGTGTCGCGTGCCACGTCGGGCTGCTGCTTGACCGTCAGCACGAACGAGTCCTCGCGCCCGTCCACGTCATCCACGATCACGTCTTGCACGTTGCCAAAAAAGTCTGTGAGCAAAACGGAGCTGGCGTCTCTCTCAAAGAGATCCGTGCGGATGCCGGGGTTCGAGTGCACGTTCTCGTACGTGTACTCGTCAAAGAGCTTATCCATGGTCACGCGGGAGTTGCGTTCGATCTTCTCCAAAAACTCCAACGTGTAGAAGGTGAAGCGGTCAATCACGGCCACGCCGATGTCCAAGTCGGAGTGGTGCGAGTACGACGACTCGTCGAGCCGCGACGACCCCACGCTCAAGATGTTGGGCGAGTAGATGCGCTCGTACATGGTATTGGCCTGACACGTGTCGATCATGAAGAAGATCTCCTTGTAGCGCTTCTTCTCGTGCATCTGCTGGAACGCGTCGGCCAAGTCGTACGAGCCGATCTCCTCCGCGTCCTGGAACTTGAGAAACTCGTTGCCGCCGTGGCCCGTCAAGTAGATGAAGATGTTGGAGTTCTCGTCCGTGAGCAAGCGCTTGCTGCGCGGGTGGTTGGCGTCCCACCGGTCCGTGAGTAACCGGATGAAGTTTTCGACCGTGACCTCGTACCCGCGGTAGTCCACCTCGATGTCGTCGCCGTACAAGTCGATGGCCTGGTCCATGTTGTTGAAGATGGTGCCCGGGAACGCGTTGCGGGGGTTGCACGCGATGTCGTCGGCCATCATCAAGATGATCTGCGAGTCGGGGATGCCGAGCCGCTTCACGGTTCTGTACAAGCTGAGCGTGTTGGCCATGTGTCTGTAGTTAAACCAGAACCGGGACGTGGACACAAGCACTGCCCAGTTGTTTGTATGACCTGCGGAGCTGGCGTGCTCGCCGCCATTGTCCGTGGCTGCATCGGCGCACACGGCCACGCCGATCGCCGTCGCTAGAATCCACCAGAGCCTGGCCCAGAGCATTTGTGAGTGGAGGTGGTGATGGTGTGGTGATGGTGTTGTGCGACGCCACGAGTGCGCGCGGTGAAGGCGCGGCCTCCAGAGGGCGTCTGGCAATTCCGGCGATTTTGGCTGCGGCGCTACTCGAAATGCTGGCAGTTCTCGGGTTCGGCGGCGGCAGCGTCCTTTTATGGTTTTGGGGCCCGCGTGCGTTTTGCGGCCTTCCCCGATTGGTGTATCTAGTATTTAGCTGGCGGCCCGGAGCGCCCGCTCGGAAACAGCAATCTGCTTCTGCAAGCGCCGCTGATCCCGCTCGAGCGCCAGCTTCATCTTCAGGCTCAAGCCCATCATGCGCCGTAGAATCCACAGCACCTCAAGGCTGTTGACGCTACGGCGCATGGCGAAAATAAGCCTGCTGCCCTCGTCTCGCGCAAGCTTAGCGGCTTTTTCTCGAAACTCCTCGGCCCGTGCTTCGCCGTACATGCTGGCGACCTTGCGCAGAAGCGAGCGGGCGATGAGCGCCGCCTGGCTGGCTGTGACCACGCGGCCGTCGGCGGGGCGGCCCTGGAAGCCCACCGTCTTCTCGGCCACGCCAATGATGTACTCGAGAGCGCCCGAATTCAAGAGCTCCCGCGTCTGGCGTGGGCACTTGAAGTTGCTGGCCACCACCTGTGCCCGCGAAGCCTCCATGACCCTGTGGAGATGAAACGTGGCGCCGTCCCGCTCGATGGAAAAGTAGCAGTGGGCGTCCATCGTTGGCGCGGCCCACACGTTGTACTCGAGCCGGACCCACGTCACCCTGCTGTTTCGAAAGAGCTGGTGTGTTTCTTCCGCGTGCCCCTTGCCCTCGCGAGGCCCGCCGAGCATATGCGCAAAGCCTTCTTTGGTCTCGAGCTCCACTGGAAGCGCCTGGAGCTCCTGCTGGAGCCGGAGGATGTTCTTCACCTCGAGCGCCCGTGTCTGGGCTGCCAGCGCCTCGCGTTGGGCCTGCTCGGCCGCCTCCTGCTGCTGCTCGTCCGCGTACGACTTGGCCCGGAACACCTCCTGCGGCAGAATGCCGTTGAGCGTGGCCCGCAGCAGAATGCCCACCTTCATCGTGCCCACCACGTCAATGACATGGCACACGTCCTTGGCCTCGTGGAGGCGGAGCCCGCGCCCGATCATCTGCGTGAGCAATGGCCGGGACTTGGTTGGCCGCGCCAAAATGAGCGAGTCGATGTTGGGAATGTCCGTGCCCTCGGTAAAGACAAGCACGTTGCACAACACATCGATCCGGCCTTCCCGGAAGTCCTGCAAAATGCCCACGCGCTCGTGCTTCGCCGTGTCACCGCTGACATACTGGGCGTTGACGCCCTGCGACTGGAGCACGCCGCAAAGCGTCCGGCAGTGCTCCACGTCCACACAGAAGATCAACGTGGACCGCAACGCGAGGCGCTGCCGGAGCTGCACGTAGACACGGGCCACCTGCAAGTTGACGCTTTCCTTGTTGACCTCGGCCGCGAGCTGCTTGACGCTGAAGTCACCATTGACCGTGGCCACGTTTTCGAGCGAAAGGTCCGTTTTGATGGACGAAAAGCGGGCGTCGCAGAGCTCGCGCTGCTCCACCATCGTCTGCAACGTGCGCTCAAACACTACCGCGTCAAACACCGCGCCGAGCCGCTGCCCGTCGGCCCGTTCCATCGTGGCCGTGAAGCCCACCACCACCACGGCCAGCTGCGGCTGGAGAGCACCAAAGTGGCCGAGGATCTTCATCCACGACGCCGCCGTGGCGTGGTGGCACTCGTCAATCACAATGGCCTTGAACTGGCCCGGATCGTACCGCTGGAGCCGCGAGAGCCGCACCAACGTCGGCACCGAGCCCACAATCACGTCTGCGTCGCCGGTAGGCACCTGTTTGCGCATGTCCACTTGCACGTCCAAGGCCGGGTTGATGCGGCGGATTGTCTGGGCGGCCTGGCGGACCAACTCCTCCTTGTGGGCCAAAACAAGCGTTTTGCTTTGGCCCGGGCGCTGTGCACGGAGCCGTGGGATCAAATGGGCCATGACCACGGTTTTGCCGCCACCCGTGGCGAGCACGACCGCCGGGCGCTTCATGCCGGCGTCCACCGCCGAGACCACACTGTCAACGGCCTGCCGCTGGTAGTCACGGAGCTCGAAGGGCGCTTTTGTGGAGAGCGTTGAGTAGGATATGGATGTGGGTGTGGAGAATGAGGAAGGCCGTGGGAGAAACGGAGGTAGCTTGGGGGCGCAAACTGAAACACGGCCGAAACAGCCGAAACAGCGGGCGCGTGCCGCCAGTCTCTTCCACGCCAAGCCGCTCATTGGTGCGGCGGTGTTGGTGTCAGTGGCTGCGAAGCGTGTTCATCATCGCTCTTCATGTCCACGCGCCGCGCTGCTTGCAGGACCTACACATTGACGTGGTGATGTTTCTTAAATCCTACCCAACCTAGCTCTGTTCCTTCAGTTCTTCGTCTTCTTCTGCCTAGCTCTTGTGGATGTCGACACGGCACCGCTTGTAGACGTTGTGGAAGTACAAGCCGGAGTCGCCGGCCTTCTCGGGCCCGTCGGCGTCCTCAAAGTCCGGCGGCCGGATGCTCAAAACAGCGTAGCTGCCGTCCTCGCGCAGCGCATCCCGCGACGGGCGGACAAACTGGCCCGGGTTGATCACAACGACGCCCTTGATCACCTTGGCAAAAAATTTCAACTCGGACGGAATCACCAACACGTCCGGAAGCGAGTCGCCGAGCTCCGTGAGCCCGAGATACGGCACCTCAAGACACGCGCCGCCGACGGAGGTGTCAGCCAAGTCGTCGCCCACCACGCCCTCCTTGAGGAGCGTGGTCTTCTCAAGCTCGTCGGCGGTGCCCGCGCCGCGCCGTATGGACCCTGGAAACGCGGGGTAGTAGCGCTTCTGCTCGAAGATGTGGAGCGCGATGCGGTCGAAGCGGTTGGCCGGCGTCTTGGCGGCGTCCGCCGCCGTGCCCGCGCGGTAGACGTCGCGGAGGTCCTTGAAGATGTCGTTGTTGGAGGTGCCAAACAGCACCTCGTTGACCGAGAAGCCGCTCGGGTTGGGGAAGCACTTGAAGTTCTTGGGTAGGCCGAGCTTCTTTCTGTCGAGCGGCGACTGCGGGTACGACGCGTGCTTGCTGGTGGCCTCGGTCAACGACGGCATCAACACCACCTGGATGGACGACGCCACGTTCTTGAGGATGGGCGTGATCTTAAGGCGAAAGAGCTCGTCCAAGTCGCGCGGCTGCTGGTTGGCCGGCACGCCGGCCACGTCCACGTCGCCAGCCTCCACGCACTTGTTGGCCAAGTCGAGGAACGGGCCAAAGAGAAGCGCGACATGCGGCTTGACGTCGTTGTTCAAGTGGTCCACAAGCGCCGCAAGCTTCGAGTAGTCGAGCGTGTTCTGGTTGCAGAACGGGCCCGCGGCCACAAACACCTTGGACCCGCCGAGCGAGCCAAACTCCTTGAGCTCGCTTTCGCTGGACACCGCCGCGCCGAGCTCCGGCAAGCTCATCACCTCCTGGACCACGAACGCACGCCCGGTGGGGTTGCGCCCGCGGAGACACACAATCTGGCCGGGGAATAGCGAGTAGTCGCTGACGTGCGACAAGTCTAGCGGGATGCGCTGGCCAATGCCGCCCAACCGCGACGTCTCCAAGAACAACGACTTGTCATTGAGCACGTGGAACGCCGCCGAGTCGTACGCCGCCGAGTCGGGCACCACGCGCCCGCAGCACATCACGTCGAACTGCGAGCTCATGCACGGGTTGCTGAGCTGGACGTCCTTGTTCTTGTAGAGCTCCAGCAACTGCAGGCTGACCGTGTCGATCTGCTCGTCAAGCACGTCCGCGCTCTCGAGGAGCTTCATGGCCATTGTGCGGAAGCGGAACTTGTCCGCGTCAAAGTTCGCCGCCAACTGCACGCTGGCGGCGTACTCTGGCACGCTCACGTGGGGGTTCAACGACTCCACCACGGCATGGGCGGCCTCCGGGCCGCCGACGAGCTGCGACGACTTGCGCGGGCTCGAGCCGAGGTCCACGCGCGTGGGCGACGAGTCCGGCTCGCTGGAGGGCGCCGCTTTTCTGCGCTTGAGCTGCGGCGTGGCCGGGAGGTTCACGCCCGGGCTGGACGAGAAGTCCACCATCGGCTTGCGCTTGACCGAGAGGTCGCGGGCCTTTTTGAGCGCCGGCGTGCGCTTTTGCTGGGCGCTCTCTATCGCCCGCTGCAAGTACTGCTGGAAACGCTGCACCGTGGCCGCGTTGGGGTCCACATCGCCGTCCTCGTGCGTCACCACGAACGACTCCCAGTGGACGTAGACATCGTCGTTGGAGAGGTTGAAGAGCGCCTTGAGCGCCACGAGCTGGGCGAGCGTGTCGCTGTTGGACACACCAAGCTTTTTGGACAACCAGTCTCTGCTGGGCTGGTCGATTTCGGCAGACATGGAGGAGGAGGAGCCAGGAGACGCGTACGCGCGCGTGTGAAGAGATGGTGTTGATGGGGTACTGGCGCGCGGCCGTGGCCATGGCTGGATGGAACAAAGAATACATAATGAACTGTGTAGGGGATTGCAGAGTATGTGATGAACCAGGGGATTCAAAGACATGCTTGAGCTAGATCATTGAACATGTCGACTGCCTTAGGTCGATTGTAGAATATGGCCATCAAATTCCTGGCAAACATCAGTCGCAGTTTCGGGTAAGTGAGTGAGAAATGTAATACGCCATGGTGAAGCTGATACACCAAAAGATGGAAAATGCACGGAGCAAGAGAACTGATTGTGGCATCACAGCCGATGAGATTTTCATTTTTTTCTTCAAATTCAATTTATATGTTTTATTTTGGTAGTTTGACTTAATGTCTACATGTTAGATTCCGATGATACAGCCATCCCTTCCTCGGAGTGGCGTTTATTTCTCGTTGTTCAGCAATACAAATCGCCGAATATATCTTTCTCGTTTTACCAGGCTTCATTCGATTCCTTTCTAATCTGCTTTCTTCTTTCTTCCTTTCTTCCTTTTTACTCTACCGCCTCTTTCCGTTCCCTGGTGGCTTGCGCCCGTACATTGCTGGGTTCTATATAAGCGCAACGACTAATTACTCGTCAGACACGGCGGTCTCGGTCTCCTCGGCCTTGGCGTCTTCTTTCTCCTCGGCCTTGGCGTCTTCCTTCTCTTCAGCCTTGGCGGCATCCTTCTCCTCGGCCTTTTCCTCAACATCCTCGGCCTTGTCCGCGTCCTTCTTCTCCTCCTTTCTCATCTTCTTTCTGTTGTTGTCCTTGAACGAGTTACGTCTCTTGGTCACCTCGTTGACGCCAAATCTCTTGCTGGACTCACGCATCTCTCTGAAGGTCAAAAGCGACATCTTCTTCAAGAGGTCCTTCTTGTCCTTGACGTCTTCCTCAGCAATGATGCCGTCCTCATAGCTGGTCGAGACACCCAAGAAGTACTCGGCGTCCTCGAGGGTCTTGAACTCCACATCCACAACTCCAATGAACTTCTTCTCGCCCTGGTTTCTAGGGCAGATTCTTCTGACGGAGTTGATGCCCTTCTCCTGGGGAAGGCTGGGCACAATCTTGCTCGAGAGCCACTCCTCCACCTCCTCCTGGGTCAAAGTGGTTGGAAAGCCCTCGATGTGCACCGAGTTTCTCTTTCTGGTGTTCTTGATCTCGCTAAAGTCCTTCAAAGGGTCCTTTCTTCTGATCATGTCCTCGTTGGTGGACAAGAGAAGCTTGTCGGAGGACTTCAAGGCCTCGATCACTTTCTCCTCCGGTCTGTATTGTCTCATACGGCCGAAGGTCAAAATGGTCTTCAACTCCACCCAGCCATCGTTGGCCTCGTAGATTCTCCACAAAAATTTGTCGGTCTGGAGGTTGGAGTCGGAGAAGTAGAACTCCACTTGCTTTTTAACCTTCTCGCTGAAGTCGTCGCCAGTATAAATAGAATCAGACATGATGCCGGTGGAGCTCGATGAGGCGCCCACAATTTTGCAGGGTCGCCAAATGCACCCGTACCTCCCACAGACACGCCCTTCCTCTACATTAGGGCAGCAGGCGTGTTTGCGATGGCCGCTTGCTCGATGTACGGCTTTTGGGTTATGGAAGGTGTGAAAGAGATGTAAGTTGGGATGCAGATAATGGGGCCGTCTCATTCAATCTTGCAAGTTGCCCTCAATCGAGAGGTGCTCTTGTTCTTTTGAAATTTACACTGCACAGAATCCGTGATAGTTTAGTGGCTAGAATTACCGCTTGTCGCGCGGTAGACCGGGGTTCAATTCCCCGTCGCGGAGCTTTCTTTTTGCTCCCGCCTTCTTTGCCTAATAAGATGCTGCTCTGTAGCATTATATATAATACCAATGTTGCTACGTTTGTGGGAGGCAGCGTACAGGCAATCAAGCGCGGTGTTCATTTTGACCCTTCCATGTCTATCTATCTTTTGTTTCTGGTCTCCAGATTTCGCGGAGATGTCTGGGCCTGCACTGAGCTCCTACATCACCAATGCTTCAACGGCTTCTTCTCTTCAAGCAGCAACCACGCTGGAGAAACTACACCATGTCCTTCCCCCAGCCGAGCGCAGAGCGCCAAGCAGAGCTCATCGAAAACTACGACCGCATTCTTGCCGATGTGTCGGCCCACCTGAAACAAGAGCCGGTACGTTTGGTGGCCGTGTCAAAGTTGAAACCCGCCTCCGACATTATGGGTTTGTACAACCACGGCGTGCGCCACTTCGGCGAGAACTACGTCCAGGAGCTTGTCACGAAGGCGGCCACGCTTCCCAAGGACATCAAGTGGCACTTCATCGGCGGCTTGCAGACGGGAAAGTGCAAAGATTTGGGACGCGACATTGAAAACCTTTACGCAGTTGAAACCATCGATGCGTTGAAAAAGTGCAAGAAATTGGAGCTGGCCAGAGCCTCGTCCGGCCTCCCGCTCATCAATGTGTATTTGCAGGTCAACACGTCTCAGGAGGAGCAGAAGTCGGGCTACACATTGGCTAATTTGGACGAGGTGTACGAAACCGTGGAGTACCTCACCAAAGAAAGCAAGTGTTTGGAGTTGGAAGGCTTGATGACAATCGGCTCTTTCGCCGAGTCCACGTCGGACGGCGAGGTGAACAAGGACTTTGCTGCGTTGGTGCAATTGAAGCAGATCTTGAAGGACAAGTTCGGATTGGACCTCAAGTTGAGTATGGGCATGAGCAACGACTTTGTCACCGCCATCCAGCAGGGCTCCACCAGCGTGCGTGTGGGAAGCTCCATTTTTGGTGCCCGCCCGCCGAAACACTAGGCTACGCCTGGTGAGAATATATATAGCATTACAATCTACCAGCCCTTGGGTGAATGCGGCCGGCAGGGTCTCCCAGCACTGAGTTTTATCTAGCTGATCTTGTTTCATGGATTCTTGACTTATGTAAAGAATTCGAGTTCAGCTCGCTTCAGAATTACGAGTTCAGCTTCTCTTCAAGATGCTTAGTTTCTCTTCAAGATTTTCTTCAAGCTCAGCTTCTTGGAGACCTTTTCGGAGCTCTTCGAACTGGACTCCTTGCTTGCGCTATCCTTTCCGAGAGAATCGGAGCTCGCCTTTTCTGCTGGAGCGGCCTTCAGCGAGTCCTTGGGCGTGCTGGTGCTGTTGCCAGCCTCTTTGGCCTTGTCGTCCTTCAGCAACTTGCGCTCGATGTCCTTCACATCGTCCATTGAGATGTGGTTGGATCCGTCAATGATGGCCGGACCAGAGCTTCCGTTGGCGCCCTTGGTCTCGATGACGCTGTCATCCTTTTCTCTCCTGGCTTCGAGAGCACGTCTCTCGGCCTCCAATTGAGCGCGCTTGGCCTCAAGCTCTTTGAGCTTTTCTCTTCTGCTCTTGAGCTCCAGTTCATTAGAGGCATTAGAAGTAGAAACGCCTGTCAGGACACCCTTGGCATTGGTCCCGCTAGTGGAAGCGGCAGCTGGACTAGCCTTTTCGCTCACTTCCTCCAAACCCTTCTCGGAGTCAGTCTTGATTTGGCTAACGGAAAGCTGCGCCCACTTGGAACCAGTCAGGACTGGGGCAGAAGCTTCAGATTTGTACGTGTCTCTTCTGTTCTTGAGGTCCGTCTTCAACTGGTCGTTTTTCAATTCCTCCGTGCTCTTCAAGACCGAAAAGACCTTTGAACCAAGCGTGTGGATGAGGAAAAACAAGTGCTCGGAAGCAAACACGCAGACCATCAAGAGAGTAGTCGAAGACACGTTGACACTGGCGCTTTCGAATGCGGTCTGGCCCAAAGACTTAGGAGGCTTGGTGCCATGGCGGTAGAAGGCAGTAACAATAGGAGAGATCACGGATCCGAGCCAAGCCAAAAGAAAGAGGGCGTAGTTCCAAGGATGGATGGAGTCTCTTCTTCTTGGGATACTTGGGCGGAAGTGGTTGCCGCTGGACAACTTCAAAGTGTCCAATTTGAAGGTCAACAAGTTGAACACGACGCAGACCAATGGAGCCAATGTCCAGACTTGGCCAAACATTACCAAGTAGCCGAACTGCATAGCAATGCCTCTGTAGTCGTCGTGAACATTGTACTCGGGAAGATCAGCCGCCTTGCGGACAGTCTCCAACCATTCCTTCTCCTCCGGCTTGTCAACAGGTACCAACTTAGGCTTCTTGCCGAGAATCTTCTCGTTGACGAAGGCCAACACCTTGGGCAAAATCAAAGGCAAGGCGTACTTCAAGAACAACGCAATCACCTGGTTGGTGATGATGTAAAAGCTGAACTGACCGTTCAATCTTTCCTGGTTCATCTTGAAGTTCTCCTGGGACTTGAGCTGCGTCAAATACTTGTACACGTAGCGGTCACTGCGCACGTTATTGGCAATGGATCTTTGGATCGTGGGCAAGGTTGGCTGGATCAAATGGGCAAAAGGCAAGTAGATGAACGAGGTGATGATCAACGGCATGTAGCCGGTCAAGAAGTTCAAGATAAACGTCTTAACCACGAAGGAGTTGTACCGCGTATAGTTGTTGTCGTGGTTCTCCCACACCAAAAACTTCTCGGCCACAAAGTTGTAAACAAGGGTCAAGATGGGCACGAACACCGAAAGAAGCACCACAGGCGTCAAAGTCAAGAACATTTTGCCGGGACCGTCATAGATCTCGGCCAAAAAAATCTCCAACACAAAGCACGCCAACTGGTAGCTGACTAGAATGGTGACAAACACAAGCGCCACGGGAATGAACGTCATCTCCCTGGCAAATCTGTAACCGGAGTGGTGCTCCCGCTCGGGGTGCAGCGTGGACCCATTGAACGACTTGTTCAAGGCGGTGAGGTCCGCGTCGTACTCCTCCACCTTGTGCGAGTTCTGGACGCCCCACAAGTTGGTCAAGTACTTCTCTCTCTTTCCCCACCAGAGAAGAAACAAACTGGCCCACACCACCGTGGTAAAGGTGTACACCATGGAGTAGTTCTTGGAGCGGGCAAAGGCCATGATGCCGAAAACAGACATCACCACCAACGAGCCGCTGTAGAACTTGAGAAGCTCGAAGTAGAGCGCCACATCGCTGCCGTAGAGCGAACAAAAGTCCGCGGTGCCAAACTGCGGCTTCTTCAAGTTCTGAAGCGCTCTGGACAGCACCGACGGGTCGGACAAAAAGCCCGTCACCGGAATCGCTGCCTCAACAAACTTCCACTCGCCTTTTCCTGGCGTCACGCCCAATCCCCCGGACTCCTTTGGCGTCACCAACACCAGGTGGACGATTCTGAGCCTGTCGGCAGGCGTGTCGGATTTTGCCGTGACGCCGAGCTCGTAGCTCTTCAACAAGTCGTTTTTGAAAGCGTCACCGAACGCCTTGTCGGAAAGTTTGGCAAACAAAAGCACGCCGGTTTCGGACCGAGGCCGGGCCTGAAGCTGAAATCCACCGTCTTGCAAGACTGAGACGAGCTTCGACAAATTGGCGTCGTACGCCTTGTCTTTTGCGAGGGACAAAACCAAGTCCAGCTCCTTGATGCTCATTTTGCTGGGGTTAGAAAAGACAATTGGCCTTGGAACTGTAAAAGGGCCTGCTCGATGTTGCTGGTTGCTGGGATGGCTGGTGTACGGGCGTCCCCGACGCAGGCACCTGCTGCGGTTGCTCCGGGGTGCAGGAGAGCAAATGTCACCGAAGCCGTGGGGCCTTCCGTGCAGCAACCGGGCTGCGATGGAGTCACCCCGGCCATCGCCGGCGAATCAGTGGCCACCGATCCCGCCGGCTGTTTTGCAAAAGCTCGACTGCGCACACGCCCGCTAAATCCGGGGTACGCGGCACGTGACCCGCTTCTTTCTGGGGAAGCTTCTTCGGGGTGCCGCAGTGCTGCCGGGGCCGTTTTGGTGCTTTGGCGCAGATGTTCGTGAAACGCTTTGAAACCGCACTGAAACCGCCCTGCGGCACTGAGGCTGCCGGAGTTTTCTCTCGGTTTGTAGGACTCGCCAACATTACATTCTCGCTTGGCTGCGCACCCTTCGCGGCATGTGCTGCTGTATGGAACCTGGCTAGCTAGTCACATGACTCGCTCCGCCTGATCTGATAATTATCTACATGGCAAACAGTCTCCGCTAAAAACGCTTTTGTTAAGCTCACGGGGGTCTCTGGTATCATTTCGATCGCTTTCCGAGCCGCTGCCACAGCTGCAACAAATTCAGAGACCTGCAATTGACGCATCACGTCACCTGGGGCCTCACAACCGCTTGCGCACATGCAGTCTTATCGTGACCACTTACGAAGATGTTTCTTCACTGTCCATGACATCATCAAAGCACATTAACCAGCATGACTCCACATCTTGAATATCCAGTCCAGCGTAAGTGAATCTCAAAAAAGCCTGCACTTGTTCGGAACTCAGAGTATCGACCACGCCCCCAATTCTCGTCGCATTAGATCCTCTCTGCCTTCAGTACGTCTGCCCCCTCTTCACGCCTAGAGCTGATAAAACAGTACCATCACTCTCGCCAAGCGTTAGGTTTTCTGGCAATTTGAAGCCATCCCAGTAATATCGTGTTCCCCTCCAGCGCCCTACCTAATTCTTCACCCACTTCGTCGTCCTTCCAAGTACGTCTTAATCGTGTGCTCTGAACCAAGCGAGGTTTGGCTGAAACAGATTTGTTATACTGGTCTAGGTACTCAATGTGTGGAACTACTTTCTGCTTCACCAACCAACGGTCTCACGGCTGACCAATCTGAAGACGCGTGCTCTGCCGCTCTTCATGTCGCCGAACTTGTAGCTTTCTTTCTTGGCTCCGTTCTTGCTAGCCTCGATGACCTTGATTTTGTCTTTCTTGGCATCATACTCAACCACAATTCCGAGATAAAGCTCGCTGTTGTCCCCTAGGATAGAAGTTTTGGAAGACAAGCCCCCCAACCCTTTGTGGCTCGTGAACTTCCCGTTTTTGACACAAAACACATCACCGGCGCTAGGCTCTTCGATCTTCGACGTTTTGCCATTTGTGATCTTGTAGATTGTGTATCCGAAGCCCTTGTCACCCACAGGTGCCAAAAGATGACTGTCCAGTTGAGAGAGCTGTTGAACAAGATCTGTCACCAATGTCGCAGACCGGTCACCCACGGCCTTCATGGCGAGCTTGGCCAAGTTCAGGCCGTAGGTTTGGCTCATATGATGAAATTGATCCTTCCTCACTCTTGGAGCCCCCTTTGCTTGGCACGACACGAACAAAACACTGTTTCTCGGGTCATCCTTTTCGTACTGCAACTCGAGTATGATTTGAGACAAATCATAGAATAAAATGTAGTAATCTTTGTAAGCAAAAATTCTACCCCCACGCTTCTCAACCTTGTGCTCATCAACCTCAAACACTAGATCGCTGCCGCAAAGCGGCGCAAGACTGTCGGGAATGTCGCTCTTGATCCACCATCCTGAAGAGTCATTGATCTGTCCCAATTCCTCCTTCAACAAGCTGATCTTTGATAGGGCTTGCTCTTGCTCAAGCTTTCCAGTTCCTTTCGCTGACTGCTCGAATGATCCTCTGGTGGATCCTTCCAATGAGGACTTTCTGTGGGAGCTTCCCACAGACAGCGCTCTCGCAAGAGAAGAAACATGTTGTTGGCCTTGAGAGTGCGAAAACGTCAGTGCTTTTTCAGTTACCGGCTTTTCTGGGATTTCATCCACTAGGTTGCTCTCCTCATGAAAAACTTCGTTGCGAGCCGTGACTGGAGGTGGAACAGAGGGAACAGAAGGAAGCTCGCGACTTACTGAACTAAGTGGTTGGGTCGCATCCTGCTCATTATCAAGTTCATTGTTTGGATCCAAGAATTCTTCATCAGACAAGTCTCCCGCTTCAGCCAGTTCTTGTGTGTTTGTTTTATTCGTGTGAGATGGGGGAACTGTTGATGGAATTGGTGGGACAGAATCTCTAGGAGGGACCGGGGCTCTGTTAGGAACGGGTGGCATGTCTTTCGGAGCATGTGCCGGGATTGGAGGAGCCTCGGTTGGAGCTCGGCTAGGAGTTGTAGGAACCTCGGCAGGTGCTCTACTGGGAATAGGAGGAACATCACCAGGCGCGGGGTGTTGAGGCAATGTGACTGGAATAGGAGGCACCTCTGCTGGCGCACTGCGTTGTGGAGTTCTTGAAGGCACTTGAGGAACCTGAGAACCTTGAGGAACCTGAGGAACCTGAGGAACCTGAGGTGGTGCCGTGCTATGTGAAACGGAAGGAGAATTAGGCGATAATCCCGTTGGCACTTTCTTCTCCACATTTTCGTATTCAGACGCAGCATCCACTGCTTCCACTTGTTTCGTAGATGGGGCTTCCGAAAAATTATTTTCTTTCGGATAGCCTTTGTCTGGCACATCGGCATCTGCCTCATACCCACCGAGCTCCCTCTCTGAAACTGTGTCGGGAACTATATCCATATTCAGTTCTTGGGCTTCCAGGAGAGTATTTGGCTTGTCTTCATGTGGAGGTTGTGAGTCTTGCGTCTGGATGTTCACATCATCTGTAATACTTTCAGCTTCTAAGCCATCGACGCTCTTAACTTTCTCACTGGTGGTATCCTCAAACTCATCTTCTTCATCAGCACCGGTGAGAGGAGCACTAGCTTTGAAGTCGGACGAGCTAGGCTCCTTGGCTTCTTCAGCCACCTTGGACGTTGGTGCGATATTCAGTTTCATGCCAGGCATTGGAATGCCACCTGTAGGCACTTTGGGTAAAGCTGAAACTTCCGGCTCGGTCTCCAGATCGAGGCCGCTCGTGCGTTCGGCCTCGTCAGCCTCTACCTCTGTAGCTTCTGTGTCCTTGTTCGGAATTTCCGGCTTCGCAGGTGCTTGGGAAGCTGAAGAGGCACCAAATGGATTGGGCATACCCATCATACCGAACATGTTACGGCCACCTGAGATCTTTGCCATGCGCTCGACCAAACGTCTTCTTCTGAGCTCTTCGTCTTCATCTTCCTCGTCGATGTCACCATCCTCACTCTTCTCCGCTTTGGGTGGCGCTGGCTCTTCAGAGCCATCGAGAGACGGTACTTTCGTTATCGGAGGGATTGTCAGCGACTCGGAGTCTTCAACAATCAGCTTTTCTTCCTGGTGATCCAAATGGGTGCTTTCAAGCGGAACGGCACTGGACACACTTTGCACATCGGCAATCTCGGACGCCAGGGCCTGGATCTCACGATGCTGCTCGTCGTGCTGGCTCGCTTGTTGTTGGGCTGCTTGCTGAGCTTTTGCCTTTTTCTCCTCTTCCAAGTGCTTCTTGCGCTCCTCGCGCTTTTTGATGGCGGCAGCTTCTCGTTCAGCTTGCTCTTCCTGTTGTTTTTGAATCATGGCAATTCTCTCCTTCAAGCTCATTTTGGGCTGAGAGCTTTCCTCTTCGGGCACTTTGTCGCTTTCCCTAACTATATCTTGACTCGAGGCCACATCATTGTATCCTCGAACAATGTCAGAGTCGTCTCTTGGTTTAACTGGAGGAACGTACGACGACTTTGCGGTACTAATAAACTGCTTTTGAATTGCGTAGGGATCGTCTCTTTGCAGAGGCATCAGTCCAGGCATCGGGACTTTAGTAACAGGCGGGGACTTGTGGCTCGCCTGCGGAGGTGCGGAGACGCCAGAGTCAGCCTTTGGTGCTGGTGGTGGGGCGGAACTTGCAACAGACTCTGCTGTAGAGATCTTTTTGGCAGGGAGAGCCTCCTCTGCGGGCTCTGTGTCTTCAAGCGTTGCAGGCTCTTCCTCTGAGGACGAATTTAACTCTGGCTCGTCAGCGGTTTCAGTTGTTGCTTCGGTGGGCGATTGCGGCGGCTGCTCAGGCTTCACCACAAAGTTCTTTGGGAACATGCCCTCTTTGGAGCCGATGGCTCCAGAGTACCAATCTTCGTCCTCGATTGCCGTGACTGTGATGATCTGGCCGGCCTTGAACTGCAAGTCGTCCTCATGCTCGGACGCATAGTCGTACAAGGCCTTAACTTGGAACGGAACGGACATTGTTCGGAGCCGGTGAGAGCAGCGGTTGCTTAGCGGACCTGCTTGAAAATTTATAAACAATTTTTGGCAGGATTCGGTGCCGATCAGGGAATGCTGCCTATCGGATGTTGCGGAAGCTTACGGCGCTTGGTGGTCGAAATTGGTGGCTCAATTGCTATTTTGGCTGGCCGGATGGAGAAAGGCAAGCAAGTAGCGTTTCTAGTGCAAAAAGATATTGTGGTATAGCAAAGCACCAGTATATGTGTTTGGAGTGGCGGGTGGAGTGTCGGTTCTTTTCGTGGGGACGCTGCCGGTGTGATCATAGGGGTTGGCGAGCTCACGTGCGGCGCAGCGCAGAACACACTAAGGCTGCCGCGCTGCGGCCGCGACCGGCGGCAATATTGGCAGCGAGATCGGCGGCGGCTGAATTGAGCGCCGCCAGCAGCGCCGTGACCCAAAAGAGCAAGGCAGGCGCTGCCACTCCAGTCCAACCTTTGGGTTTTGCAGCGGGCAACACCTTCTTAAATATTTCGCCGTCTTGCAGCCAGCGTGACCTGCGGCAGCGATGGCTGCAATTCGACCACGCACAGTTCCGCAGCAGGAGTAGTACAAATACGCACGGATGCCCCACCAGACCGAGCAGGCGGCTCGCTTTTTTGGCAGCCCAGTTTGGCGAAGTTCACGCCCCACACCGGCCTCTGCGGGCCCAGTGGCTCATGGCTCGGCACAGCGCGACGCGGCGCGGCGCCGCGCCGCGCGAGCCAAAGCCAGCTCCACCTCCAGCTCTGCGTCACCACGTCCCGCCATGGCCCCCAAAAAAGCTCCCTCCAGTATTCCGGTGACTGAGCACGAGTTGACGGCGCTCCGGCCCGCCAAGCTCTTCGACTACCACGGACAGGCGTCTGTCACGTGCCTCGACTTCGACGACTCCGGCCAGTACCTCATCTCTGCCGGAGTCGACAAGTCCATCCAGGTGTACGACTGCTACAAGGGCGCTCGGCTCAAAGACGTCCAGTCGCAGAAGTACGGCGCCCACTTGGCCCGCTTCACGCACCAGCCCCTCAGCTGTCTCTACGCTTCCACGCCGACGCAGGCGGACGAAGACCACGACCACACCGTGCGCTACCTTTCGCTCGCGTCCAAAAGCTACTTGCGCTACTTCAAGGGCCACACAGACCAGGTGCTTTCGCTCGAGGTCAATCCAGTGTCCGACACGTTCCTCACGTCGTCGGCAGATCACACCGTGAAAACTTGGGACCTCCGCACGTCCTCGGCCATGGGCAGCATCACGGTGGGCCCGCGTTGCACTGTCGCGTACGACACGCAAGGCATCGTGTTTGCGGTGGCATCAGTATCCTCTGATTCTCTGACGGGGCGCAGCACAGGCTTGGTGTCTTTCTACGACGCCGCCGCGTTCGAGAAGGGCCCGTTTGCCGAGAAACTGGTGGCTGTAGACGGCAGCGAAGAATGGCTCAAGATCGAGTTTTCCAACAACGGCAAATACCTTCTCGTGGGCACGGACTCCGCTCACCACTACGTTCTCGATGCGTTCCTGGGCAAGATGCTCGCACGCTTGGTTGTCAGCCTGCGAGCGCTGCCCCACTGGCTCGGTTTCCAGTACACCCACGCGGGGTCTGCGTGCTTCAGCCCCGACGGCAAGTTTGTTGTGGCCGGAACGCCCGCCGGCAGTATTGTGCTTTTTGCCTTGAGCGAGTTGAAGAAGGAATCTCGCGACAGCCTCGATTTGCATCCATACAAGGTCATTGACGGCAATTTGGGCCCTTGCAAGGTGGTGGCGTTCGACCCCAAGCTCCTCACGGTGGCCACAGCCGACAACACCGTTGTGCTCTGGTCGACGAGCGAGGGCGTGTGATGACGACTGCCCATTTGTTGCTTTGGGCACTTTGGGGCCTGCGTGGATTTCAATGGACTCCACGCGGGTGCGGCGACGTTGAGCGCGCCAGAAACTCATCGCAAACCTCCACCATCTCCTCCACATGCGAAAGCCCTCCACTGGTCTGCGACCCACGCTGGTCAGGTTTGCTGCGCCGCTGTGTGCCCAGCCATCGCCTATTCCTTTCCCACTCCACGAAAGATTACCGCGTTTCCCCCGCGCTTGCGCCCCTCAACCGTGCCCGTGGCAATCGCTTCCCCATATCCGCACAGACGCCCTTCCAGCAAGCCCCACAGACATCAAAGGCGTGGACGCATCCATATACAGGGTCCTCAACAAGGGTAGTTTCCAGGGAAAGTTTCCTGTGGTGGAGCAAAACAAATTTTTTTCATTGAAGTTCATACCCGAGAGCCATCTTCTCAGCGCGTTGCGCAAGTCCAACATATCGTACACGTTCACCAATTTCGGGAGTCCAATCCTCAATAGCAAGACATTGCAGGACAGATTCCAAGCCTACAACGGCAGCTTGAAAAAGCTCGAGTATTTCCGCTCTAACCCCAATCCCATGCACACTGCTTTCATCAGGATCAATTACAGGAAGGTGATCAAAAGAAGTCTTTTTGCTGTGCTACATAGCCTCGTTCCCAACGTGAAGTCAGAGGTGGCTAAAGTCAGTGGAATCTTCCATTTTAAGTTGAAGCTGGTAGCGGCAACACTCGAAGACAAAGCCGAGGTGGAACGGAAGCTCACGGACGCGGTGCTCAAGATATATCAGGATCAGGGATTCCAGTCTACGCTTCGGCGCGCTATTCCGCAGTCAAATAAGGATGTGATGAGAGATCGGACTTGGTTAAGAGATTTAAAAACTGAAAATACACTTGGTGCTAGATCGGTGCCTGGGTATTATCCAAAACTCCCATTTTTGAAGAAAGACACGTTCAAGACCTGGTAGAATTGAACATCGATTTTTGAACCGCGCGAGCCCATTCGCTTCGCTTCGTTGTAGGCTTGTTCGTTTTGTTGAAAGCTTGTTTGCTTCTGTAGACTCATTTGCCTCCTTCTAACTCAACTAACCAAGGGAAGCACATTCTCCGCCAGCTGGCCAATAACGTTTCCAACTGGGTTATATTCGCAAACAACATAAAGACCCCAGCCCTCGCTGCGGCAGTCTTTGTAAGCACATCCCACTTGGGTGGTGTCCTTCCACACAATTTGAGTGAAGTGGTCGTAAGTCGGATTGTTGTAGTCGTAATCGTCGATCTCACTGTACCATGCCTCCACGGTTTTAGGACCATCGGCATAACCAGCTGCCAAGTTTTCTCCGTATTGACCGTGGGTGTGCGTCAAGACGCCGGAACAATCGTAGTTGTCGGCGTTGTTCTTGGCATAAGCGTAGGGTCCCGAGGCCCATGACAAGTCGGCAACACCATGTTTGGCTCTGTCGGTATTGTGGGCATCGAGAATAGCTTTGGCGAAAGAGGTGTCGATGTCTTCATCGGAGTTGTAGATTGCATCATAGATACCTCCGGTGGAGCTGCTTGTGGATGTTTCTTGCGACGATGTCTCGGTCAGCGTTGTCTGAGTAAAACCTGTGGTTGATAATTGTGTAGTAGGTGTGGCATAGCTGCTTGTACTTATGAGAGTTGAACCCGAAGTTGTAGAAGAAGCGTCCGTAGACGAGGAAGACCCAGAAAGACTGCCCAAAAACAGACTTAATAATGATCTCCACGATGACCCGGAGCTCGAAGAATCAGAGGTACTGGTGGACGTGGAAGAGTCCAGATCACTGTCGATACTCGACAACATATTTTGGATAACAGTCCAGAAGCTGTTTCCACTGCTGGAGCCTGTAGAAGTAGCAGTCGTTGTAGCAGCTAATGGAGCAGACACTCCGAAATGCAAAAGGCCCATGAGGACCACAAGGAAAGATAAGCTGCGCATGGACTTTGAAGAAACGGCCGCTTTGCTTATTCACCAGAAAAAAATCTTCGGAAAAAGATGCATTTTTAAATGGATCAGCGTTTCCGTCGCTTTTACAGCAGAAGCTTCGTTCGCTTGCCAAATTCTGGGGCAGTAGGCGTTCGCTGGTTCATTCACTGCCTCGATGGGGAAAGATTCATCGCGTCATATGCGGGTGTGCATATATGCGCCAAATGCTGCAAGCGATTTGCCTAATGGGGTAGTTAAATCGAAGGCTATACCGAAAAAAGAAAATCTCGTGGATGCAACAAGTGTCGAGAACTGGCTAGGCTTTTGTCTTCAAGGCCCCAAGCTGGTGATTTCACCATTAACCCCGCCTTTTATGAACCTGAAGGCACATTTGTAGCTTATCGCACAGTGTGTTTGTGAACCAAAACTTCCTGAATGGTCAGTAGCACGATCCTCGAAACTTCGAGCCCAGTGCTTCGGCATATGATGTCAAACTCGTTTTTGTCACTCGTGCTCTTGATTGTCACGAGCACGCCGCATTTCAAGTTTGCCATTTTGATGATACCCGCGCCGAACACCATAATTGGACCGTGTGGATCATCGCCGGTTTGCTGGATGATGGCTAAGCCGAAACGACGAAACATACTAGCAATTACGGAAGACGTGCCTCTGTGCGCGGTTGCAGCCATACCTCTTGCCTCTCCTTTCTCGGTGCCCAAGAGGTCTCCAATCTGTAGCCATCTCATTTTGAAGTCATCCAAAGAGCTCATGGACGTTCCAGAGAGAGACTTGGTGATCACGAATGGAAATTTTAATGTCAAGTTGTTGAATGACCCACTGCATTTGTAGCTCATGGAAATGACAGGGCATTGGCCATTTTCAAAGACCTCCCGAAGCTTAACAGAAATTTCCATTGTTGTTTTCTCAGTGATGGTCAGCTCTGGCACTTTAGTCATTGTCGCAACATAATTTGAACCTGCTAGATTGTAGATATCATGGACTGTAAATGCTGTCAAAGTCGCTTGAGCAGTGCGAGCTGCATTATTGATAATGGTAATTGTCGCCATCAAACCGCCTTCTTGTCTTGTCAATTTGTAGGTGAGCTTAACGAGTTGATCTTCATAAAAGATGCCGGCATCGAATTGAAGCATACGGTGGTATCCTTCGTACCAATTCGGGGATAATTGGTGTGAGTGTTCCTCGTCACCGAACGGATCGATTTCGACTTCGGAGTCTGAATCATCTGCGTGCGATAAGCTCACAAGAGATTTAGATCCCTTTCTGTTTTCAGCGTCTTCTTTTCGAGGTGTTTTCAGGATGTTCACTGCAGAGGATGATCCAATAATGCTCAAACTGCCCAATTGAGAGATCAATTTGTTTTTCGTGTTGACAAACGGTGGCATCGGCTTCAATAGCGCTTTCGCAAACTCCACATCGTCCTCGTCGCCACTGACGAGAAAAGAAGATATTTTGAGATATTCACTCGCTCTTGTTTGTATTTCCAAATCTAGGGAGCGGGACTCCACGTCGAGCAAATCGAGAACATCTGGCACGAACTCTTCAGATGGGTGATGCATGACCATTTTAATAAAAGCATTCAATATGATGGGCCGCACCAGTGTTCCAGTGGAAAGGTAGCAGTTAAACAAGGTGACGAATTGATTTTCGAGGCTAAAATTCGAAGTTTGATCCACCGATGCAATCATCTTATGGCCATATTCACCGAAAACAAATGCAGCCACTTTCACGAGACTCTCTGGTGCTGTCTGAGGGTTCTTCAAGAGATTCATGACAAATTTTATGGTGCTTTTTTGTAGGTCCTCGTTATTAACGATGATTTGGACAATTCTCTCCCAAATCTCGCCGGATTGAGAGACAACACTCGAGCTCCTAAAAGAGTGATCGCCAGCTGCCAATAAGCGCAACATGGTGGAAACATACCAAATAGAGTCTGTTGCAAACTGTTCGGCTAAAAGCGCGATCTTAATGGAAATGTCTGATTTCTGGCCGACCTTAGCCACGGAGATGTAGTCCAAAAATTTTGCTGTGATTTTGGTGTAGTTTGTTTCATCGCAAACGGTGTAAAGAAGGTCCAAGGACTTCTTTCTGACTGAGGTATCGTTATCTTGAAGAAGGGATTGAATCCTATCGATGTGGTCTCGGAATGGAGCTTTGTTGTGCGACCTGGTGGTGAGTTTGATCAAGGCATCCAAGACAAGATACCTCGTGTTTGCCTCTGGGGCGTCAACTAGGTTCATCAATGCGTTGATGGCACCACTAATAGCATCTGGAGAAGCGTCCAAAAACGGCGCAATGGACACACTTTGGAACAAAATTGAAGACAACGAGTTTCTTTGCGAATGGCCATCTACTGGCTGTGATGCATTGTGGATTGCCCGAGACACAACCAGTCGAAGAAGCAGCGATGTCTGTTTGTCAAGAGACGACAAGTGCAACGGGGGACCTCCGGGGGTGGCAGGAAGGAGAAACAGGGTTTCCACCAATTGCAATAGCTTGACAACAAGCCACGGGGCCGGGATTCCGTAGTAGAGATACTCTGAGGGACAGTTGAGATCGACGAAGATAGAATGCAAGCGTGTGGCAATGGAGGGCATGATTGACTTGGCATATGAGGGCTTCAAGGCAAGCAAGTACGACGCTAGCGGAATGGATGTAAGAACGGTCCCAAGGTTGGGATCGTCGATGAGGGCGAGAAGACGCGGAAACCAGTTGTCGTTGGCGAGAAAGTACCGTGGGTAAAGCCTGGCTAGCGCCAAGCAAGCCACCACGGCTCTCTGTTTGACGTCAGACGTCGCGATGGGAGACGTGCACAAGCCGTACACGAGGTCGATAAGCTGCTGCCACAGAGAGGCCAGCTCATGTGTATCGATTATGAGGGGAGCTTCGAGCGAGGAGGCTTTGGTCTGGCGGTGCAGTTGCAGTTGCAGCATCACATTGAAGTTGGAGGCGATGAACTGAAGCGCCAATGCGTTGATGTCGTGGGAGTTTGCGTTGAGATCCCGTATCAAGTCCCGGTGTGTGTCTGCCATCAATTCGATCAAGCTTTGCAAGCGGGAAGCGCTGTGTGGGTAGAGAATGGACACTGCAACGTAGCCCAACAGCTTTTCGGAGTAGTCTTGCGACGAAAGCAAGTCGAAGGCAGGCTCAAGCCCACACTTGGCCTCCTCGTGCATGCCCAAGAGGTGAATGTATAGAAGCTTGCAAACATACTTCTTCTTCTGGTAGGAGTTCAAGTTCGTGGGGAGCTTGGACTGGATGTTGTTGATCTCGACATTGATGCGCTTGCGTTCAGCGTCAGCGTCACTGGCATTGCGCAAATCGACGATGAACTGATGCAATCCTTTCATCTGCGGCGCCATGGTGAATGCTTATGTGTGTTGACGGATGCTGAAGGAATTGGTGCTGATGTGTGTTCGTTGGTGCTGATGAGCGCTGATGGGTGCTGGTGCGGTGAGAGACGCGGTGAGATTTTGACAAGGTGCCGCATGAGCCGGCGAGGCTGTGGAGCAGCGAGTCCAGCCAGACAAGAAATGCTCATCTTGGAGTTGCCTTTGCTCCCTCCCGTTCACGTGTGCGCTGGCGATTTTGAAACTTCAGCACGGCGATATATGTGTGCCAAGTTGCCACTCCGTTGAAGGCTTCGAGTTTCTTGCCAGGCGCATCCAAGATCGGAAAGTCAAGAAGGCCAGTGGATCACGCTATTTGTGCCGCGACGGTTTATGTTTTGAGGTGGTTTCAAAGTAGTTAAAAGCTCTTCTCACCAAGAGTTCACTGGAGCCAAACACGGTTTTGGTTTCCAGGCCATGGGTTCCGCTAGTTGCAACTAGGTGAGCTGCGCCGGACACATCATGGCGACGGGCCGACTGAAGAGCGATAGAGAAATAGAAGATAAATAAAAGAATCTAGTTGCTGAAGAACGCAGCCACAATTACTCGTGGATTGGGTGAAGCGATATTGGTTTCACATTCGAAACACCGCTGAAACATGGTCCACCTGACTGCTGACTGCAGCAGCCGGCACGCTCCGCGTCCGGAAGCGCCTGAGCGTGGCTGCGACGGCGCTGAAACACGGGCGGCATGAGCAACAAAAAAAGAAAGTAGAAGAAAAAAGAAAACACATCCCGCAGGAGGAGGAGATATATAAAGATGTCACCACGCCCGCCAATGTTTCAAAGCACTACTGACACACACTCGATACTGGCCGGATCCAGGCTCTCCCTCTCGCACACCACGCACGTTCATTGGCCAATTGGAGCGTCCGCTCCCGCACCTGCCCGCGCACGACCGTGTGCTACCGCTCTCACCGTTAAATTTTTGTCCACACAAACGTTCCATCAACTAACGTCCCTTAGATACGCAAGTCATGTCTGCTGTTGCCAAGAGTACTGCCACCAAGTTGAACTGGGCCCAAGTCATCCAGACTTTGGGTTTGACCGGCTCCACTGCCGCCTCCTTGACCGCTTTCAAGAAGAGAAACGATGAGGCCAAGAAGGAGCAACTTGCCTTGTCCACACAATCCGCCGACGTCGACTTCTCGCACTACAAGACCGTGTTGAAGAACCAAAAGGTCGTCGAGGAGATCCAAAAGGCTGTTGCCGACTTCAAGCCCGTCACCTACGACGTTTCCAAGACCTTGAAGACCATCGACATCTTCGAGCAAAAGGCTGTTGAGAACGCCAAGTTGACCGAGAAGTCCGTTGTTGAGGAGATCCAGCAATTGGAGGCCACCTTGAAGGACATTGAGGGTGCCAGACCATTCTCGCAATTGACCGTCGACGACGTTGCCAAGGCCAGACCAGACTTGGACCAAAAGGTCGAGTACATGGTCAAGAACGGTAAGTGGGAGGTTCCATCCTACAAGGAGAAGTTTGGGGACTTGACTGTTATGTAAGCAGTTTTGCATACGATAAAAACTACACACTGGCGTGAGCATGCTTGCGCCGGAAGACATCAATAACAAATAAAGATATTCACGAACTTCACCGGCCGCTTTCGGCCGCGGTCCACTCTTCGTTCTCGTACCGTAAACTTCCTTCGGGCCTGTAGGCCAAGGTCACCGAGTCTTCGAACATCACCACCGGCGTGTGTGACACATCGGCGAGTTTCTTGGGGTGCTGCAGCGTCTCTTGGGGGCTGTCCAAATCCAGCTCGAACGACTTGTCCCACATTGTCACCACCACATTGCAGCCGTACAAGCGCCGAAGCTCGTTCAAAAGCCGACGTAGTTCCTTGTACCACCGTGATCTTTCTGCGGGCGGGCACATCTTGCGGTCCCAGAAAAACGCCGAGACGTTTTCCACTATGAGCGTGTTCAAGACGATCTCCTCAATACGGCTGCTGGGCCCGTTGCAGATTTCCCGGAGCGTATCTAGCAACGTGTTGGGCGTGGGGCACAAAGTGTAGACGGGGCAGGCGAGGCTCGGAAGAAACGGCTCCAAGGACGGCCCACCACACTCGAGAAACAAGAACTCCCCATTCATCTTTGAGCATGTTGCGTTGAGTTGGCGGAAGAAACCGAGCTTTTGTTGCATGTGCTCGAAGATCACCACCGCGTGGTCGTTGCAAATCGTGGTGGCACGGTCGCGCCTTGTGGGAAGATTCAACTCATGGCGGGGCCGATCAAATAGCTGGGAGGTCAGTCAATTGAAACGGGCGGGAGTAATGCTGGTTCACGTACACTGAAGAAAGAGACGGGCTCCATGGCGGCCGAGCGCGCGCCAGCTGGCTTCATGTGGACTGAGAACCGGAGCTTTTGAGACAGGAGGGAGGGAACGCCTTGGAAAACGAAAACACCTTTGGAAAGAGGGCTCTGGTAAAAGATCTTTGCTATGCTTTTCGAGGTGGGCTTTATGGGAGGCCTGAAACGAAACCTTGACAAGACCCTCAATAGAGCTTCTTTCAACTGCTTCTTTCAACTGCTTCAGCTTCAGGCAGTGGCCGCGGGCGAGTCGAACATGTTCGAGTAGCAAACGGTGCCGTTCGTCTCGTGGTCAAAGTTGTACTCGATGCCGTTGACGAGCATCTTGTTGACGCGGAGAGACGTCCAGCCGTCGTTTTCGTCGCTCATGCCGCCGATGTGCACGTCCTCAGCGTCGCCCCGGTTGAGGTTGATCATTTTCCGGATCAAGTCTTCGAGAAAATGCGCCATGACGATCAGGTAGTTGGGGAAAAAGTTCTTCTCGACGAGAAACGAGCAGTCGTTCGGCGTGTCCTCGGCGTCAAAGAAATGGGCGTCGTGCAGCTCCGCCCGCTCGTCCTCCATCTCCTGGATATCGTAGGTTTTTGCCGGGAGGCAGCGGAACGGAATGGAAAACTTGTTGCTGTGGAAGTCCCACAGCGTGTTGCGCATCGGCCGCAGCAAGTGCCCCAAGTCGCCCAAGTTCTTATCGGGGTGCATGCGATCCGCTAGCACCTCGGCTATGGTGCGGAAGAGCTGGACCGTCTGGACGTCCTTGAAAACGCCCTTGTCGAGGTTGTGGTAGCGGTGGAAGAGGAGAAAGTCGTCGAGCCTCTGGAGATAGACGCTGCAGTGCAGGCATTTGCACCCGTTCCACAAGAGCGTGTTCATGGGCTGCTCGTAGCACGACAACGACGCTAGGAAGTTGGGAAGCACAAGGCTGACCACGTGCTGGTCGATGGTGCTCAAGATGGCCGGAAGCACCTTGGTGTAGAGCTTGACCTTGCGGAGGTAGTTGCCCTCGTAGCCGTCGGCGATGAGCCCGTCCAACGGCACGCTGTGGCGGATGCACACGTAGAAGATGCCGCTGCAGTGCTCCAACACCAGCCGCACAAAATCAAGCACCAAGAAGTCCCACTTTTCCGTGGCCTCGTGGGACACGAGCCGCGGGTTGTTGCTCTGCACCACGGCGAGCCGCTTCAACGCCCGGAAGCGCAAGCCGGCAAGCGCCGTGTTCAAGCACGCCTGATCGCAGCGGCGGTCGTCGCAGCCGAGCGAGATCTGAAAGCTCTGCAAGCGCTCCGTGTCCAAAAACGGAAGCGGCGGCGCGGGCGAGCAGTTGGCTTGCACGACGTTGAACTCCGTCACGAGCGGCATGCCGAAGGGGTGCTTCCGGTGGAGCGCCAGCAACGCCAGCACAAACGACGCGTACACGGCCGGATCGTCCCGGATCTTGATGCGCCGAAGTCGCCGCAAGTACGGAATCGCCTCCACCGCCACGGGCGGCGCGCTGCCGGTGCCACACACAATGAGCTCGTCCAAGTCGGGAAACGCCGCGAGGACGGCGGGCTGGAGCTGCGCAAGGTCGTCCACAACAAGCGACGAGAGCCGGAGCCGCGTGCTCCACGCGCCGTAGTCCAACAGGCGCCGGAGCACGCGGTCGGCGATGTAGAAGCTGCGCACAGGCGAGCCAAGGTCCACCAACACGGCCACCAAGCGGCGCAACGCCGCCGCCACGGCGCCGTGCGGCGCAAAAGCGTCCCACACGTCGATGCGCTGGATGAGCTGGGCGAGCCGCGGATTGACGGCCACCAGCTCGGCAAGCGTGAGCACTTTTGCAGCCACTAACTGCTGGTGGGCGGCGGGCGCCACGTTGACGGAGGCAAAACCGCCGATTGTGGCCGTGGCCAGCTGCGTATGGTCGAGGCGAAGCCGCCCGTCGCCGTCCGCGCTGCCGTCAGGGAGAACCGCGTCCGTTTGGATGGCGATGCTGCGGTAGAGATGCTTCGAGCAGGGCTCGTAGAAATGGAAATTGGTGAGCGCGAGGCTGGTGAGCAGGTGCTGCGGGAGAAAACCGAGAATGCTGTCGAGGACCGCCGGTGGGAGGCTTTGGAGCGACGCCGCTGCGCTGGAAGAAGAGGCCATGGTAGCGGCTGTGGGGAGGGCCGAGGCTGGGGAAAGAGGAAAAGGTGAAAGAAGAAAGGTGCGTTGAATCCGGCGAAGTTATGTGGCGCGTGGACAGCGGCAGGAGTTTTTAGCACTGTAGCAGGGGCTCGGCGGTGGGCTGGCGTTTTTGGGCAATCAGGTGCTTTTGGGCTGCGGTGGAGGTGGCCATGTTGATCTTGTGGTGTACGGGTGCGCCGTGGTTGGGCCGGCGACTGCAGGCTAGTAAACGGTGGGCTACGGTGGGGGAGTCCGGGTGGTGAAGAGGCGGAGAGAGGGAGGCCGGAGCAACGGCCGGCTTTTTCGGTGATCGGCGGCGGCGCCGCAGCCGGTGAACAAGCCCGCTGCTCCCGTGGCTTCGGGCTGCCGACTTTCTGGGCCGCCATCTTTTGCGATGCCGTGTGTTTGAGTATCCCTGGCTTTTGGAGTCCTCACGCAGGAGTTCCCTGGCCCTTTTTCTCAGGCCGCTTCTCGGGCTCTGGCTCTCTCTCTCTCTCTCTCTCTCTCTCTGGTTTTCTGGCTCTGCTCTCTCTAGTTTTCTGGCTCTGCTCTCCGCTTCTCTCTTCACTCGGCTCCTCACGTCGGGCGACGCTACAAACGGTTCGTATTCTTTCCGATGCATTGGGCTATAGACTCAACAGCCCTGTTTGTGGCTGCTTACTCGTCCTTGATGCCGGCAATAGCTCTGGTGGTGTAGTACAAAGACACACCGGTGGAGATGGTGAACAAGGCGTAGTAAGGGTACACCAACATCTTGGAGCGAGGGCCCTTCAACCACAACTCCTTGTTGGTGTTCTGGTACAACTTTTGCAACTTGATGATTCTTTGTGGGTCCATTTTGGTTTTGGAGAAAGACGTGTGGATGGAGCCGAAACATCAGCGCACTTTTCATCCAATAAACAGCGCTGGATATCCTGTGCGGCGCACGCCCGCGATCACCTCATGGCTGCGAGAAGGCCACGCAGCTATAGGATTGGCGATCCAGTGACAACGGATTGTGTATGGATTATGTTCTGCTACTTCGACACCGTCCCGCTAATTTTTTTATTTTCGCTTTTTATCCATAAAAACTCCCATGTAGTTCTTCGCGTGCCGTTGATGCGGCCTGCGGCTCTACAGGTGAGCTGTCTTGCAAGAGGAGCGTTTTCGTGGCCGTCACTTTGCGCTATTCTTCTCTCTTTTCTTGTCTCTTTTCTTGTCTCTTTTCTTGTCTCTTTTCTTCTCTCTTTTCTTCTCTCTTTTCTTCTCTCTTTTCTTCTCTCTTTCTTGTTCTTATGACCCTATTTTGGCGTTTCTTTTCGTCACTTAACCATTCTCTTTCTTTTCTTTCTTGTCCACATTCTTCCTGTTGGCTCCTCTCTTCTACAGATACATTGAAAACGAAAAAAAAAATTTACTCTGGAAGATATCTAAACAGCAACAATGTCTTCGTCGCTGTTCTCGGTAATAGGAGCCACATCAATCTGGTTGTTCCCAAGGGCATGATAAAGGTACACCTCTCACGAAAACATCGTCCGTGATCTTCTGGTCGTTGTATCTGATCCAGCCCAAGTAACAGTCGCAGCTTCGTTGACAAGGGCGTCAGCGAACGAAGTTTCGATCGTGGGTGGTCGCCAAAGGCAAACTCGAGGAAGTAGTCGTTGGGCCGGTCACAGTCCACCTGAGGCTGAGTTGAAGGCCCTTGTCCAAGTGCTCCATCACCGCATCGGAAGTGAAGCCCAAAGTAGTAACGGAGCCCATGAGGGGCCTGCGTCCACAAATGGCCTCGCCGTTGACTCAGAACGTGATGAGGTGGACGTTCTTGGCGCCGTCGCTGTCGATGTCGTACATGACCATCTCTACCTCGTTGAATTTGGAATGCCCTTTCCGCCAAACCGGCCCTCATCGCCACCAGTGCCCAAGCACAACGAGAAGGTTGCCTTGTTGATACCCGAGAAGTTGTCGCATTTGTTGTAGGTGGTTTCATCGCGAATGCCGCCGATTTCAAGCATGCCCTGGTCGCAGTTGTCGGCCACAGCAAACTGGAACGCGTCCACGAGGTCGGTGCTGGACTCAAAGCGAATTGAGTCCGCGTAGAACCCGCCCCTGGCGCCGGCGGAAGCAACGTGACTGATGCTGAGCTTCTCACCCACGTCCTTCGTGGTGCTGGAGTCGTCGGCACTGTACTCGGAATTGGGCACCCAGAGGTCCGAGGAACCGGTGCGAGCACCACGGAGGCCTTGGCGTCTTGAGAGCCCAAGTAGATGTTCGGCAAGTACTGGAGAGCGCCCGGGTTGGTCTTGTTGTCGACCAGGGCAACTCTCTTGGTGGTGCTCTTGGACCAGCAGGCGGAAGGCAGGCTGGCCTTGCTGACCAGGAAGCTCATCTTCAAGGGGCTGGCGGTGCGCCTTGGCCTCATTCCAGGCAGGCGATGGGATGGGGTGCTTTGAGAAGCCGATTAGAAGGCGGCCGGGCGGCCACTCATACCGATATTATCGGCAGAAGTCGAAATTCGGTCGGGAATGTTTGTGTTTCATCTGCAGGCCGGTGGATTTCTTATGATGTTGCGGGCCGGCAGTGGCTGCGGTTGCGACCATTCTCATAGTCGTCTGCTCCGTCGTGAAGTTGAGACGCCCGACGGGCGCCCCGTAAGGGCGGCAAGTGTCCAACTGCCGGGAGGTGATGCTCTTTTTATTTCTTGTGGCCGTCACCAGTCACTGTTTTGTGCCCCGGATTCCAATTGTGTCAACCTGTCAAGCCCCCACTACCCCTAGTGCTACATGCATAGATCTCGAGTAGTCGGCGCGGCACATGTGCCCGGTGCGTCCAAAGAAGGTGCGGCTTCGATTTCCCGACTGCACGATGAACGTCCATGCAGCGGCACCGGGCCCGCAATTGCAATTCCCGGTCCCTGTTGCTTGTTATCGGATGTTCCACGTGCCGTTAGCAGCCAGACAGTCCCTTAAGACAGACGGACGATCGATCTTGCATTGTTCCACGATGACGCGGCGCCGCACAGGCCGCACCGAAGAAATCAAGACAGGAAACGCACTCCCAACGTCCCGCACAACAGCCTGGCTCTCCAAATCATGCAGAACATTTCTCCACAATACATCCGGCCGGAGGGTGCAGTCGCCACGGCACCATTCGCAGTCTCTCTAACACTGCGACCCGTTTGCGCATGGTCGTCTGTTCTTTGATTGCGCATATTTGCCCAGCTGTTGGATGCGCATGGCCGTGGGGTCTTTGCGTCCAGTAGGTGAAGAGGGGCAGATCTGGCAGCTTTCAGGGAGAGACGGAAAGTCTGTATGTAGCAGCAGAGGAGACATGACGTCTGTGTTTGGCAGGCCTAGATATGAAGTCTGTATCCCCTTGGCGATGTGTGCGGACAGCGAGCGACGATGTGCACGAGCAGTCAGGCTGGGCCGATACAGGCCAGCAACTCCCTCGGGCAATGCATGAACCTCGAAAATTCGAGGTGGTGAGTTTTCCGCTACTTCAGGTGGAGCCCTTGCATCCTCCGTACTGAACTAGCGAAGTTGCAGCTTCCGTACTAAAATGCAGCCCTTGCATCTCCGATACGGTGAGCTCGTGCATCTGCGGTGAACCCCGTTGCATCCTCACTTCTGCGCCGTTCATCGGCAAGAGCCAGGTCTTCAGATGTGGACTCAGTCCTCGTCAGAATCGATGCTGATGACGTTGTGTCTGCGGCCGGCGGAAACGCGGGCCTCAGAGTCCAGGCTCTCGTGGCCAGACTCCTCGCTGTTCGACTCAGCAAAGGACTCCACGTGCTGGGCATGGAGCCTGTCAATGGCAGCCTCCATGTCGTTTGACATCCAGTCGTCGCCGGACTCAGCGGCCAGGTGGTCGACGAAATCACGTGTCTCGGTGGGGTAGTCGCCACCCAGCTGGAAGCCCGTCCACAGCAGACGGTCGTCGTCATCGGCGCCAGAGGACAAGACGGCGTCGTTTTCGGAGTCGTACCGGTCGTTCTCGATCTCATGTGCATCGCGCTCGTCCAAGAAGCTGTCGGCGCTATCGTAGTCGTTTTCAGCCACGCCGTAAAGCTCAGCCTCGTCTTCGTCCTCGTTGTAGGCGTCGCCGTCCTCCGAGTCATAGTACAGATCGCCGCGGGGCACACGGAACCGCAGGCCGCAGTTGAGGCACACCGAGCCATGGGCCTCCCAGTGGCAGTTGCCGCAACGCGGCACGCCGTCGGACCTATCCACGAGCGTCGGGGCGTTTTTGAACGCGTCGCCAAACAAGGCGCCCAGGCGGCCGGCCTTCTCGTACTCGTCCAAGAGCTTGGCCCGCGCGTCCTCGAGCTCCTTCTTGTGCATGTCGTCCTCGATGCTGCTGATAAACAAGTCGGTCATGAGCTTGCTGGTGTCCTTCAAGTTGATGTTCAACACAGGCGGCTCCTCCATCTCCGTGCGGCACGTGGGGCAGTTGACCTTGGTGGCAAACCACGCGTCCAAACAGCCGTAGCAGAACGAGTGGCCGCACACGGAGAGAAACGGCACATGCATCACCTCGGAGCAGATCAGGCACTCGAGGCAGCCGAGGACGTTGAGAATCACGTTATCTTTGGCGGACAGCCCGATGTTCTGCCATACTCTCTTGTCGTCGTAGGAAACAGACATTGCGATGCCGGGGCTGGGGTGGTCGGCCGCTGTTTCGACAGATTTGGTGGCTCTGGGGTGGAGCAGGTCATCTGTTGGATGTTCGTGCAGGCGGCGAGCGAGCGGGAGGCTGGGCAGCACACGGCGCGGCTGGGGGCCACGCTGCTGCAATGGCTGCCATGGCGTTGAGACGGCTGGCGCAGGCTTGAAATGGAGAGACTGCTCTGAAACACCTCTGACGGGGTTTTGAAACAATCGTGGAACGGCTCTGAAACTGCGCGGTGGCGACTGCTTTTGCATCACCCTCTGGCGGCCCCCATCTGCGCCAGCACTCACACCTTCCTGAACACGTCTGCTGCCCTTTCGGACTCTTGGGCGATTTTCGTGTGGTTCTCAATGGCTCGTTCAATGTCCGTGTGGATTTTGCCCGTGGCTTGGCGCACGGCTTCGAGCGTGGCCCGCAATTTCTGGAGCTGCTTGACTTCGGCCTAGGGCGTTAGTAAGAACGGACAGACGCGTGTGGGCGGCAGAACAAAACGTACTTGCGACATAGTGGGGGTGCTGTTTCTGGCGTGTTTCTGGTGCCTTTCAAGTGTGTTTCGAACGGGTCTAGGCTGAAACAAGGCGGCTTCTGGCGCTGGATCGCTGGAGTGTGGAGTTTCGAGCACGACGGCAGAGGCCCTGCGAATCGCGCGGCCCTAGAACCGCGCCGTCCTGAAATCTGGCGTGGGCCGCAGCCGCGCTTCTCTAAAGAGGCTTTGTGGCTTTCCGGCGCCCTCCTATTTTGAATTTGTGGACTTGGTTCACTGGAAGCGAACTATCTCGTCCGACCTGCCCGGTTCTGAGTTTGTTTGTTGTTCTTTTTTGTTTGTTTTTCTTTTTTCGGCTCTGCCGCTAGCCTCCAGCGCCGGGGTCCATTCCGCGCGCCATCTCAAGCGCGCCCAATCCACAACTGCCAGTCCGCAACCTTCTATCATTAAACTGTGGCTATGAGTTTAGCAGAAAAGCGCAGCGCCGAGTCGCCGAACGAGGCCAGCCCAAAAAAGACAAAGCTAGCAGAGCAGGCCCCAGTTTCTGCAGACGCTGCAGAGCCCGCTGGCAAGGAGGCCGACGAAAGCACAAACGGACAATCCAGCAAGCCGGCCGAGGCTGACAAAAAAGCCGAAACCGACCCAGCCAAAAAACCCGACACCGGCAAAACCGAGGCCCCGGACACGGCGGCCCGCCCTGTGTTTGGCGCCGCCAGCACGTTCGGCAATGCCTCAATTTTCGAGAAAATGAAGAACAAAAAGAACGTCTTCGACACGGCTTCGCCCTTGAAGGCCAACGACTCGGAATCAGGCTCGGCCACGCTGTCTTTCGGTAGCTTCGGTGGGTCTTTCGGTGCCAACAGCAAGTTCTCCAACGCGCTCCAGAAAGCCACGCTGAAAAAGTCCTTTCTTGACGAGCCCACCAACGACGAGGGGTCCGAGAAGTCTGCCTCGCCAGTGCCGCAGCAATACAAGCAAGTTGATCTTTCTGCCAAGAAGGTGGAAACGGGCGAGGAGAACGAGAAGTCATTCTTTTCGTCTATGGCCAAGATGTTCGAGTTGGACCTCTCCAACATCGCCGAGGGCTGGAAGGAGCGGGGCGTGGGCCAACTACATTTGAACCGCTCCCTCGATGACAAGTCGCAGGTTCGTTTGGTGATGAGGTCGCAGGGCTTGTTGCGGGTCATCTTGAACTACAAAATCGCCGAGACCACCGCGCTCATCAAGGGTTTGGACGCCAGCTTGTCGCCGGGCAAGTTCTTGCGGTTCAACTCCATTTCCAGCGATAAAAAGCCCGTGCAGTATTTGCTCAAGTTCGGCAACGAAAGCATCCGGAACGAGCTCTGCGACAAGGTGGACGAGTTGAAGAAGGAGATGGGGAAGGAGACGGGCGACGAGGTCAAGGCCGAGAAGAAGGAGACGGGGTTCCGGTTGCTCCCCGAGGAGGGCAAGGAGAAGTGATCAAACGATGCGGGTATCTAGGTGTACTAATACAGAAATCCTATGGAGGATGGCCGGTAAATGGGCTCAGCATAGCTCAGTATAGCTCAGTATAGCTTAGTATAGCTTAGTATAGCTGAACTAAGCTTAGTGTAGCTCAGTATAGCTCAGTATATCTATAGCTTTAGTTCAATATAGTGCAGTATAGTTCAGTACATCTTCAGTAGCCTCAGCATTCACTGGCCCACTGTCCAATAGCCTCACGTCTTGATGAAGGCCACGGTGCAGATGGTGGAGCCCTTGACGCCGCCAAACTGGAACGACGGGTAGGGGATCTTCTTCCACACACGGAGCAGGCCCGGCAGCGTGACCAAGTGCACGAGCTCCTCCTCGGTGAAGTTGCACGACGTGATGAACAAAACGGAGCCCGTGTGCATCAAGCGGGCCACCTGGACAGGGTACACATGGGACGGAATCATGCCATCGAAGCCGGCCACGGGCTCGTTGTTCAACGCTATGGCGTCGAGCGTGCCCTTGTCGAACAACACGTCAAAGGCGCCCTGGTGCTGGTCCAAGTACGCGCAGTCCTTGGCGATGAAGTCCACGGTGTCAAAGACAAACGGCTGGTGTGGGTACTTCTTGCCCGCGATCTTGTGCGCAAACTCCACGGACTCGGGCGAGTAGTCGATGCCGGTGTACGCCAAGGCGTTGTCCGGATGTTCCTCGGAAACGGTGTCGAACAACTCAAAGAGGAAATGGCCGTTGCCGGTGCCCAAGTCTAGAAGCTTGGAGGCCGCCGAGAGCTCGCCGTCGTCGAGCTGCTGGCAGAAAAAGTCGGCCACCTTGCGCTCGGCGTCTGAGTCGTCGAACCAGCACTCGCCGGTGTCCTGGTCGTTGTCGTGGAAGTTTTCGATTTCCTTTCTGTAGAAGTCGTTCCAGCTGCGGTTAGCGGGGGCGCTTGGGCTGGCGAAATCGCCGAATCGCCTCTGTGGGCGGCACGCGGTACGTACTATTGTTGCGAGCCCAACTTGGAGTCGTTGAGGCGGATTTCCTCGCTCATGGTGGCGGCAGTGTGGAAAAGGAGGAGGCTGGAACTCAGCAGATGGCCCACGCGATGCGATCGCTGGCCGCGCGGCTCCTCCACCATCAACACCGCCGCATCTGGAGGCCACCACCTGTTTCTGGACTCACTGCAGAAAACCACACCAGCGGATCAATTGCTTCGCCATCTCACACAAGCCACCTTGCGGCTACCCACACCAGCCTTGTCTACCCACAGATTCCAGAGCTTACAACCCCGGACTCACAACCCACCAGCCTACCACCGCCCCTCCAACGGAGGCTATCCAGAATCCGCCACAGCTTCGTTTCAGCTCCCTCTGATTTCTTCTAAACTCATCTTTCCATGAGCAACGCCGGCGCCACCCCCTCGCCACGCCCGCCAGGGCCTGAAATCATATCACACAAACGCCGGCCGCAAGCAGGCCGCCAACACCGCCAAGACCGCCAAGACCGCTCGGCGACATCCACGCCCATTGGCTCTGAGCTGACGCCCGTCCCGGAATCGCCGCTGCTTGCCGATTTGCCCTCCACGCCCTCTGCGCTTGGTACGCCGCTGATGGGAGGCAGCCGCAAGGTGTCGGCCCGCCGCCGGGCGCTCCAAGACTTCTACAACCTCTCGCCCGCCGGCGCAGCAGACGCCAGTACGTCTGAGGTGGCACCGGCTGCGGTGGGGCTTGGGATTGCCGGCGCAGACGCCGAAAACACCGGAAAACAGCCCGAAGACCCACTGGCCGTAGTGGACTCGCTCACGTCCGAGGAAAAGCTCCAGCAGTTTCTACAGACCGCCAGCGTCGGCCAAGTGTTGAAGGTCAGGAACGCCGCGGCCCGCACGCTCAACACCCATGACGTGGAAAAGAAGTCCATCATCTACGACAACTATTCGGACCTCATCAAGCTCAACCACATTTTGGGCGATCTTGGCGGCTCCAACTCCAACGACTCCAAGTCCGCGGATATCGACCGCCACTTGGCCGAGCTCTCGTCGTTCTTGGCCACCGACGCGGCGGCGTTGAACCAAAGCTTCGCCGATGTCGTTGCCGGTTTCTGCGGCTCCAACGGCAACAGCGTCTCTGCAACCGCGTCCACGTCCAGCTTGCAGGGCTTAGTCGACGAGTAGCACTTTGGTTGTCTTACTTCTTGAAGCTACAGAGCCTTCTTCATGGAGCTACAGATTTGGCTTTTTGTTGGTGTTTAAAAAGCCACTCTTGTGTGCTACAGGATCTTTCGCGTTGGCCTGGATGTTCCGCGCCGCGCACCCATCAAACGCGTCTCGGCATACTCCATCTCCATCTCCATCTTTCATATCCCATCTTCTCCGTTATGGAACACGCTCTGGGGGTGATTTCTGTCGAAGACTCGCCTCGCGTGAACGACGACCCCGTGGAGGCCCCCGGCCCCATCGACTCGCACACTGAGCACCGGTACCGCGTGTTCAAGAAAAACAGCCCGTTTCTCTACGATTACGTCTCGACACATTCGCTTTTATGGCCGTCGTTGACGGTGCAGTTTTTCCCGGACTTGGAATCATCCAGCACGCCGTCCCCGGCCCGGCTGCAGGCCGGCGCTGGCGCCAGCACTTCCGAGGATGCCCACACTCCACTGTCTGACTACTTGACGTACCAGCGCTTGCTCTTGGGCACCTTCTCCATGGGACAGGCGGTCGACGCTATCCACATCAAGCAATTCCCACGCTACCACAACCTCAAGCAGCACGTGAAAATCGACCAGTGGGACTACAACGCCGACAAGGAGGAGTTCGAGCTCCCCACGGTTCCCCGCACAAAGCTCCGCTCGCTTCAGTCAATCAACCATAACGGCGACGTGAACAAGCTAAGGTACATGCCGCAGAACCCCGACGTCATTGCCAGCGCCAACAACGTCGGTGACTTGAGCATATACAACCGAACAAAGCACTCGGCCATCAAGAAGCTCGGCGATGAGCTCAAAATCAACGAACCGCAGCTTCGCTTGGTCGACAACCACGTCAAAGACCACTCCGAGATCTACGCCGTGGACTGGAACAAACAGAAGGAGGCTGTCGTTGTCTCCGGTACCATGGGCGGCTCCATTGCGATGCATGACATCAAAGCCAACTACGTTTCAAAGGACGCCGATGCGCTTGAGCAGTCCTGGCGTGCGGAAAACGGCCTGGGCGTTAACGACATTGAATGGCTACACAGCCACGACTGTCTTTTCGCAAGCGCAGACGAATCAGGCAACCTCTCCTTGTACGACACCCGTTCCAGCGGGCCCGTCAAGCGCTTCAGCTGGCTGTCGGTTCCGCTCAATAGCATTGCGGCACACCCCTCCAATCCATTGTGTCTCGCGACAGGAAACCTGAACGGTGCCATGGACATTCTTGACATCAGAGCCTCTCAACCCGTGTCGCTGTTCACGCCGCACGCCGATTCCATCACACAGGTGAAGTGGCACCCGAAATTTGCATCCGTGCTCGGGTCGTCGGCTGCAGATCGCCTGGTCAAGTTGTATGACTTGGCGGGCGCAGAGACTACCACGCTCTTCAGTCACGAGGGTCACATGTTGGGCGTCAACGACTTCGATTGGTCTCTCCACGAAGACTGGTTGGTGGCCAGTGTTGCCGACGACAACTCGCTTCACATGTGGAAGCCCGCACACAGCGTTGTGGCTCATATAGAATGATGGACGCGGTTGCTTCATAGACTGATAGGCTGATAGCTACAGATTGTTAACTAATGCACGTGTTAAATGTATACTTTTTCACTTTTCTTTTCGTTTTCCGTTTCTAGCGTCGTTGAGGCGAGGACCTAAGCCTTGGCGAAGATCTTCTCAACCTCAGCAACAGACTCAGTCAAAACCTTGTCTTGGAACTTAGGGTTGCCGATCTCCTTGTTGACCTTGTCCAAAACAGACTTGATCAATTGTTCTTGCTCCAACTGTCTTTGTTGTTGCTCGAATCTGACCCAGGAGTCCAAGGTAGACTTGGCCTCGTTGGCAAGAGCGATCTTTTGCTTCAACTCGAAGTTCTCGGCCTCCAACTTGGCGGTCTCTCTGGAAACGTCAAACAATTGCTTGGTGGTTGCAACGACGTTCTTCAACTCGGAAACAGACTCGATTCTGCCCTTGACAGCAGAAACGTGCTTGTTTCTGGACTCGTCCAAAAGGGAGTTGACCTTCTTGATCTCGCCGTCGGCCCACTCGGTGTACAATGGAGCAACGAACTTGGCGCACAAGGCAACGAAGGCACCGAAGGTGCAGACCAAGATGGTCTCGTCGTGGATGACAACCAACTCGTTAGAGATACCGTAGACGGCGGCGGCAGCGGAAGAGGCCAAGATACCGGTCTTGGAGATCAAGCTGTTGCCTGGCAAAGCATTGATGATGGAGTTGGCCTTCTCCTTTGGCTCAACTGGAGTGGACAAAGCACGGATGCCGATGCTGGAAGTTAGTAGATGCTCTGGGTTTACAGACAAGGTGACAAGCAGTTTGCAGCGGCGGCCGTCATTTGCGGGAGGTGTATGTTCTGGGACTCGTGAAGCATGGGCTGCTGGGGGGAAGTGGGCCGGCTAGACCGCAAAAAAGGGCGTGGATTGCCACGAGATCGTTGCTGGATCACCACCGGAACGGGCGTTTCAAAAAGAGGGGCCGGCGAGCCAGGGGCAGAACAGAATCAGGGCGAATTGGCGTGTTGGGGGTTCGAGGCTAGGAGTGGAAATTGGAAACGGGACCGGGGCAAATTTGCTGGCAGGAGGGACAACATACGTAGAACGGACAGAGAAAGCGGCTGGGCGGGCAGCTCTGGTGGCAATTCTAGAGATAAAGGCCATTGTGGATGATGTATTCACGAGGGAGAAGAAGGTGGAATTTTTCTCGACTTCACCGGCTGGTGTGTCCGGTACAACGGGCTCGGAAGTTCGCACAGTGCGTTCTGATTGGTCGAGCAGCCTGCCCAAAGAGGCGTGGGGCCGCTTCGCGACCGGGCAGCTGCGGTGCACCAGGACACCGGACACGGTGCTGGGACAGAGGAAAAGTAGAGATTGGATTCGAATGGAGCGGAATGGAATTGAACTGATGATTATGGAATAAAGGGCCTGCTGTGGTCTACTGGTGGGGCTGTATCTCGATTCGTGTATTCAATAGTACTGTTGTGCTCTAGGGTGGGATGGTGCAAGCACGAGGTCTGGAAACCGAGTTTCCTGTGCTTTCCCAACGTGTTTCCGAGGCTAGTCCAGTGGCGTCGTGGGTCGCGCTTCGCCTTTAGACGGCCTGCTCTTCCTGGGCCTCGACGCTCTCCCAATACCGCTTCTGGAGGATGGCATTGAGCGCTAGCGAGGTGTCCCTTTGCGCCTGTTTCAAGTACGGCTCCAAATCCCGCTTGAGGTCGGAATTGTAGGTGGGCGCGACGTGTGATTCGCCTGTGCCCACGGGCCCCAGAGCACCATCCACGGCCTCTGCAACAACGGTGCGGGGCTGAGTGGCCTCTGACTCAGTCTGAGCAGCCACGCGCACATCGGGCTGTGAATGCTGCTCTTGGGCCTCGCTTGTTTCAGCCTCTTCTGTTCCAGTCACTTCTGTTGCAACCACTTCTGTTGCAGCCGCTTCTGTTTCAGCTTCTGTTTCGGTTCCTGTGCTGCCAGTCTGCGCAGATATGGGCGCTGGAGCCAGCTCCAGTGACATCTCCACGGGCAGGCCGGCAGCAGGTGCCAGTGTTTCGGCACTCTGATCGGCACCGGCCGTAGACTGTTTCTCCTTTCGCTTTCTTCGAAGCTCTGCAAGCCGAGCAACACGGTCAGACATGGTTTGCTTGGAAATGCGCTTGCGGGACAGCCATGTATGAAGAATACACCCGTGCACCAGTTTAGGTGAGATAGGTATGGATGATTTCCATCAAGAACGAGCTGGAAAACTGCATGTGTTGGCCGTCGATGTGGTGAAAGTACACGTCGCCGCGCTCGTTGAGGGCCTTGAGGCCAACCAAATCGTCTTCGTAGAGCCGCGACTGCTCGAGCGGCAACACACGGTCCGTGGACGCGTCCACTTCCTGGAAAAAGGCGCTTTCCTTGGGCACCACGGTGGTGTCTTGGTCAAACTGGATAAGCACGAGTTTGTCCAACGCGTCCAAGCGTCTGGCGGGAGCCGCCGGCTCGCCCGGGCGCTCGTTATTGATGTCCGCCAAAAACCGCGAGTGCCCAAGGTACTTCTCATACTCATGTGGGTTACGGAAGTACTGGGCCGGGATCACGGACTTCTGCACGGAGTCGAGCCACACGTTGTGCTTGAGAAAGGCGTTGCGCCGGTTGCACACAAAGTCGTTCTTGCGCTCACACGGCGGAATGTCCATCACACCCATGTGAGGAGACCCAAACGTTATGAGCGTGGAAATGGCCAACGCCGGGCACCGTTGGAACAACGCACGCATAAAGAGCCCGCCCTGCGAAAAGCCCACGGCCGCAAAGCCCGTCTGGAGCTCGCCCATGGCCGAGAGCTGGTCGCAAACACGCGCCACGTCGTCGTTGGCGTTTCCGAACAACGAGTAGCGTTTGTCCACCACCGGATCGTCGTCAAGCCGCACGGAGTACACAAAAGTGTCGGGGAGCGCCTTCCGAATGAGGTCGGCTGCTTCGTGGAGCCCGCTGGAGTTGTACTGATCCCCTAATCCGTGCCACAACACCACGGCAGGGGGAGGGGAGAAAAGCGCATCGGGCAGGGAAAAGACCGCGTCAGAGTGGATGGGCAGCGAGTGGAGGAGCGGTGTCTGCGCCTGGAACACGCTGAGGAAACCGGCCGCCACGCTGGCCGTGAGGTGCTGAAAAAAGTGCATGGTGGAAACGGTACCGTGGTGGTGGTTACGGAATCGTGGGGAAGGGCGTGGTACGCACGTGACGCATCACCGGAAAAGGCTCATCTCTGCGCATCGGCGATGCCACCGCCAGCAACCGGAATGACGTTTTTGTTGGGCGACGACGCGCGCGAGGCCGCCAAAAAGTCCATCAAGTCGCTCAAGCTGTACGCGCTCGCTGCCGCCGAGGATGCCCGGCTTCAGGCCGATGCGGCGGACGCGGCGGCCGCTGCGAAGCCACGAGAGCCTCTCTTCTTGGTGCTCAACACCAAGTTTCCCCTCGTGAAAACGAAGGACTACACGCCCCGCATCGTGCCAATCACACACAAGTTGAGCACGCTCGGCGAGAAGGCCATCCTCCTCGTGACGCGGGACAGCAGCTACAGAAAGCACCTTGTGGAGGCCGGCTCGAAAACCGAGGACGTGTTCCACCAGATCATCCCGTTCCAGAAGCTCAAGTCGGCGGGCCACAGCAAGAAGGCGTTGGTGCGGCTCTTCAAGGAGAACGACATGGTGTTGGCCGACGCCCGCATCCACAAGCATCTTCCGGATGTGTTGGGCAGACAGTTCTACGAGAAGAACAAGAAGGTGCCCTTCAAGGTGTTGATGGCGCACCCGGTGCCCGGAAAAAAGACCCACGGAAAGACCGACACGCTGTGTGAGCCGGAGTATGTTTACAGGCAGGCCAAGTCGATCGCCGGAAACACATCGTTCATTCCGCCGGCCGGCGGAACGTGCATGCACATTGTGGTGGGCTACACCGACTGGAAGGTGTCGGAGGTTCTCGCCAACATCAACGATGTGATTTCGTATCTCGTGGACGAGGCGTACGCGCCTGTGGGCGGCATTTTGCGCAAGGTGGACAACTTGCACAGCGTGCTTATAAAGACAAGCAACAGCGTGGCGTTGCCTGTTTTGAACAAGAGGGAGGCGCCGGTGGAGGAGGATGAGGACAGCGACTTCTAGAGCCGTCGCAACGCAAATCAGTCATAGGTAATATTAACAGCGTCCGTCTGGATGATGGGCCGCTTCTGACCGAGACGTAAGGGTTTTTTTGTTGTTTTTTTTCTTTTTTTCTTCCGTTCTCTCTGTTTTCTATGGTTCCTCTGCTTCTTCTTTTCATGTCTTAGTTCTATTTGACTTTATTTCTTCCTTTCTTCGGACCCATCCTGTTGCCTCTCAGTAATGCACCATTCGCAGTTTTCCACGGGCGCAGCCACCCACAAACAACCACAGATGGCCCCGTAAAAATCGAAATGCACAGAAAAAAACACCCAACAAGTATAAATACCAACAGATCCGCCCGCAAAATCACCTCCCCAAATACAACCGCCCAAAACCAAAATTACGCTTCCCGCAGCAATTCGCTGCACTGCTCAACCTGGCCGCAGAGCACCCGATGCCCGACATGTTCCGCGCACAACCGAACCTCACGGAGCACTTGCACCTTCAAGACCGACTGCAGCGCCGTTCTTCGCCACCCCCAATTTTGGCAATTGCTACCGAGCAATTCCCACCGCAGCTTCGACCACCGCGCCGGGCAGCCTCCAACAGCCTCCCCGCGTGATCCTCTATCCCCTGAGGCTCTGCTGCGGCAACCCAGCAGGCCGTTCCACACGCCTAAGCCGCCAAAAACGCTAAAAACGCCAAAGGCAAAAATTGCCACAAACCGTCCAGGCCCGCAATGGCGTCCCATATTCTACCGGAGTCGTTCAACGCCACGTACGTGGCGCTGCGGCTCCACAAGCTCCAGGAGGTGGTGCCCGCCTCTTTGGTGAACCAGATTCTACACGACATGGACGAAGACGAGGTCGAGCACGTGGAGCATTTCAAGTACAAGCAGGACTTGGAGAGAAAGTTGAGCGCCACGTCCATCATTGGCTTGGGCTTCACCTTGATGGGTGTTCCGTTTGGCCTCAGCTCCACGCTCTGGATCTCATTGGTGGACGGTGGCTCCGCCACAATTCTCTACGGGTGGTTGGTGGTGGGCTTCTTCAGTCTCTGCGTCGTGCTCAGCTTGAGCGAGATCATCGCCAAGTACCCGACCGCCGGTGGTGTCTACCATTTCAGTGCCATTTTGAGCAGTGAGAAGTACTCGGCCATCAGCTCGTGGCTCACGGGCTGGTTTCTTCTTATAGGCAACTGGACCTACGCCGTGAGCATTTTGTTCACCGGCTCGCAGTTCATCCTCTCCATCTTTGGCTTGAAGAACGTCTACTATAAGCAGGACATGATGTTGGTGTTAGCGGTGTACTTCGTCTTGCTCACGCTCGTGGGCTTCATCAACTACCGGTTTCTGCGCTATCTCGAGCGCATCAACAAGTTGTGCATTTTCTGGTCCATCAGCACTGTGGTTGTTATCGGGGTGTTGCTTCTCATATTCGCCAAACAGACAAACTCCATCTCCCACATTCTCACGCATTTCGACAACTCGAGATCGGGGTGGCCCGATCCCCTCGCGTTCATCATCGGTATGCAGAGCTCGTGCTTCACCTTGACGGGCTATGGCATGCTTTTCTCCATGACTGACGAGGTCAGAAACCCAGAGAAGACCATGCCTAAGGGTGCCATCAGCTCTATGTGCATGGCTGTTGGACAGGGCTTGTTTTTCATTATTCCCTTGTTGATCATTCTCCCGTCTCTTAGTGTGTTGCTCGACTCCAACCCGGAGATCATGCCCATCGATATCGTGTTCATGACGGCCACCAAGTCGTATGTCGTATCGTTTTTATTGGCTCTTCTTTTGATCGGCACAGTCCTTTTCCAGGCCATCGGCTCAGTCACAACCGCATCCAGAAGCACATATGTGTTTGCCCGTGATGGCGGGTTGCCCTGGAAGCACTTGTGGACAGAGGTGGACTCTGTTGAGGAGTACATGCTCCCGAAAAATGCCCTCTTTTTGTCCATGGGCGTGATTGCCTTGTTCTCCTTGCTCGCCTTGCTATCGCCGTCTGCGTTCAACGCGTTCATGGGCGCGTCGGTGGTTTCGTTGGCATTGGCCAACGGAATCCCCATTCTTTGCTTGATGCTCAACAAGAGAAAAAAAATCAAGGGATCCGCATTCCGACTCAAGTACTGCGGATGGATAATCAACGGAGTCTCGGTGATGTGGGTGTTTGTCTCCTTTTTCGTCTTGTGCCTTCCTCCGGTCGTCAAGGATATCACGTGGAGAACAATGAACTACGCCAGCGTTGTTCTTATCATTCTCACATGCGTTGCTATTGTGGGCTATAAAACGTGGGGCGCCAATGTTTTCACGGGCCCTCTCCTCGACACCGACTATCTAGAGCTCCACAATATGGAGGCACAGTCGAAAGTTGCAAATGGAGAAGCCTTTGAAGTGGGCGAAGCGGAGAGCGACGACGAGCACATTGGCACGTCAATGTCTTCGCACAGAGTTGGCAGCGACGACGGAATGGAAGGAAGCACACCTGACAGCACACCTGAGCGTGCCAGCAGCGCACAAGGCTCCATTTCTTCGGCACCAACCGGTGTCCGCGACCGCACGCACACCAAGGCTTTGAGGCCAGACGACATCGAGGACTACGGAATTGTTCCAGACAACTCCGACGAGCAGACGGACGCCGAGGACTTTGAGGTGATTGAGAGAGACGATGGGGTGAACGAGAGAGAAGAGGTGGGCGGCGCAGGACAGCGAGAGACCGAGTCGCACGAGGACCACGAGGTGCTTTTCGAGGCGGACAACGAGGCGCCGGGCCGGACATAGACACAGCAAAATAAACTACATAGAGAATAATTGCGGAGGCGGGAGTGAAGGCCGTGGGCCGGGAAGGTGTTGATGGAGGTGGCGGCAGCGGCATACGTGCACATAGCGCGACTGAAAAAAGGCAAAAAAAACTTGAAGGTGAGAAGAAACCACTATTGTCCACAGCAACATGTCAGCAGACCACAGCAGAGATCCGTGCCCGGTAGTGATTTTGAGTGACTTCGGAGGAGCATTCTCCATGGGAGTCATCGGAGGCTGTTTCTGGCACGGTATCAAGGGATTCCGCAACTCGCCATACGGCGAGAGAATGTATGGAAGCATGAGCGCCATCAAAACCCGAGCACCCGTTGTCGGAGGCAACTTCGGAGTGTGGGGAGGCTTGTTTTCCACGTTTGACTGCTCGGTCAAGGCCATCAGAAAGAGAGAGGATGCGTGGAACGCCATCATTGCCGGATTTTTCACCGGAGGAGCGTTGGCCATCAGAGGCGGGTGGAAGCACACGAGAAACTCTGCCATTTCGTGCGCCTGTTTCTTGGGTATCATCGAGGGTGTGGGCATGATGTTGCAGAGATCCATGGCACAGCCCACGGTGGGACCCGTTTTCCCAGAAGAGCCTATGAAGGCATAATGCTCCCGGGGAGCACATGTATATAGGGTGAATGAGTCATAGAAAGAGAAGAGAGTACGAGGGAGGGGAGAGAAGAAGGGAGAAGGGAAAAGGAGAGGGGGTAAGAAAAACAAGAGGAGGAGCAAGAGAAGAAGACCGGGAGGAGAGGAGCAGAAACGGTGGCTTCTAGGAGTTTCGGCCGGCGCCAGTGCCGCTAGGGCCGTTCGCACCGCCGTGCCCCAAAAAACAGCCGGCGCCGGCGCCGGCCGCGCGCTCTTCTAGGGCCGCCCAGCGCCCCACTGGCCCCGCGCACCGCCGGCCCCGCTGGCGCGCCCCACTAACCGCCTCGCCCGCGGCAGGTGCACGTCCGTCCGCAAACTTCATGGACCCAGTCTAGTCCCCTCCCAACTTCCTCCGCAGCTCCACTTGCCGGCCACCCTTCGTCACCCGCCGCCTGTCCCCCTTCAATTGCCGCTCGCCGCCGCCGAATCGCTGCGTCCCCGCCTGCCTGCCGTTTCGCTGCCGCTCCGTTTGCCTTCGACTCTTGCGAGCCAATCCTCCTCACTTCCGTTGAGCTGCCTGGCCGCCCGGCTCCCCGTTTGCCCTCTGATCGCCTCCCCCAGTCGCCTCCTACTGCCGCTGCTTTTCACTGCTGCTGTTTGCTGCCGACTTTCGCTGCTGTTTCCCGCCGCCGCCCATCTCTGCTTCTCGCCCGGCCCGCCGTCTTGTCCGCCGCCACGCCATTGACTCATGTCCCACAGCGCCTCCTACGCCCCGCCCGACCTGTCGGCGTCCGACGGTTCGCCCCCGGCGCCCCCGGTGCCCCTGGCGTCCTCTTCGGCCTCGGCACTGGCCCTGGCCACCTCTGCCCAGGCGCTTGCCGATCTTCCCTCGGCGTTCCCCCCATCCGACCCCACGGACTCGTCGAAGCTGGCCTTCTCGCATCCACCCGGCTTCAGAAACCCCTGGTACTCGCCGCAGAACCCGGCGTTAGCCCCGCTGAATCCCCCGCCGCAGCAGCAAATGCTGTTTCTCGCGTCCCGCAAACAGTCCTTTGCCAACCAGCTCCCGGTCACTTACGAGAACGAGAACCAGCAGGGCTCCCACACCCCCTACCTCCATCCCCCCACGCGTGCTGACAATCCGTTCAACCAGTACTACACCACCCACGAGGTGTCGCTCAACAACTACCCGGACCGCCGCATGTCCGCGGCCGTGGACGGCTCCGTCTTCAATCCGTATGCATCGGTCCTGTCCGCCAACACCTGGGTCGCCAACGGCGCTCCGAACATGGCTCAGGGTCCCAATGCCCCGCCCATGGGCTATCCGGTCTCCGCGGATGCTGCCCTGTCCCAAGCTGCCCTTGCACGCCGCTCGTCCGTCGCCTTTGGCCCCACGCTCAACACGAACAACCCCATAAACGCACGCTACTTCAGCCCCTACCTATCTCTCAGTCCTGCGGCCCCTGTGTACCTGCTGCAGCCCCATTCGCCCACAAAATTCGTGCCCAAGCTAGCCAAGGTCAGATCCAAGGCAGACTTGAACCCGCGCGTGCATTTCCAACCCAAATACAGAAGACGCTCCGTGAACTCCATACACATATCTCCGTCTAACGCCTTGTCGGTGTACTTGACAGAAACCTATACAATGTGCCAGCCACAGAAATTCCGTTACTCCAAGACCTCCAACCCAAAGCGTGTGTTGACAAAGCCCTCTGAGCCTAAGTATAACAACGGCTTGGATAACGAGGACAGCGACTATATTCTCCATGTCAATGACATGTTAGGCCCAGAGGAAGGCCGGAAGTACGTCGTGTTGGATCTTCTCGGTTCGGGAACATTCGGGCAAGTGGTGAAGTGTCAAAACTTAGCAAACCAGTCCATTGTGGCTGTCAAAGTGGTGAAGTCACAGCCAGCATACTTGAACCAGTCCTTATCAGAGGTAAAAATACTAGAGTACCTCAATCAAAACTGCAACACCGGCAGCTTCATCAAGTTGTTGGACACCTTCATGCATAAGGAGCATCTTTGTCTAGTGTTTGAGTTGCTTGCCTCGAACTTATACGAAATCATCAAGCAAAACCAGTTTCACGGACTCAGCATGAATCTAGTAAAGTCTTTCACCAAGCAACTTCTCGAATCATGTGCCCAACTCAAGAGCCTACAAATCATCCATTGTGATTTGAAACCCGAAAACATTCTTCTTTGTCAGCCAGATAAGCCCGAAATCAAAGTCATCGACTTTGGAAGTGCTTGCTTCACGCGGCGCACCATCTACTCATACATTCAGTCTCGTTTCTACCGATCGCCAGAAGTGATTTTGGGATTGCCATACACCGAGTCCATAGATATGTGGTCTCTCGGGTGCATCGTTGGAGAGCTCTTTTTGGGATTGCCTATGTTCCCGGGCTCTTCTGAGTACAATCAGCTTTACAAAATCGTGGACATGCTTGGCAAACCACCGCGCCACATGCTCGAGCACGGCCGAAACCTGTTGAACTTCTTCAACAAGATCCCGCCACTGGAGCCCGAGGGCAAGCCGGCCTACAGCCTCAAGTCGCACGATGAATACGTCGAGTTCCTCAGCAAGTCGAGGCGAAAAGACGACGGCAAGGTCGAGCAGCCTAACAAGAATTATTTCGATCACAAGCATCTCGAGGACATTATTTTGAACTACAAAATGCCCTCGAAGAAGATGACGCAACTGATGATAGATAAAGAGATTAAGGAGAGACGCTTGCTCATTGACTTTTTGCATAAGGTTCTCAACTTAAACCCGCTAGAGCGGCTTACCCCACAAGAGGCGTTGAAGCACCCTTTTGTGAGCGAGCTTGTCTCCAAGCGGGGAAAGACGCCAGCAGACGCCACTACCAATACATGAATTTGGTGTCGAGCGTACCGACTGCCCAATCTATAGAGACCCGTAGCCAAGGCTCACGCGCGGGCTCCACGCGGGTCGTGCGCGCAGTTCGAAAAAATACACTAGTCTGTTGAACGGGTACGAAAAAGCACCAGTTGATTCACGGCCTTTCTTTGTCCCTCGAATAGCTCACGGTCGATCAAGCTTCAGGTGACCAACCGCACACCGGGAATCCATACCGCCTTCTGCGTCGCAATCCCACCCTCGAAACATGAACGTCAGCACAAGCGCCTTGGGCGTCCGCAGAAGAAAGGCCAAGGGCCAAAACATGGACGACGAAGAAAACGCCGCTCTTTTGAAACTAGGGTCTGAGTTTCAGCGTACGCAAATCACCAACAGCGGAGACCAAGAACAGCTCATTGCGTTGAACTTGTCGGAGGCCCGTCTCTTGATCCGAGCAGCGTTGAAAGAGAGAAAGACCAAGACCGAGAACATGCAGAGCTTTGACGACGGCGACGAGGCCGACGAGCGTGAGGACGACATGGCCAACATCGAGCTTGCGGGCCCCAACTCCAACGAGGTTGTGCACAAGACGTTGAGCTACTTGTCGTTGTTCTCGCGGTTCAAGAACTCGTCTTCCACGGAGACCGTGGAAAAGCTCTTGAATGACTTCAGCAACCAGGCGCTGGAGCCCTTGCACCCCTACGAGCTTGCGCAGTTGGGCAACTTGGAGTGTGAGGACGCGGAGGAGGCCAAGTCGTTGGTGCCCAGCATTTCCAACAAGGTGTCCGACGTGCAGTTGAAGACGTTGTTGACCGAGTTGAGAAAGTACCAGACGTTGTCGTGATGAGGCCGTTTGGGAGAGACGAGAGATGTTCGGAACAGACGCTGCTGTGCCCGTTGAACGAGCCCCGCCAGCCTGCTAGCATAGACGGCCGCCCAATGAGGCGCTTGGAGCGGCCGGGTGAAAAATGACAAGAAAACGGATCTTAGTTTATGAAAGAGTACAATCCAGCAAAGAATACCATTCAGCTAGTACAAAAATACAATTCAGCACAGAATACCTCGTACACAGCCAGTACAAGAACCACAGCAGGTGCAGTGAGTGAGCACCCAGACTGTCGGCAAGGCCAGTGGCCGAAATATTACCGGCAAGGCCAAAAGTTAAATGGCAAGGCCAAAAGCTAAAATGGCACAGCCAACTGAAATACTAGTCAAGGCCAAGCGCTGAAGTCGTCAGTAGAGAAGTGCTGAAAACGCAGTAGAGGCCAATGGCCGCCGCAGTCCGCCATCGCCATCGCGGCCGTCCTCCATACAACATCCACCGCTATCACCACCATCGCTCCACACTCTTTCTGCCGCATGGACTCCGACGACCTTTACGACGAGTTTGGCAATTTTGTCGGCGACGCCAACGACTCGGACGCCGAGCTGGCCACGGAGGTGCCGCAAAACGGCGCCGCCCGCCCGGAACAAGGCGAAAACACGGCCCACACAGGCACCACGGCCGACATCGCCAACACCAACAACACCGCCGCTGCTCCAGGCCAGGGCCAGCCCGAGCGCTCGTCCGCCGTCGTGCTGTCCAACGGCAGCGCCGCGAACGGCTTCCAGAGCGCCGAGACGGTTGTTGTGGATCCCACGTTCACCGGAGCCGACGAGCCCGTGATCAAGCACGGCTCCAGCGCCTCCTTCATGCTCGAATACACCGCCGCCGACGACGCAGACCTCCCGCGGACGCTGTACTCCAAGGAATACTTGAAGCAGCTTTTTGCCGGCGTGCCCTCGCGTGTGCGTACCGTGGCTGTTGTGGGCCACCTCCACTCGGGCAAAACGTGTCTCGTGGACTCGTTGGTGACCCACACACACCCCGACATCGCCCCCTTCAAGCGGGGCGCCGCGGCGGACGGCGACGGCCCGTTGCGCTACACAGACACGCACAAGATCGAGGTGGACCGAGGCATCTCCATCAAAACCACGCCGGCCACGCTTCTCCTCCAGGACGCCAAGGACCGCAGCCAATGCGTGACTCTCGCAGACTGCCCGGGCCATCCGGACTTCAAGGACGAGGTGCACGGAGCCTTGAGCGCTGCCGACGGCGCAATGGTGGTGGTGGACGTGGCCGAGGGCTGCACGGTGCCGCAGAAGCGGCTCATCACCGAAATCATCCGCAGAAACCTCCCGATGGTGTTTGTGTTGAACAAGTTCGACCGGCTCATCTTGGAGTTGAGGCTTCCGCAGCACGACTGCTACGCCAAGCTCGTCCACGTTCTCAGCGACATCAATGCCCACATCCACCACAATGAGTACATCGCCAACTACTCGCACGAGACGCTTGTCAGCCCGTTGAACAACAACGTGGTGTTTGCCTCGCACACGCTCGGCGTCTCGTTTACGCTCCAGTCGTGGGCCGAGCTCTACTTGGCCAAAATGAACTTGAAGTCGCCGTCCTGGGACCCCAGCAACTTCTACAAGTTGTTGTGGGGCGAGATGTACTTCTCCAGCGGCAAGTTTTCCACCACGTGCCCCAAGGACCAACAGCTACCCGTCACGTTCGAGCACTTTATCCTCGAGCCCATCTACAAGCTAGTTTCCCACACGCTAGTGCACGATGTGGACGACAAAACGCTTCCCCTGCTACTATGGGAGAACTACGGCGTTTCGCTTCACAAGTCGTGCTACAAGGAGAGCCCGCAAGAACTTCTTCGTGAGGTGTTCGGCGCTGTTTTGGGCGGCGTTAGCCATTTAGTGTCGCTGATTGTCGAGGCCATTCCAAGTGCAGAAGTTTCTGCTCAGTCCCACTTGTTGGAAAGCAGAGGATTAGATTTGCATTCTATTCCGGACGCGGCAGCCGTCGTCGAAGTCTTCAACACGACGTTCTCCAGCGACCACAAGAGCTACCGCTACCTTGCAAAGGTCCATAGAGGAACCTTGAGAAGCGGCGATAGGGTGCGTGTGGTGAACAACAAGCCCGCCTCCGGCGAAGCGCCTGCAATGGACACCGTCGCATCCATCGTCATTCCCGTTGGCAGATACAACATCAAAACAGAGGAGGCTCCCGCGGGATCGGTGGTGGTTTTGACGGGCCTCGACGCATCTATTGCCAAGTGCTCAACTCTCGTTCTGGGAAGCGTATCAGGCACGTCGGTTGTTCCCATCCACAGCTCGAGCAACGCCAAAAAGTCTTTCTATAAAGTGGCCGTGGAGTGTGAAAATCCTTCCGAGCTACCTCGTCTTGTTGACCGCTTGCAAAGGCTCTGCAAAACGTATCTCTCTGCTGTGACAAAACTCGAGGACAGCGGAGAATACGTGCTTTTGGGGCCCGGAGAACTTTATTTGGACTGCTTTCTCTACGATCTCCGCTATCTCGACGGAGAGTATCTTTCCATCAAGGTCAGTGACCCTACGGTGAAGTTTTCCGAAACTTGTTGTGAGCGGTCTGTCACACAAATTCCGACTCTGTCCATGTCCAAAAAGCATCTGATCTCGATATCAGCCGAGCCCGTGGCCGACAAAAAATTGCTGCTTGCCATCGAGGACAAACGCATCACAGATGCGATGCCCACGAGAGAACTCTCCAAAACTTTGCGCCAAGAATTCGGCTGGGACTCCTTGGCCGCCCGCTCACTCTGGGCGTTTGCACCCACCGACTTGCACAGTCTGTCCATGCTCCTCGACGATTCGATCGAGGGAGAAACCGACAAGGCTGCCTTATTGGATGCCAGGGACCTCATCGTCGCGGGATTCCACATCGGTGTCAATGAAGGGCCCTTGTGCGAGGAGCCCATCCGGAAAACAAAGTTCAAGATCTTGGATGCCGTTTTGGGGGGAAACATCCAGAGCAGTGGGAGCCAGATTATCTCGATGACGAGAAACGCAGTCCACACCGCTCTCATGACTGCCGCTCCTCGTCTACTAGAGCCCATGTACAGAGTGCACGTCACTTGCACCTACAAAAGTATTCCTGCTGTGCATACCATTTTGGAGAAAAGAAGAGGATGGGCGGTCTCCGAAGTACCCATTCCTGCCACACAGCTCTTTGAAATTGAGGGCTGCGTGCCCATAATCGACTCTGTCGGTCTCGACATCGACATGCGGATGTCCACTCAGGGCCAGGCCTTCTGTGTGTTGGAGTTTTTCCGGTGGGACAGTGTCCCTGGGGATCCCATGGATAGCGAATGCCATCTTCCCGCCATGAAGCCTGTGCCGCGCTCCTCGTTGGCCAGAGACTTTGTCATGAAGACCAGAAAGCGGAAGGGATTGGGCGGCGAGCCAAGCTTGCAAAAGTACGTTGACAACGAGCTCTACCTCGCGATGAAGAACAGCGGTATAATTAATTAAAACTGCCGGATAAATAGTTCCAAAGGACGCTAGAAATCATGAAGGTCATTCTGTAAGAAGCACTGTTACTCTGGAATCGCCCGAAGTCCACGCAAGAGGGCCACGGGGCACGAGGACGGTTCGCGCCAGACGAAAGTGATACCACGCCTACGTGTATTTCCGCTTCTTGAGTAGCTGCCCGGTCTTTTCCTGCTGCTCACGGGGCGCTTGCAGCTCGTGAAGTGAAGTCCTGTTTTCCGCTGCCGCGAGCAAGTGGGTGTACTGGGAAATAAACCTTTGTTGCATGGAAATGCACATCGTCAAGCAGTCTGGCGTTGGCGCCTGCAGATTTTCTCGAAGCATCAGATAGCAGTCGAGGAGCTCTTGAAGCTTCAAGCTCCTGATGTGCACATTGTCCTCCGTGAACTCGAGTCCAAGCTCGCGGACGTGCAACCGGAGCTCGTCGTCCTTGTTGAAATTGTACGCGTCTATGAGATCGCCATTGCCCCTTAGTAGCACCATGAGCTCATATAGCGTGGCGCCCTCGAGATCGTCGACGCCAAAGAGCGAAATTATGTCGTCACGCGGGCTGGAAAACTCGAACGGCACCAACAAGTATTTGTCGTCGCAAATGTCAACGTAGATGGGCACCGTCGAGTGAAACTGTTGCTCGGCCACATCGTTGCTATGCTGATCTGGAGACGCATCACCGGGCTCGGTTTGCGTGCTGATTGGCGCCAAGCCCGGACCTGCCAACGCGTCCAACGCCTTCAACGCCTCCGCTGTGCCGTGGTCTGTACCGGCCTCCGTGTCGAAGATGTGTGCTTCGTGGGCCAATGAGCCGCTTTCGAAGTCGTCCGCAGCCATTGCTTCGAGCACAGCCTCTCCGATCTCACCGGCATTGCTGCCGTCGCTCTCAAGATTGGCTATCTCGTCTTCGCTGTCGACGTCGATCACCAGCAGCGAATGCTCGCCTCTCTCGATGCCGTTATCGATGGATCTGACTTCGAGGATCTCAGGCGAGCTGCTGCGGCTCCCGTCGCTCGGCGGATGAGCACCGCTTGCCGGTTCAGCATCAGCGGCGTTTTGCTGTTGTGATTCCTCCACTGATGCCGTGTCTGCCAACGGTCGGCTCTCCATGTGGCCGCTTGTTGTTGCGTGCTCCTCGGCCGCTTCGCTGTTGTCAGACAGGTCTCCGAGATCGCCGTCTTCGCTTGGTGTGTCGACGAAGCTACTGCCGTGAGTTGTTGAAGGAACAAATGCTTTTTGGTGGTCTGAAGCCCCTGGTGGCGGGCTATTGTGGTGTGGCTCGTCATCGCTCTCGAGCTCCTCGAATTCTGTGGCCGTGAAGAGGTGTTGCTGCGATGGCTCTCCATCGGAGAGATCTAGCTCCGAGCTGTTGTTCTCCAGCATACTATACTGAGTGCCGGTGTTGTATTGTTGATGGCGGGTGCCAATGCGGTGATTGAGTCCGCTCTGTTGATGTTGATGTTTCTCCACACGATGCGCGCGGCTTACTATGGCACTGTATTCAGTACATCTATATAGCCCGCGGGCTGAGTATGGACAAAAAAAGTCTGTTTTGACCAGCACTTGGTTCATCACCCTGTAATGGCCACCTTACGGTGCCCACACCTTGAAGCTCTTGGGCGCAATAACAGAAACAGGCTTGCTTGCATCGTCAACGACAGCCAGCTCCTTCTTCACGGCATCCTTATCTTCCTCCGCCAGGGCCTTTTCTTTCTCGTCCACTTCGCTCAAGGTTTGGTTGACGGGTTTGGAGAGCAAGCTTTGAATTTCACCGAGGAGCTTCACCAATTTCTGGCCACGCTCGGCCTCCTTGTCTCCAGCCTCTTCACTTGCTGATGTCAAAACCCCCACTGCTTCATTGATTTTTTTTGAGATTCCTATCGTGGACTTAGTCAAAGCTAGACGGTCGATATAAATGTCTCTCTGTTGTCTGGCCAAGTTTTGTCTCTCACGCTGGTATATCTTCTCTAGTTCATCGACTTTTTTGATTTTGAGATCGAGCTTGTTCAACTCCTGATTAAGAATGGTGTTCGTGAGCCTTTGCATTTCTCGTTCTTCGTAGTTTGCAAAGATATGGCTTCGAGCTCCCACAGTACTCAAAATCGTAGACGATGCCTCCTCTAAAACTTCTCTCACACCAACTTCCGTCTTTGACTCGAATTCGTTTTTCAAAGTGGTATCGACGTCAGCTTTAGCTTCACTGTTTTCTTCTTCATCTCCGCTCTCCCCCTTGTCGGATTCCTGCTTGTCTTTCTGCTCAACGTCCTCTTGTACTTTGTCATCTTTGGACTCGTCAATCTTCTCAGGCGTAGCACCCTTGGATTCCTTTTCGGCATCCTTCTTCCCAGCTTTGCCATAGACCTCTTCCACTTTCTTGATTAAAGCCTCGTCCATGAGTTTTGATGCGTTGCGGCTGCCCGCACGCACAACTTCAGGATCGACGAGATTCGTCATGAATATGAGGTTGCTGATAATGGGATTATCCGCCGTCATCACCGGGAAATTTGGAATGTATTTCAAGATTCCCAAGTCCTTTTCGCTCAAATCGTTATACGTGTCCTCGATTGGCAATTTGAGAAACTTGAGGATACATTCTTGCGGTGTCCTGTTGCCACCAACCTTCTTAGCAATCATATACCAGTCATTTGGAGTTTCTTTGACACCGAGAACCATTCTAGCAAGTTCCTTAGACGACCAGTCGTCTTTGGAGACTTTCTGCTTTTTGGGCGCGGGCTCATCCGATTCATTTGTGTCGAGATCCATGGCTTCGAGTAAACCGCCCTCTAATTCTCCGGTTTTTTCAACTTCGGTTGATTTCCCACCAATCATTTCCTTGAGTTTATCGGTGTTGACATTATTAGGATTTGGCTTGAAGGTGTTGAAAGGGAACAAGCCACGCGGCGTGTCGTACTGAACGTGAAAGTCTCCGCAATACGGAAGTTCAGCGGGCGAGCCGTTTGGAAGTCTCTCCAACGCGTAAGTTGGCTTGAACTGCGGGTTGACCTGGTAGTTGATGAGACCCCACTTGTTCAAGAAGCGATGGACACGCATGATGGTACCCACATCGCCGAGCAAGTTGCGGCGACAGGAAGTGAGCGTCAAGTACTCGTTGGGATTGAGTCTGTAGGCATTGACCATGAAGTTCCTGTAGTTTGCGTAGATTTTCGGGGATTTGGACGGGTGCGAGGTCTCGAAGAACTCGGGCAAGGAGTCTCGCTCTATACGGTGAATTTTTTTCGGGTTGAACCAGCTGGCGTATGATGGAATGACGATGGCGTGTGACTGGCGGATTCTTGTTTTGTCGTCGGCGTTGACGTCGACGGTATCGGCAGGTTTCGAGCTGTCATTTTCGACTTCCGAGTCTTCCATGCGGTCGTCGACAGCCTCCTTCTTGACCTCGGGGGCTGACTGCGCCAGGTCTTCGGGAACGCGCTCGCTGTCGGAGTCCGAATCGTCTTCTATCGTTTTTCTGCCGTGGCCATGGCCGTTTTGTAGCGGCGACGTCACTGTTTCGGCGACTTTGGCGTCGGTGGAAGTCGAGGCTGGCGTGGCATCGGCGGACGAGTCCTTTTCTTCGCCCTTGACGTTCGTGTCCGCGCCGGGCGCAAGTGGCTCGCCGGGCTCTTCGCTGGGAATCTTGGCTAGCTGCCCGAACAAATCGTCATCATCCGCGGCTGGTGCGTCGCTGGCTCCAGCCAGGTTGTCGTGTGGCTCGGCCGCCAGCGCCAGCAAGGCGGGCTCGGGCTGGCCGTCCAAGTCGTCGGGCGCGTGCTTGGGGTTTTCGTCGCTGGGCGAGGTGTTGTCGGCCTCGCCCATGAGGTCTGCGCCTGCGTCGGACGCAGCCGGCGAGACCGAGGCCTGGTCGATGTCCATGTGGTGGTCAGTGTCCGCTTCGGGGTGGTCAGTGCCCGTTTCGGGGCGGTCAATGTGCATGTTGGCGGCATCTATCTCGGGGGCGTCGGGCGATACTGTTTTCGTGTCGTCGACGCCTGGCAAGCTGTCCAAGTCGCTCATGGATTCACGGGGCAGGATGGCAGAATAGGCGGTGTGGCCGCAGTTCAGTGTGGGCAGTCGAAGCGAGTACGCGGGCCCAGATTTCGGGTGTTCGTAGGTGATTAGAGATTATGCGGTGGAACCAGGCACAACAACGCAGCCAAAAAGAGAGAGGCTCGGCAGGCTGGCGGGCAAGCGGCGGAGGGCAGAAAGTCACAGCACCGGCTTGGAGGTGGACGCGAAGCAAACAAACGACACGGTCTAAAAAACACACGCGATCAACAGGGGCTCGGGCGCAAACGGGATTGGCGGCGTGCGAGACAATGGATTGGGTTGGACGACGGGCCGGTGGGAGTACACGACTGGGATGCAACGCTGGATTGGGTGGGTCGGTGTTGTGTTGGTGGAGCAGAAAGCGAGAGCTCCCAGTCGTGCGAAGGCCATGTATCCATGGCGGGCTCTGGGCCAGCAACAGGGAGCAGAGAGTGACAAGGGAGGCAGAGGACACCCACGGACGAAAAAGAGGAAAAAAGAGAGAGTAGCTACGAGAAGCAGCCGAGCGGCCGAAACAGCACCGAATAAGAAATGCAGCAAAGGTTGAAGGGTGTAAAGATGAATAGAGTAGACGCAGGGAGATAGATGGCGGGGCTAATGCGCAGGAGAATGTGAACGATGCGAGCGAACGGGGCTGGCAGCACACATGCGACAAGCCACCGGCGAGGGTCGGGGGTCTCAAGGCGGCGTGCGGGGGGCAGCGTGGCGCTTTAAAACTGTGCTGAAGCGGGCTGGGACTGTGCTGAAACGGCGCTGAAACGGCACTGAAACGGCACTGAAACGGCGCTGGGCGGTGTGGCGGGGACAGCTGTGGTCAGGCCAGCGGTGCTAGAGACAGGCCCGGGAAGGCAGCGCGAGGGTTCTGAAACAGGCAGCGGGCGGCAGGCAGCAGGCGGCAGGCAGCGGGCGGCAGGCAGCGGGCAGTCGGGGCTGGAAGCGGCGGGGCATGGCGAGACGCCTTTGAAACATGGCTGTATCACTCTTGCAACACGCCTGCAACGCGCCTGCAACAGCGCTGAAACATGCCCGAACCACACCTGAAACCACCCTGAAACCAGCCCGAGACTTCTCCGTAGTGCACTTCTCCGGCCGTGGGCCGCTTCGGCAACGCTGAAAAATTCCGCCAAACCTTAATTGGCGCCGCTTAGCTAACCTGCCGTGCTACCCACATCCAGCTCCTCTGCCACGTTCCTGCCCCACCGCCGGCTTTCATCTTTCTCTTACACACTCTCGCACATCCCTGCGGCTGCTTGGCGCATACCGGCCACGCCGCCAGCAGCAGCGTCTACGTCAGCCGGCGCCCATCTTTTTCAAAGAAGACCGTCAGCGAACGAAAACCAATTCATCTTGTTTCAGCCACGCCCGTCGGGCCATGGATAGCAGCGGCAGCACGGGCGGCAAGTAGTGGCAGGCCTGCGGGCCGACACGTGCCGCGCCTGTCCGATGTCTCGCGCACGTGCCCCGCGCTAGGGCTGAGACCTACAATTGTGCGGGACTCCACGCAGGCGCCTGCGCAGCTGCCCGCACCGCGAGAAAAAAAAAATGTCTTCACCGCCAGTTAATTCTTTTTCCAACTACATCGTCGAAATGGTTCGTTACGCTGCTACCCCAGTTAACCCAGCTAAGTCTGCTTCCGCTCGCGGCGCTTACTTGAGAGTCTCTTTCAAGAACACCAGAGAGACCGCCGCTGCCATCAACGGCTGGAACTTGGAGAAGGCCCAGACCTACTTGGCCGACGTCTTGGACCACAAGAGAGCTATTCCTTTCAGAAGATTCAACCACTCTATCGGTAGAACCGCTCAAGCTAAGGAGTGGGGTCTTCAAAAGGCTAGATGGCCAACCAAGTCCATCAACTACGTCCAAGACTTGTTGAAGAACGCTCAATCCAACGCTGAGGCCAAGGGTTTGGACGTTTCCAAGTTGAAGATCACTCACATCCAAGTCAACCAAGCTCCAAAGCAAAGAAGAAGAACCTACAGAGCCCACGGTAGAGTCAACGCCTACCAATCTTCTCCATCTCACATTGAGCTCATCGTCACCGAGGAGGGTGAGGAGGTTGCCAAGGCTGAGGACGCCAAGAAGGTTAGATTGAACACCAGACAAAAGGGTAGATTGGCACACCAAAAGCGTATTGCTGCTTAATCGAGTTCGTGTATATGTAATATAACCGACGGTCTTTGGAACTGCTCTAGATTCAATGCTCAGTAGACGTTGCTGTTGCCGAGCACATGCATGGCCATGCTCGTGCGCTGCCGCGTGTCGTTGTAGAACTCGGCCATGCTAGCCGTGGTGCTCAGTGCATACGCTACGCTTTGGAACACCAAAGCGATGCCCGCGTCGGCAAGCCAGCTCACGTTTCTCTTGAAGCTTTGCGCTCGTCCGGCCACCATGTTTTGCAAACCTGAAAAACTGCGCTCAAGCCGGCGGTGCACGGGTGCACCGGTGGCTCGTTGCCCGCTTTCGGCCGTGTTGCGGGGCAGGCCCCACGTCGTCCAGCGAGCGGCGCTTTCGTGGTGGTGGTGGTCGATTTGCGTCTCGAGCTCCAGCGGCGTCGAGTAGTCTTCTGTTTTGTTCGTACTGCCGCTCAAAAGCCGCACCATGTGTTTGGGCAACCGAACTAGCCCTCGCGGGCTGCAAACTCTCCATAGCAAGTGGAATTTTCTGAAGAGCATTTGGGACCACGATGGCAGCCGTCTTTCGAAAGATTGCATTTGGTCTGCTGTGTCTGAGGGCTTATGGCGGCTGCAAGCCTCAGGGATTTGGCCGCTTTCAAGGCGCCTTTTAGCTGTGGAGAAGCACGGTGGATCAGGAGATACGGAATTGCAGCCGGGCTCCGCTGGGCACAGAGTCGGCAGACGGGCAAACACTGATATTGTGTCCCTGCAATTGCAACAATTGATGTTGCGTGGCGTTGCTTTTCACAGAAAGACTGGTGGTCAAACGCTAAAGAGGAATCGTGTGGGCGGCGGATTGAGGTGTCCGCTGCCGCAGCGACTAGACGGGGCTCTGTTTGCGGTGGAGATCAACGAGATCGGCCTGAAACACAATCGGAACAGGCTTGAAACAGTCCTGAACCAGCTTCGAAACAGGTTTGCAAAAGTGGCTTTTTCGGCGGCAGCCCGGGCGTTATATTCTCAGATTTGGCCCCCACGCTTATCATTTGCAAACGCAATGTAGCGGTGGAACCGCCTCGAGGTGTGCCCTGCAGCCAGGCCTAATTTGAGCCAGCGCCGGGCCCAGCCCGTTCGCAGCCAGTGGACCTCGGTCCGCCACACATTCGGATAAACCGCAATTGCCGGATAAAGTGTCGGGGCTGTGGTGAGAAAAAACGAAATTGCTGCGGGATGTGAAGGGCTCTATTGCATTCTAATGGCCTACAAAACGGCTAGGGGGGGGGCTAAGCGAGCCCGGAGACGCGCCACAGCCGCGGTGATCCTGCGGCATTTCGGTTTTCGATTGGCTATTGAGGATTACTTGGATTTTTGGGTGGTTTTGGGCGTTTCTCCTGGCCCCCGTTGCTTTGCTGGGCTTAAGGCGTTGTCTGGTGATATTCGGCCCTTCCGAAGCACCTTCAATATGCATGGGGTCTCCTTCCATGTGACTTTCCAGCGGCTTTCCATTGGCATGCGAATGCTTTTCAGCAGCAGTCTAGCTTTCATCGGCTAATACTCGCTTTGAGCTCGCTCCACGTTCGGGCCACTCAATTCCTCCGGCCCCTCCCGCCCCTCCAACTCCACTTCACTTTCCACCGCTGGCTCTTGCACCCGTGCATCTGGGCATCCGGCGTGATCCTGCTTACGCGCGCCGTGCGTAACTGACTGACCTGCGCACTGGCCAATTACGCCCTCGTAATTCGCAACGCAAAAATTAAATCACTACTACAACTATATCATCCAACAATGGCAGGTGCTGGTCCAAAAGCTTACATGGGATGGTGGGGTAACATCGGTTCCCCAACCCAGAAATACGTGAACCAATACACGGTTTCCCCTTACGCCACCAGACCATTGAAGGGCAACTTGTACAATGCATTCTTCAACGTCTTCAGAAGAACTAAGAACCAAATTGCCTACGTCGTCATTCCCGGTGTCATTTTCTGGAACATCTGGACCAACGCAAGAGACTACAACGAGTACTTGTACACCAAGGCCGGCAGAGAGGAGTTGGAGATTGCCAACGCCTAAGCCGCATCGTCAAATACATAATACATGGTTATTCGAATGAGCCCAAAAACACCCTATTTCCGGATAGATCTTCGAGAGATGGGGCATTCAGGAAGAAATTCAGAAAAAGGCGTATTTTCAGAGACAAACAGAGACACTCTACTCAGAAACATACACTGTACAGAAGGACGTTTCTATTCAGACACTCTACCCAGAGACGTCCTCTGTGCAAAGACGTTTCTATTCAGAGACACTCTACTCAGTCCACCTCTAGATCAATCACTTGGAGCGCTTGTGGACCTTGGCGAGGAACGCGGTCAAGACGTCCTTCTTCAAGCCACGGGACTCGTCGATGTTGGCGATCTGGGCCCGCAACTTGGCCACCACGTCCTCCTCGTACTGCTCGTAGATGCGGGGGATGTCCAAGTCGGCAAACAACTGCTTGACGCGGGCCTCGCTCTCGTCGTCCTTCTTGCCGTAGTTGTCCTCCAAGAGCTTCTTCTGCTCGGCGGAGGCCTTCAACAAGGCCTGGTTGACCACCCACGAGCACTTGTTGTCCTTGATGTCGGTGCCGATCTTGCCGATCTGCTCGGGCGTGCCGAAGCAGTCCAAGTAGTCGTCCTGGATCTGGAAGTACTCGCCCAACGGAATCAACACGTCGCGGGCCTGCTTCAAGTCCTGGTCGCTGTTGACGCCGCACATGTACATGGCCAAGGCCACGGGCAAGTAGAACGAGTAGTAGGCGGTCTTGAAGATCACGATGAACGAGTGCTTCTCCAACGAGAACTTGTCCAAGTCCACGTGCTCCTCGTCGGCCGTGACCAAGTCCAACAACTGGCCCAACTCGGTCTGGAACGTCACCTCGTGGAACAAGTCCAAAAGATCCACGTAGTACGCGTCGCTGCGGAAGTGCTTCTTCAACAACATGTAGATGGCGCCCTCCAACATGAACGAGTCGTTGATGGCAATGTTGCCCACGCCCTCGGCCAAGTACCAGCACGGCTGGCCCCGGCGCGTCTTGGATTGGTCCATCATGTCGTCGGCCACGAGGAAGTACGCCTGCAACAACTCGATGGCCCAGCCCAAAAGCGCCACCTTCTTGTACTCCTCGGCTGAGAGCTCCTCGACCGTCTTGTTCTTGAGAATGCAGTACGTGTCGATCACCGAAAGGCCTCTGTTCAACTTGCCTCCGGGCGTGTTGTAGTGCAAGTTCTTGGTGAACCACTCGATGGCCTCCTTGGGCATGTTGTAGCCGCGGGCGATGTCTTGCAACTCGGCGACGAGGTTGTCGAACTCGGCGACGAACTTGTCTCTGGCGGCAGCTTTGTCCATTTTGCTTGTGGAGAAGTGGTGGGTGCTGAAGAGTTCGGCGCTCGCGTTTTTGGCTATACGAGCGGCTTCGAGCGGCGCCACACGACCGTGGGCTGGGGGCGGCGTTTTGGGCGGAAACTCGGTTTTTGGGCCCGCCGGGCGACGGGGCGAGGCTTCCGGACCTGCTGCGCTTTGCCTTTTATGTTTTGAAGGGGTGTGTGTTTTTTGGACGGGGTGCTGTTTTGGTGGATGTTCGTTTGGGCGCTCATCGCAGTTATGCCCGGCTGCGGCGGCGGCGCGTAGACATGCAAATGGCCACTACAGGGAACAGAAAAACACGGAAAAAAAGAAAAAAATAGACGTTGAGCAAAACTAAATGAAAGAAAAAAGGACATGAAACAAACGATGGAGGAAAGGCGACGTAGCTGAGTCAAGTTTCGAGGAGAGTGGGGTGACGGAACCTCAGATACACCAACGGGTTCGACGCGACCACAGAATTATCAGGTGGAATGGAACGACAACTTTGTACCAGAGCCCTTCGACCCACCCGACAAACGTTTCGGCCCACAGCCCTTTCCAGCATACGCCAGAACCTCCGACCTACACCCGTCCTTTTCGCAATCCGCTGTTGACTATATATGCTCGTGGCTATGCTAGGATTCTCATCTTCTCTTACTCTTGCCGGGTCTGAAGCTCTTGCCCTTCTTGCCCCTCTGGTTATAGATGTCCGCAGAAGAGTCCGCGTCGTTCTTTCTCTGGCCGCTCTTCTTGCCGCCGTGCCCGTACTTGGCGTTCTTGGCCATTCTCTTGCCGTTGGGCTTCTGTCTCTTGGGCCTGTCCTCGGCCGTGGCCTCCTCCAAGGCAATCTCGAACTCGTTGTCGTTGGCAATCTCGTTGGCGCCTCTCTTCTTCTTCAACGACTTGATTTTCTCCAACGTGTCCTTCTTTTGCTTGGCTCTCTCCTGCAACGTCTCGTGCATCACCTGCTTACCAAACTTCTTCAACTGCCTTTGCTTCTTGGCGTCCTCCGAGGCCTTCTTGTCCGCAGCCTCCTTCAACAACTTGTTCTTCAACTTGTCCATGTGCTCGTCGCTCTTGACCATCTCGGCAAAGTAATCTAGCGGTCTCGAGAAGGGAACCCGCAACTTCAAAAGCGTGGCTCTGCCCTGCTTGACGGCGTCCAAGCCTTGTCTGTAGAAGGCCAACTCTCTCTCGGTGTCGTCGTAGATGTCCTTGATGCCCAACTCGGATTTCTCCGCGCTCATCACCGACTGGTGCTCGATGAACGAGTGCTTCTCCCAAGGGAGCTGGATTCTGGCGAGCGACTCCTTCAATGCGGCTGTGTTATTGACGGTGAGTTTGCTGTGCGGAACGACGTCTGCGTCAGAGTCTAGCTCGGCGTCCGACAAGGGGATGTCTTCCTCCTCCTCCTCTTGCTCCTCCTCCTCTTGCTCCTCTTGCTCCTCGTCATCTTCATCTTCTTCCTCCCCTTCGCTGTCGCCGTTCAAGTCGCTCTCGCTCTCGCTGGCGGCCAACTTCTCCAAGTCCAACTCCTCTTCCTCCTCTTCCTCCTCTTCCTCCTCTTCCTCTTCCTCTTCAGCCTCGGCGTCAGCCTTGGCCTCCAACTTCAGAAGCAACTTCTTCAATCTTCTCTTCTCTTTCTTGGACAAAACCTCCTTGGACTGCAAGTCTCTGAGCTCCTCCACGTCGTTTTCGCCGTCGGATTCGGCACCTTCGTCCTCGGGCTGCTGGAGCACAGGCTTCTCAGGCTTCTCGGGCACGTCTGGCGTGGCCTGGGTGCTTTTTTGCTTCTTGTCTTTCGCGACGGTCTCCAGCGACTCGGCCGCTTTCTGGTTTTTGAGAGCCACCCTCAACTTTCCTTTGCTCATGGTGGTGATGGGTAGATATCTGGAGGATAAAAAATTAATGTGGGTGTGCGATGAGATGTTCGGGGCGTGCCGTGCACATCGGGCCCCGCGCGGTGCTCGCTCTACACTCCAGGCCACAGTATAGTGCACCGTCTCTTCTATTGACCGGTCCTCTATGGACCCGTGGTTCATGCTATCTAGTGGAAGACGTAGTCCACCTCGTTCAAAAAGCGCTTGCCCGCGCCGTACCGCCACCAGCGCGGCAAGCAGCTCGGCGGCCGCACGTCCATGCCCTTTTGTTTGCCGTCCTCGTCGATCTTTTTGCAGATGCACCGCTTGACGCTTTGCACCTCTTGCGACTGCGGGCACGACATGTACGGCGCGTGGAAGTAGCCGATGTCTTCGAAGTGGTGGATCTCGTTTTTGTCCAAGAGAAGCGAGAGCCCGATGGAGTGCACTGGCGCATCGCCCCAGCGCTCGTAGTAAAAGCCGCCCGCCTGGTCCAAATAGTCAAAGTACGCGCCGTACGCCTCGCCGCGGAAGAAGTTCAAGTTGGCGATCTCGAAGTTCGACCAGAAGTGGCACATGTTGTACTTGTGGTCGGAGTGGGCGTAGGTGCGGAAGAACACGTCGGACTCGTTGGTGGTGAGGAAGTCGTAGGCGTTGTTGGGGTGGAGGTACTGCGGGTACGCGTCCATGAAGCCCTCCACGGTCTGCCACAACGTGGGCACGGTCTCCTGGTACTCGGGGATGGCGATGACGAAGCCGTAGGTCTTGTTGGTGGAGCGGAGGAGCTCGAACGGGTCGTACATGAAGTCACACATGTACTCGACGTCGGGCTCCACGCGGAAGTACCACTCGTAGTCGAGGAGACGCTTCTGGCGGTAGAAGTAGCCGGAGTTGAAGTGGCACATGTTGCGGTACGACTTGGAGAAGCCGTAGATGATGTGGAGCGAGTTCTGGATGTTGCGGTCCAAGCGGGCCTCGTCGATGTGCGGCGGCGGGTTCCAGTCCGCGGCCGGGATGAGCTCGTAGAACGTCTTGCCGCTGGCCATGGCGCTGGTCTGGTCGATGAACTCCTGCGTGAACGGCACGTCGTTCATGAACACCCAAGGGTACTTGTAGTGCCTGTTGAAGCGGTCCTCGAGCGACCGCATCGACAGCAACGCGCCGTCCAACTCGCTGTTGCGCACGAGCATCACCAACGTGGCGTTCTCCCGCCCGATCTGCTCGCGGTCCCGCTCAATGGACATCACCTGGTAGTAGGAGTTGGAGCTCAAGCGCTGCTGGCCGGCGAGCCGCGGGTTGTAGCCGACGCGGGCCACGAGCGGGTCGACGGAGGAACGGACGGCCGAGAGCGACAGCGTGAGCCAGGTGCCAAGCGCTGGCGGCTGTGGGCGCCCAAAAAGCTCGTTGAGCCCGTCGCTTTTGTAGATGGCGCCGGATGCGTTCAGCCGCGTGTAAACGAGCGCCGCCACCGCCAAGAGACACGATAGTAGGTAGTACTTGTGCGCCTGCATCGGGGGACAAAGAAAATGGAAATGGGAGAGACGGAAAAGAAATGGGAGAAACGGAAAAGAAATGGGGGTGGAGACGGACGGGGTGGAGCTGGCGATGGAGTGGGCGGAGTGCGTGGAGATGGCGCGCGGCGGAGCCGATGGTGGAAGCCACCGATCCACGATTTTGATTTTTTAATTCTATGATTTTTTGCTTTTGTAATTTTTGCAATTTTGATTTTTGATTCATTTTTTTCGCTTTCTTTTCTTTTCGTTTTCTGCACAGTTTCAAAACAACATCGAGACGCTGGCGATGCCCCAAGACTACGAAACCGCCTGCGGCGGCGGCCAATGCCGGCTCCAGCGCTGCGCGCCCGTTTGCCAGCGCGGCCAGCGGCATCGGGCGTGCACGTGTCATTGTGCACGTGACACAACCCATTGGGGCCTTTCGCCGGCGGCGGGCAAGGCTGGCCCGCCAGAAAACCCCCGTGCAAGTGGCAGCACCGGCAGCACCCGCCAGACCGCCCGCGCCGCGCACGCAGCCCGCGTGGCGAGCGCTCAATGCCCTGCGGCGCTCCAGCCAATGACAGCTCAAGAAATCCAATTACTCGCGCTCCACCATAGAGGAACCCACGCAAAGAAAAAAAACGCTAGTAAGACACTCTGGTCCACCAAGTTGTAAAGCATCTCGGGAAGCACCAGCTGTTCAGAAACGGAAAAATCGCCATGCTCCGCAACTTGAAAAACTCCGCCAGATCCGTCAGACGCTTGGCCACGAACGCCGATGCCGCAGCCACCCCAAACAGAGTCCACGGCGGCTTGAAGGACCAGGACAGAATCTTCCAAAACGTCTACGGCAACTACGGCCACGACTTGAAGTCCTCCATGAAAATGGGCGACTGGTACAAGACGAAGGAGATCATCGTCAAGGGCCACGAGTGGATTATCAACGAGATGAAGAAATCTGGCTTGAGAGGCAGAGGAGGCGCTGGTTTTCCATCCGGCCTCAAGTGGTCGTTCATGAACCCGCCAGGATGGGACAAGAACCCGGGCCCAAGATACCTTGTGGTCAACGCCGACGAGGGTGAGCCTGGAACCTGTAAGGACAGAGAAATCATCAGAAAGGACCCACACAAGTTGGTGGAGGGCTGCTTGTTGGCCGGCAGAGGTATGAACGCCTCTGCCGCCTACATCTACATCAGAGGTGAGTTCTACAACGAGACGGTGATTTTGCAGAACGCCATCAACGAGGCCTACAAGGCCGGCCTCATTGGTAAGAACGCCTGCGGCTCCGGCTACGACTTCGACATCTACATCCACCGTGGTATGGGTGCCTACATTTGCGGAGAGGAGACGGCGTTGATTGAGTCCATCGAGGGCAAGGCTGGTAAGCCTAGATTGAAGCCACCTTTCCCTGCCGGTGTTGGTTTGTTCGGTAGACCAACCACCGTTGCCAACGTGGAGACTGTTGCTGTTGCTCCTACCATCTTGAGAAGAGGCGGAGACTGGTTTGCCGGCTTGGGCCGTGAGAGAAACTCTGGTACCAAGTTGTTCTGTATTTCCGGCCACGTCAACGAGCCTTGTACTGTTGAGGAGGAGATGTCCATTCCATTGAAGGAGTTGTTGGAGAAGCATTGCGGCGGCATCAAGGGTGGATGGAACAACTTGTTGGGTGTCATTCCTGGTGGATGCTCCGTCCCTGTCATGCCTAAGGAGGTTTGCGACGATGTGTTGATGGACTACGATGCTTTGAAGGACGTCGGATCCGGTTTGGGTACCGCCGCCGTCATCGTTATGAACAAGCAAACCGACATCATCAGAGCCATTCAAAGATTCTCTGCATTCTACAAGCACGAGTCGTGTGGCCAGTGCACGCCATGCAGAGAGGGAACCACGTGGTTGCAGAAGATGATGGAGAGATTCGTCAAGGGCCAGGCCACCGAGAGGGAGATTGACCAGATCTTCGAGTTGACCAAGGAGATCGAGGGCCACACCATCTGTGCTTTGGGAGACGCTGCCGCATGGCCTGTGCAAGGATTGATCAAGTCTTTCAGACCTGTGATGGTGGACAGAATCAACCAGTACAACAAGGAGCACGAGTGTGTGTCTCCAGGAGGCTGGGTCAAGAACGGAAAGGTGGCCGAGGGTGTGGTTGTCGACAACCCTCTTCCAGCCGCTCACCACTGAGTGAAGGTGGGCGTGGCATGGTAGCAGCACCATCTATTCATTTGCATTTATACACTGACGTCGGGCCGACGCGCCCAGGTTTAATAAACTGATCACCGAACCACCTGTAGCAAGAGAGTAAGTGTGCCGGAGACTGGGCGAAGAACGAACGGCTATGGAGATGTTGTTTTTTACGGCTCATTGTCTTTACAGCTTCTTTACAGTCTTTACAGCTTCTCTAAGTCGTCACGGCTTCTTTGCATATTTTCAAGGCTTTCATAACTTCTCGACTTTCTTCTATCCTTTTAGCTTCTCTCTTTAGCTTCCCATATCTCCATAGTTTCTACGTCTGATCTTTGAATTCTCATGCAAAACCAGTATGCTGGTTGAAGACTGAAGCGTGAAGCAGCGTGAAAAAAGACAAAGGGCGCGGGGCACTATGAGCTACAACTCTTTTCCAACGACAGCTCTTTTTTTTCAACCTCATCTTCGATCTTACAAGCGGCAGAATAGGCCTGCCCAGCCTCAGACCGCGAAGAGCATCACCAGTGCGCATCCAACCATACTGCCCCGCCATCTCCACCAACTCCACCAAAAGGAACGAGAACCAGTATGCCTAGCGACGACAAGCAGGCCAAAGGCGATAGCGCCACGCCGCCATCCACGCCGCACACGCGACTGTTGGAGGACGTGGACGACGACGTGCAACACATCAACCGTATGAAGGCCGAACTACGAGCCCAGCAAGCAAAGCGGCCCAGCGCAGGCGCAGACGAGCCGGCCAGCAAAACACAAGGAAAGAAGCAAAAAACACAGGGCGGCGAAACGCCGGCCGCGGCAGAGCCGGCCGTGAGGCCGGGGCAGGACTACCGCCGGATCTCCACGGCGCCATCGCAGAACATCGACCCCAAGGCGTTCCGCCAGTACGACTTGGCGTGCGAGCGGGTCAAGGACTTCTACGAGGAGCAGCACCGGCTTCAGACGGTGGCGTACAACATCCAGGCGCGCATCAACTTCAAGAGCAAGGTGCGGGCGAAAATGACGGTGTGGGAGGGCCTCGAGAAGCTCAACAAGTTGCTTGACGAAAGCGACCCGGACACGGAGCTCAGCCAGATCGACCACGCGTTGCAGACGGCCGAGGCCATCCGGCGGGACCAGCAGCCGCGGTGGATGCAGCTTGTGGGTCTCATCCACGACTTGGGCAAGCTCCTCTACTTCTACGGGTCCAAGGGCCAGTGGGACGTGGTGGGCGACACGTTTCCGGTGGGGTGCAGCTTTCTGAGGCGGATCATCTTCAGCGAGAGCTTCCGCCAGAACCCGGACTTTGCCAACCCGTTGTACAACACCAAGTGCGGCATCTACACCAAGAACTGTGGGCTCGATCTGGTGATGCTCAGCTGGGGCCACGACGAGTACATGTACCACATTGCCAAGAAGAACTCGCTGCTTCCGCCGGAGGCGCTTGCCATGATCCGCTACCACTCTTTCTACCCGTGGCACCAGGAGAATGCGTACCGCTACTTGATGGACGACCACGACAAGGAGATGCTCGAGGCCGTGCGTGCTTTCAACAGATACGACTTGTACTCGAAGGCGGACGTGCGCTACAGCGTGGACGAGCTCAAGCCGTACTATTTGGAGCTCATCGATGAGTACTTCCCCACGCGGCAGATCGAGTTCTAGCCGAGGAGAGGGGTCTAGAGAATGTGAGGTAGGAGCGCCGAGGAAAAGGCGGATAGACAATCGAGAAGCTGACGCCCAGACTAGGCGAAATCAGCTGGTTGGGTCGGGCGCTGCCTACAGATGATCTGTTGATGTGTTTATTCTAATGCAAAAGAGTGATGACGAAATTAGGATTGAATGAGGTTGGCCATTCCGAAATATTGTTCGATGTTGTGGGGTCCGGGCTCCTTCCAGCCGTCGTCGAAGGTGCTCAAGATAGTCACGTCTCCGCCGGTGTAGTCCATGATGGACTTGATTGCCAAGTACTGGTTCTCGTCACTGGGGACGTTGTTGCCGTAGCTGTCGCCCTTATGAGGGTAGCCGGTCTCGGTGATGACGGTGTTCTTGGAGCAGAGCTTCTTGACCTGCGCCTGCTGGCCCGTGACGTATTCGCCGGCCTGGTAGGCGTACAAGTTCTCGTTGAAGTACGAGTGCGGGTTGATACTGACAAAGTCGATGTCCGAGTCCGTGCACAACTCCGGGCTGGAGATGTAGGTGGCTGGAGGCTCGGCCGTGGTCACGTCGCCGGTCCAGCCGGCGCTTTTCAAAATACTCTTGACGCTGGAGATCTTGGAGATCAAGTCAGACACGGAACAGTAGCCGGAGTTGACGGCCTCGTTTCCGACCGTGAGAAATTCGAAAACGTCCCAGCCGTTGGTTTGGGCCCAGTCAACCAACAGAGAGACGCTGTCGTCAATGGAGTCAACGCCTGCCAGGGAGATCCAGAATCCCTGGTTGACGCTGATGCCCATCTTCGCACAGTAGGGGAGGAGGCTGGTCAACGTGTTGCAGTCTGTGCCGTAGACTCTGATCTTGTTCACGCCCTTGGACTGGATGTACTCCAAGTCGGACTTGATGTCGCTGTCATCCTTGCACGTGCCGTCGTTGTTGTAGGGGGTGTAGGTGAGAGTAGATGGAGCGGAGATGTAGCCGGAGGCAACGGAGGAGGCTGTCAGCGAAGCCAGGCTGGATTCGGCCTGCGTGGCGGTGGACGAAGTAGACGTGAAGAGGTCGACCTCGGAAGGCGCGTATGTGGCGGCAGAAGAGGCGGAGGCGGAGGTGGAGGAAGTGGTGCCAGCGGGAGTTTGGGTGTTGGCGGTTTCAGTGGCAGCACTTTCAGTGGAAGTTTCAGTGGCATTTTTAGTGGAAGTTTCAGTGGCATTTTCAGTGGCATTTTCAGTGGCAGTTTCGGTGGCACCGGTCTCAGTGTAGTCGGTGGATTCGGCGGCAGCAGCAGCCGTGGGTGCGGTGGTGGCAGCAGCTTGAGTGGTTGTGGCTGGTGTGCTCGTGGCAGCCTGCTGGTCCTCGGCCAGCGTCGTCTCTGCGGCCTCGGCTTGTGTGGTGGGAGTGACGTCAGCCTCGGCTTCCTTAGGTGAGTAGGTGGAGGTGGTGACGGATTGCGTGGTGGCCCATTGGCCGCCGCTGTTGGTGATGGTGTAGGTGTCGCCGTCGGAAATCAACACCTCGATAGGAGGCAACCAGATGGTGGTGGTGGATGTGTAGTAGGTGGAGGTGGAGGTGACAGCAGCGGCAGTGTGGTACCTGGTGATGATTCTGGGAAGCGCAAGCGGAAGTGCCCAGGCCTGCGAAAGGAAAAGAAGGGCAAGCACGAGATGCAACATGGCAGTTTTGTGAGGGGTGGCAAGGAACGTTGGAAGCGGTGGAAGCGGTGAGCGATGAAAGAGCTGGGAGCTGAGAGAAGGAGTGAGGCCTAAGCAAGGGGCAGAGGCGTAGTGATGAGCGGAAAAAAGTCCAGGGATCCAGCGGTCCGAAGCGTAGTCGTGATTCTGTTGATGAGGAGAGCAGAGCCCGGCTGCTCGGCTCTTATATAGAAAGTTGCCCGCTGGCCGGCCGATCTGATCTGCTGCAGCGGACTCAAGCGAGGTGGCTGCGAAACGTTGGCAGAGCTGCCGCTTCTGTCGAGCGCCAGCACCGGACGGGCGTCTGCAGGAACAACAAGCAGCTGCTGCCGCATTTGTCGAGAACCAACCTTGATTCGCCGCGCACGCGGCCCAATGCGGTAATACCGTCTTTGCGCGCGCTGGGGGTCCTACTCAATTTGCACGCAGGGCTCTGCGCGCCCGTGGGCGCACCGCTGTCGAGCCCGTTTGGGCCCGCCAGCAAGCACCTGGCAAAGGCCGGGAGCCCGGCAGGAACACTGGGCCTTACGCATTGATCTCGGCGATCCTCGAGGAGTTCGCGGGCGGCTCTGTGCTGTTTCCGGTCCCGGCGGCCTCGAATTCCGAGGGTTGTGTGGTGGACAGCTGCAAATTTCCGGTGGTGCCGTTGGTTCGGGAGCCACCGGAGCCCGGCCAGCCGAAACACACCGCCGCCCGCCACTCGCAGAGGGCCCGTCCATTCTCCATTTCGACCCGCCATTCCCGCCGCTTGTCCAGGAAACAACGCTGGCCGGCGTTTGGCGCGGCTGGCGGCGTCAACCAGCGACGGCGCCATGCAGGCCCAAGATTGCCGCCGCCGGCACTCTATTGAAATCCCGCCAAAGTTTATCGTGCATTGTGACTTTCATTATACAGAGTCGCCATGCATTGCACAGCCGGACCGCCGCAGAGCTGCTGGTCCATTATACAGTTGCACCGTTGCATCACGGCCTTCTACGGAGTTGCTGAAGCATTATAAGAGTTGGCAGCAGCCTGGGCCACGCTCACGACAACAACGCTAAGGTCTTGTCCAACACGTCCTGGTCCACAACGCCGCTGGCACGCAAGTACTTCAAGAGCGACTTGACCAACTGCAAGATCTGCTCGTTGGACAAGTTGAACACAGCCATCTGCAACACTTTGCTCAACGAAACGTTGGCGGCGGCAATGAACGTCTGGTAGTACAAGTAGGAGAACGAGCCCATCAAGAACTGGCAGTCGAACCGGTCGGTCATACCGCCGTGTCCTGGAATGGTGTCACCAAAGTCTTTGATGCCGAACGCTCTCTTCAAGCCGCTGGCAAAGAAGCCGCCGAAGGGGGCAATGAGCGAGGCGAACGTCGCAAGCACCGCGGCGTGGAAGTACACGGGACGGAAGAAGATCACGTCGGTGCCCACGTACGACACGAGGTTGGCTGGAACCTGGTACAACTGGGAGATGAAAACCGAGTTGGGCTCGCAGTGTGGGTAGTTCCAGAAGGTGGTGTTCAAGTTGGTGGCGGGGCAGATCAAGTAGTCGGATTTGGACGCAAAGTACGAGAGCCCCACGGCGGCGGCGGTGGTGCACACCCAAGCACCAATGAAGCCCTCAACAGTCTTCTTGGGCGAGATCTCAATCAACTGCGTGCGGCCAAACGTGATGCCGCACAAGTAGGCAAAAATGTCGTTGACAATCACCAAGACCAGCGGGATCAAGAGCCAGAAGAGACCGTTGAGGATGTTGTCGATGATGAGGTGGGACTGGAACACCACAATGAGCAACGTCATGTGCGTCACACACAACTGCGCAAACTGGAACTTGTAGAAGCCCTTCTTCAACGTCCACACGAAGAAAATGAAGCCCGCAAGGTACATGGTGTACGACGCAAACTTGTGGTTCTTGTACCAGTGCGTTGGCAAGAAAGCGAAGTTGATGTCTTGTAAGAATGCAAGAATACTCTCGCCGTCCAAATAGTAGATGGTCGAGAGCAAGAAGTACCAGTTCAAGAACTTGTTGTAAGGGAGGTTCTTATCCCGCGCCGGCTCGGCAACCAACTGGATGATCTCCTTGAAAATCAAGATCTGGCACATCACAACAAACAAGATCAACGGGATGTGGCCGGACTGCACAAGAATGATGAAGCCAAAGATCATCACAAGCGACCAGATGGTTCTCGTCACGAACGCCTGCTTTTTCTTCTCGCGTTCATTGACCACCGGTTGTTTTGATGCGTCTTTGTCAGCAATCGGTGCGGCCTCCTTGGAGGAGGCGCTGCTCGAGGCGGCCTTTTTGGGAGCATCAGCAGCGGGTGCTTTTGAGGCGCTCATTGTGTTTTCAGGACGGACTTGTGTTTCAGATGTGGGACGGCCAATGGGCGGCGGTTCGACACAACTTCACTAGCAAGGTCTGGCGATGGAGCAGGGCCGCAATTGATAGCAATGGCGGAAGCAGCGTAAGCTGGAGGCTTATTTGTATTCTGCACACACACAAAGTCTGCCTGGATCCTCCGCGGTGGGTGGGCGAAATATAGGCAAAAGAAGCTGAAGATGGAGTGAACGGTGATGTCGCACCAAAAGTAGATTTGGAGGTCGGGCCGTGATCCGCGCGCAGCGACACTGAGCAAGCTGGCCGGGCACCGCGGTGAAGCGGCGGTGAAACGGCGCTGAGACAGCGGCCGTGCGCAGCTGCAGGCGGCGGGACATTTCTGAAACACGCCTGAAACAAGCAGCGCCAAACAAACTGCGCTGCAAAACCCACCGCCGCCGCCCCGGGCCGTGCAAGACCGGTGCTGCCGGCAAATCGCACGCACTCCTTAGTCAGACCGCCGCCACTTTCACATGCAAGCTGGCGCGGCACGTGATAGGTAAGCGGGAGTGCATCAGAAATTGCGAAGGCCAGAGCGCGAGGCCCGTACACCGAGCAGAGCACATCCGCGACATTGCCTGGATGTCGTGATGTCGCGCGCGCTCCCACGCAAAAATCCCACTCATCGTCGTGACCGCCACCACAACTATCGTCACATTTACTCCTGTTTATGTCTACTATCCAAAACTTAAACTCTTTCGGTATGTTCCGCCACCCCTGATCACGAGCGCGCCAGCCACTAACCGCAGATCCTTTTGCCGACACGGGTGATTCCGAGGCTCAGGCCACCAACTACATCCACATTCGTATCCAACAGCGTAACGGACGTAAAACCTTGACTACCGTCCAGGGCGTGCCAAACGAGTACGACTTGAAGAAGGTCTTGAAGGTTTTGAAGAAGGACTTTGCCTGTAACGGTAACATTGTTAAGGATGAGGAGTTTGGAGAGCTTATCCAGTTGCAGGGAGACCAAAGAGTGAAGGTTTCGGAGTTCTTGATTGGCCAGTTGCAGTTGCCAAAGAAGAACATCAAGATCCACGGTTTCTAAGCGTGGACCATGTGTTGCTTCTCCGTTTGTCTGTGGACACAGCGGCAAAGAATAAACGACATCGACTATGAGGTGAGTAGGACTGTAGTTCGCAGAAGGGGTGCTGACCAGAGCGTTTCGGAACTGCCGTAGAATGGTTTTAAAGCCGCCGCACAGATGTTGAAGAGGCAAAACCTGAAGGATGCTCCCAAAAGACGATATGGGCTCACGTCATTGCTGGACGGGCCCCCGGAGACCGGCTGAGGCTGTCGCTGACTGCACGCGGTGCATCCAAAACGTTTGCCCGACAACTTGAAACAGCGATTACAACGTGAAACAACGGCAAAACACAGCAGACACCACAGGCTGAAACCAACTGAAACGCGCCTGAAACACGTCTGTGGGGCGGAACTCATCCGCAAGACGGACGCTCAGCGAGCCAGCCGCACCTCCGCGCATCGCTCCACATGTGGTTTTCACATCACCACTACATTCTTCCATCACCTTTGCACGTTTTCGCTTCACACCATAGCGGCTGTATAATTAATAGCAGAACCAAATACACCAGCCGTCTTTGCAAAGCACATTCCATCAACAACCCAGAGACTGACACACCAAAATGCCAGGCGATCTAAATCTCAAGAAGTCGTGGAACCCAGCTCTCATGAAAAACCAGAAAAAGGTTTGGGAGCGGGAACAACAGGCACTCAAAGAGTACCAGAGCATCAAGCAGCGGCAAAAGGAGATCGAGAAGGAAAAGGAGAAGGAGGAGATGATTCGCCTACAGTACGGAAGCGACCCGGCCAATCTCCCCACCAAAGACAAGCTCGAGCTCAACAAGCTCTCGTGGATGTACACCGAGGGTCCTAAAAAAGAGGCCGATCCTGAAACAGGATTTAGAGAGGTGGAGGAGGACTTTTTGGCGGACCAGAACCACATCGATCTGCTTGTGCGGGGCAACCGCGCCGTCAAGCAGACTGTGGAAAGCAGATTCGATAAGGTGGCGTCTGTGGGCGCACAGAGGCATGCGGCCAGTCTCAGCGACGATCCGATGTTGATGATCAAGAAGCAGCGTCTAGAAAAGGGCCGGGCTGTTCGAAACGAGAGCCGCTCCTCGGGCCTGAGAAGAGAAGAGTCGAGAAGAGACCGTGACAGATCGCCACTGGGCAGGCATAGACACGAAGGGCGCAGTGAGAGACACGGCGAGGGACGCAGGGAAGGACACAGAAACAGACACGGAGAAGCACGCAGGGAAGGACACAGAAACAGACACAGTGAAAGCAGCGGAAGACGCAGTGAAAGACACAGTGCTGGCCACAGTGCAGAGCGCCCGAACTAGTCATTACAACATCAAGCTGGAGAGCTTGAAAGGAAGTTTTGGTGGTGAGCTTTGACAGATAGCACTGATGCGTTTTGAAACGATGGCATAGGAGTTCACACCCCATGTTCTCCGCCATTACACCCATTAGTCCAAGGCGACGCTGTAGTCAGCGCCGTACTCCGTGCCGTTGACTTTCCAGGTGTAGGTCAAAGACGAGCCGCTCTTTCTGTATAGATCTAGAGAGATGGGGTAGCCCACCTCCGACATTGGGAATAGCATAGGAAACCACGAAGAACAGCGCTCCAGATCATGCAATCCAGGCACGATTCCGATCTTGAGATGGCCGTAGAGCGTGGCCAGGAAATATCCCAAAAGCGCGTTGGCGGTGTAGACAGGCAGGGCGTCAAAAGCGGAGGCGTCACTGGAGAAAATGAAGCTTTTGTGGCGGTCGAGAGAGCCCGGATCCGAAAACGTAAACTCGAACGCCACTTCCGGCACAGCAACAGCGTAGTGGCTGCTGGGCTTGCAGAGGAACGGCCGAGAGGCATCTTTAGCAGGGCCAAGCACGGCAGGATCCACGTAAACCGGGTGAATATAGCTGGAGATGGATTCCGGGATCATGATGGCGCCACAGCCGCGGAAACGGGCCAAGATTTCCGGGCACGCCTCGTTGCACGCAAACGAGCCAATCAACTCGGACACAATAAGGTCCCAGGCACACATATCAAGGTCCCGGGCATCCTGGTGAACGAGCGACACGGACTGCGGCCAGCGCAGACACAAGGCGGAAAGCACAGGCAAGCACTTCGGGTTCCTTTCCACCACCACCACGCGATCTTCGGCCTGAATGTGGCGCATGAGGAGCAGAAGCAACGGGCCACGGCCTGGGCCAATCACAAGGACCAGCAACGCGGGGCGGGTGGGCCGCAAGTCGGCCACGGCGAGCGCAATGGCCGCGGCGTACTGGGAGTATTTGGCGGTGTCCTTTTCGAACGTTTCGTAGACGTCCAAGTCCATTTGGGTGGTCAAAGGCTGGAGCGGGTCGATGAGCATATCGGAAAATGGGTCTGGCCGGGACGCGGCGAGACGGAGCCACGTCTGGGCTGGAAGCAGCGGGTACAGCGTGGCGCACACGATCAAACTGGGCCGAGACGTCTTGGCAAGAAGCTCGGCGATGGGGTGGATGACAGAAACAGGAGATGAATCGGGCACTGCAGAAGAAAAATGGGGTCCAGCAGAGAAGGCAGTTTCTTCAGCTTCCCCTCTATCAACGCCGCCAGAGACAACAACCGCCACGTACGGCAAGCACTTGTAAAGAGCAAGCACGCGGGCAGACACCGGCCGCGTCCATTCCAACACAACACAACAGCGCACAGAGGCACAATGGGCGCGGAGTCGGGCCCAAAAGGCCACGTCATCCACCACGGGACAAACGGCCAACACGGGCGACGGCAGCAGCGGCGCCGCGGCCCGAATCACGGCGGAGGAGGCGCCTGCCGGCAAGCGCACAAGAACCCCCACGCCGGGCGGCGGCACAAGGCCGGCTAGCAGCAGCGGCGGGGGGTCCAATAGAACATGAGACGCTCCATGCGGCCACGGATCGCCCGGCGTCACCAGAGGCACGTAGAAATGGGCCGGGGCGCTTTTGGGTGTGGATTTGCGATGGAGAAGAACGCCCAACGGCATTGGGGAACAAGGAGAAACGCAGAAACAGGAGAGGGAACAGGAAGCGCGGTACAGCGGGCGAAGCAGCGGAAAAATGGAGGAGAAAGAGGGAAAGAAGCGAAAGCAGTGGAGACACTGGGATGTGGAGCGGCGTGGATCAGCCATCGGCATCGGGCGCGCGCACCCGTGCACCGGGCGACTACTCCATCAGCCAACAGCGAACGCGTCCACGGCACCCAAAGGCATGAGCAGGCCCAGATACCTCAGCGACTCGGAGCGCGCCAAGATCCTCGAGTTCTCCGACATGATCCACTACCTGCCCCGGTACTGCGACGACGCCAACGAGTACCGGCACGTGATGCTTCCCAAGAACATGTTGAAGGTGATTCCACAGGACTACTTCAACCCGGAAACGGGCACGTTGCGCATCTTGTTGGAGGAGGAGTGGCGGGGCTTGGGCATCACACAGTCGCTCGGCTGGAGCCACTACGAGACACACGCGCCGGAGCCGCACATCTTGCTTTTCAAGCGGCCCATCAACCTCCAGCAGTGAGCACATAGAAATACACGGACCCGGGACGACGCCGTAGAGCCGCTTTGGTTTCCACCACCGCTTCGTACTCTCTCTTTGCTTTCTCTTGCCTTCGCCCTTTCGCATTCCTTCCCCATTTCTCGTTCATCGTTCTCTCTTGCTCACCTCCACCATCGCGGCCCGCGCACCGTCTTCGCCTCTGTCCCCCTCCACTTTCCTCCTCCACACCCCACCGCCCCACATCCCGCCCGCGCCATGCTGCCGTCGCCGTACGCCAGCATCTCGGCGCCGGAGCTCACCCAATTCCTCGCGGACGTCACCGACAACGTGGCGCACGACGACAACACAGACTTCAAGAAACTCTGCATCTACCTCTTGGGCTTCTGCAACGCCAAGCTCGTGGCCGCGGCCACAGACGCGTCGCCGGACGCGCTGGCGCTCGCCACACGCCTCTTGGCGGCCGTGGAATTGGTGCTTGGCAAGCGCAAACACCTCCTCAACTCCACGCTCACGCCCGAGGAGCTTCTGCCCGTGGCCGCCGCCGCCTCCGGCCGTGTGGCCGCGCCGCTGCGCCCGGTGCTTTTGTACGAGTGGGTGCTCACGTTCGGCATGCTGTGGCTCGGCGACTTTGCCGCCGACTTGCCCGTGGCCAACGCCATCAAGGCGTGTCTCATTCTGCTCGTCAACGCCGTGGCCGCCAACTTGCACGGGCTCGCCCACAAGCGGCGCGTGCGGGCGACGCTTCTCGACACGGTCACGAAAGACGTCAACCTGCTCTTTTCCACCGTGCGTGCCGGCTTGTCGCCGCTCCAGTTTTGCCGTGCCCACGCCGGCGCGTTGGCCCGCTCCGTGCATCTCTACTCGGTGGTCAACGACTGCGACGTGGCCGCCAAGCTCCTTCTCCACTCGGCGAGCCAGACGCTCCGCTTCGACGCGTTGGCCCGCAAGTTGGCCTTCGTGCTTGCCTCGTTGGACCCGCTTTGCTCCGCGGCTCTGCTGGACAGAGACCTTGCCGTGGTCGACACAAACAAGTCCGTGTTGCTTCTTCACGTGTGCTGCAACATCCTCGTGGACCCCAACGTGCGTTGGCCGCAGGTGGAGTTGGCGCTCCACTGGATCCACGCCCATTTGGCCTCGGCCGCCGGCCCGGCTGCCCGCAACATTGCGCCCATGAAGCGCTACAACAAGGTGGCCGCCGCGGCGCTCCTCCGGCTCTATCTCTTCTGCCGCTCGAAGAACCTCGCCCACAGCTTCTTCGCTGCCTTTTGCATGGACGTGTTTCCGCTCCCAAGCGTCCCTGATCCGTCATCGCCGTTGCCCCAGCACATTCTCCAGACCTTGGCCTTGTTGAAGCACGAGCAGCAGCAGCTCCGCCGGCCCGGCAACCACGACGCGTTATCTTCGTCCACCGACAGCTCCGTGGCTACTCTCGCCGCAACGCCATTCACAGACTCCGAATTGAACGAGCTTCGCTCGCTGGTCTTGGGACTGGAAGCGCCGGACGCGGCGTCCGAACTAACGTTTGTGGTGGAGTCCCGCCGCTCCTTCCACGCCTATGTGTCGAAACTCTCCGTGAAACCAACAGACCAAGTGTCCGATGCCAGAGCGTGGCTTGCGTACGTGTCCCACCTTCTTGCCGAGGACAGGAGCTTGTTTTTCGGCAATAAGTTTTCCAGCAAAGTCTCTTTGTACACGTTCTTGACGTCGCTCAAGAACGTGCCCTGCATCATCGAAAGGAAATACGACTTTGCCCGTGGCCAATGCCACGATTGCACAACAGGATCGCTGAAAAACATATACGGCAGAGTCAGGCCCGACAGAAGGGCTGCAAGCGATCTGACAGAAGCCACCATGACCTACTCGATTTTCAGAAGATTATGCGTCGAGGCAGAGTCCACCCACATGTTCAGCGACAGCCTTCTTGCTACAAACTACTTCTTGGCCTTCTACAATTTTTTGGCGACGTACAGACTACCCGAAAGAGAGTCCGACTCCTCGAACGTCTGTTTGCGGCTTGTTCTAGATTGTATTATGCGCCAAGTCAACAGAGACGTTCGTTTGACGGCCGCCCGTTTGATCCCTCTTTTTTTGATCCAGGAAATCGATTCACGCACCGAAGAGCTCTTCACACACATTATCCTGAATCTACTGAGCATAAAATGCTCCTCTGAAAAGACTGTCCATCTTGCCGAATCCAAAATTCAGGCAATGGCCAACATAGCCATCGTGTGTGAAGGCGAATGGCTTTGTGTGGTGTTCATCAAGCTTATCGATTTTTTGGGCGACCTGAACGAGCAGCACGTCAACTTGGCTTACAACAGTTTGCTTTACATTGCATCGGCCAAGTCGTTGACACCTTACAAGCTCCTATCACCGTTTCTCGCTAGCATTGCTGAAAGAATCATCAAAAACGACCGGATGTTCGCCAAGCTCACTGAGCTCTTGGGTATCTCGAGAAAATACTTCTTCAGTAACACCAAAGACTATACCACACCGAGATTTTTGGAGTACTACAAACACGATTTTATACAAGAAATCGCAGAGGCTTCTGGCACAACAAAGGTCAAATTGATCGCCAGAACCTTGTCGCGAATCATGGCAACTTATTTGTGCAAAGATGATACCATTGATGCCAAGTATATTGTTAACGTGTTGAGCAACGCTAGCCCGAGCTACAAGAGAGTCACGATTTCAGATCTCATTCCGAATGTTGGCGAAGTGTTGTGGTTTATCCTTCTCCAGATGCAAATGGACGACAACGGAAACATTGCCAACGAAAAGAGAATCTACGCTGCGATCACGTACATTGCCAAAATCAGCTGGATGAAACGACCAGAAAATGGAGAAACGGCGATTCCACCGAGCGAAGACTCCTACGACTATGTGAAGAGTATCCTTCAGGATCATGTGCTTGAAATTGCACAGAAGTTCTCTGAAAACGTGCATCAGATCAAGGGCATTAAACCCTATTTGGAGAAAGTTGGATCCATCAAGGCCATTCAATTTCTCATTTCAAAAAATATCGATGCAGCGTCTTGGGCTCTCGGCCAAATCTCGACTTGTTTGCAAGCCGCTATGGACTCGCCGTCACTTGAGTTCTATACACTCAACTGTTGGAAGGTTTTGGTTCAAAAGCTCGATTCTAGAAACCTCGTTTCCCTCTTCGACATCACCATCTCTTTAATCTTTCAAAAGTTCGAGCATTTTTCTCATCGATCGAAATTGATTGCTGCAGAAATTCTCAAGCGGCTTTTCGATGAGATTAGGCAAAAGTATAACCAGTATGGGCCTTACTACTACTCCTATCCATACATCAAAGATTTGGACAAATACTTCATTCTTGATGCATCATATAACAGTATGCTGAGGCTCAAGGACAAGATCAATTTCTTCTCAGAATTGAGCAGAAGACTTCAAACAGGAAACCGTGTCGTGGTTCACCAAGCTTTAGATGATCTCATAAATTCAGCAAATGCATACCAACAAAAATGGCAGAGTGAAAACTTGCGAGAAAGCGCAAGTGAAAATGATATATCCGAGTTGGTGAGAAACATACTCGACGTGTCCGTTCAATTCAAATCCAAGGATTCTTCCATCAGCACTAAATGTGCAGCGGTGTTGGCCAGTTTGGGGTCTCTAGATCCTAACAAGTTCAACTTCAAGACCATCAAAACGCAGATTCTCGTGCTTTACGACTTTCAGGACTACCGAGAGAATGCTCGTTTTCTCGTCGATTTCATTCAGAAAAAGGTTATCAAGAACTTTTGGGCGTCCAATGATCCTGTGAGACAACTTTTCTCTGTCTATTCGATGCAGAGTTTCTTATCCGTTTTGGGACTCGATACGACCATACTTGAGGCAGGCAGCCAAGGATTGAGGGCTGAAGTGTGGAACCAGTTTTCCGAGGTGGACAAGTCTACATTGACGCCTTTATTGTCTTCCCGCTACTTTGCCCAGAATCCGCGATACGAGCCCATCAAGTTCCCCCATTTCCGTCTCGGAATGAAGCACGAGAAGTGGCTCATCGACATCACCACGAATTTCTTTCGGCGGCCAATCGAAACTACGTCCACACAAGCTGCTCGCGGTCCAACGGCAAAGACTGCGATATTCCAGACGTGCTCGTTGTTGATCAGAGACGAAGAAGTGTCGATCTCTCAATACTTGTTGAAGTATGTTGTGCTATCGCATATTGTCAACGGAGACTCGGGTGTTAGAGAAGACATTCTCAGCGAGTTTCTAGCAGTGTTGCGTACTGAAACTAACTCGAACATCGGAACAGAGCGACTGGAAAACCTCAAGTCGTGCTACCAAAGTGTGTTTGAGGTTTTGGATTACCTCAACGAATGGATTTCCGTTGCGACGCAGCGTATGAGTGATGTTCAGCTCACCAAAGCTGAATCTTCCATGTTGAAAAAATTCAGATCTTATGTCTCCTCCTTTTTGAAGGAGATTCCAACGGAGCTCATAGCATTGATCTCATCTCACTGCGACTCCTATGAAAGAACCATTCTTTATCTCGAAAAGTGCCACAGGGATAGCAAAGCCGAAGCCAAGGATACTTTGAACAAAATCAACATCGCCAGCACCTTGCAGTCTGTTTATTCGAATATCGACGACTACGATGCTCTTGACGGCGTGCTCAAGAAGTTTTCCACAAACAATTTGACCGAGAAGTTGCAGACGTTCCAGTACAACGAAAACTGGGCTATAGCTCAAGAGTCGTTCCAGGCGCTAAGTGTTTTTGGAAGCGAGTCTGAACGAGTCTCTTGCAACACAAAGCTCCTCAAGTCTTATGCTGACCATGCTTTGTTTGATAACGCCTTACAAGCTCTAGACGCGGAAATGGCTACCAGCTCCATATCAAAGCTTCCCATGGCCTGGGCAATGGTTGGTCTACTGGCCGCTCTAGCCTGTGGAGAAGCAGATAAAATAGAAAGATGGCATCGCATTGCAGGAACCATTACGCAGCCACAGGAGGTCGAAGACGTGATCGTGTACAAATACGCCGAGAGCATCCTCTCGAAGATCCAGGTCGACTGCAAGAATGTTTCTCCTTTGTTGAATCCGGTGTACGAGATTGTCGGGAAGTCCCTTTCCCTGTCCATGTCGTCGTCGTTCTCCAGGAATACCGAACTAATGAGACATTTGCATATTATGTTCGACTCGTCGCTCATCCTCAACTCCGACAGCGAGAACTCGCATGTGTCCTCCGTCGAGACGTCAAATATTTTGAGAGAACGGTTGCGCAATTCGGATCCCGAGTTTGCCAATCAATGGAAAATCCTATCCATGCATAAAATGTGCAACATGATAGCGGGTCGGCAAACGGAAGTCTCTAAAGTGCTTTTGTCACTCTCGGCGCTTGCTAGAAAGCACAAACGATTTGATATTGCCACAAAATCGATTATGAAAGCGATGGTGTTACGTGATCAAGATGCCAGTGTTGAATATGCCCATTTGTTATGGGATCAAGGCAAAAAGACCGAAGCAATTAAAACGTTGTCTGAGAATATACAGTTTTCAGACAACAAAAAGATGGCTAGAAGACAGCTTCAGTACGCACTTTGGCTTGATGAATCGAGTCACACATCCTCTGCTGCCATCATAGAAGAGTATACCAAAGCTTATCACCTTGACAGAGATTGGGACAAACCTTTTTTCGATCTCGGAAAGTACTACAGCAAGCTCATGGAGTCTCAAAACGACCACAGCGGCAGTTATGAAAGACACATTGTTCGTTTCTACTTGCATGCGTTGAAATTGGGCGCCCGATACATTTTCGAAGCTCTACCAAAGTTGATCACTGTGTGGCTCGATTTTGCCCAGCGGTCCAATAACAGTAGAGACGCCAACCGCAGGCTCGATCTGATTGTTAGCGACATAGCCAAACAAAAGGACGAGATTCCCGTCTATGTCTGGTACACGTCCATAACGCAGTTGCTCTCCAGAATTACTCACTCGCACCAGCCTAGTGTGGATGTTATGGCAGACATTATTGGCTCGCTCATTTCAACATATCCTAAACACAGTCTCTGGTACGCGTTGTCTCACGTCAAATCAAAAGATTTGAAAAGAAAGGACCGCATCATTAAGATCTTAAACACCGCCCAGACTAAGAAGAATCTCGGCTCAAGTATTATCAATGCTAAAGAGCTTTTCGAGATCTTGGAGAACTTGGCCTCCCAAAAGGTGAAGAAGAATTCCAAAAAGCGCTGGTTGTTATCACAAGACTTCAATGTGAAAGACACACAAAAGCGGTACGACTCATTAGTGATTCCTGTGAAATCCAACTTGGAGATTCGAATTCCTTCTCATCATCCATACAAAAACGCCACGGGTGAAAAGGTATGGCAGGCATTCCCTCGATCTGCGTCGGTGACGTTTGATGGATTTGATGAAGAGGTCAATATCTTTTCATCTTTGCAGATGCCCAAGCAAATTACCATCAGAGGAACGGATAACAAACCTTACAGATTAATGGTGAAGCGAGACGACACGCGGAAGGACGCGAAAGTGTTTGAGTTCACAAATATGATCAATCGATTATTGACGGCGAACACGGACGCCCGGAAAAGAAACCTCACCATAGAAAATTATTCTGTGATTCCGTTGGCTGAGGATATGGGAGTGATTGAGTTTGTCAAGGACGTGTCCACTATGAAAGCCGTTATCCACCTCCAACAGAAGAAGCAAGGTGTGGTTTTGCACGAGCGCAAGTTATTCCAGAAACTCGATGAGGCCCAAAAAATAGCAAAATCTAGACAAACGTCGGAGTCAAATGGCAAAGAGCAGCTTCTCTCTTTGTTCCGCTTGATTTGCCGCGAAGTGAAGCCGGTTTTGCATCAGTGGTTTATCGACCAATTCTCTGACCCAGCCATGTGGTATACGGCTAGACGAAGCTACACAAGAACGGCTGCTGTAATGTCTATTGTGGGCTACATCATAGGACTCGGCGACCGGCATTGCGAGAACATTTTGTTTTTCAAAAAGAGTGGGGCAGCCTTGCATATCGACTTTGATTGTTTGTTTGACAAAGGGGCAACTCTTCCAACACCGGAAATAGTTCCATTCAGATTGACACAAAACATGGTGGATGCAATGGGTATCACAGGTAAGGAAGGAACGTTCCGTGCCGCATGCGAGGTGACCGGACTGCTTGTGAGAGAAAACGAGGCATCGTTAATGAATATTTTGGAAACTTTGATTTATGATCCTTTGCTCGACTGGAAAACAACAGAGAAGCCGCATGAACATCTCCGAAAGGTGAGACGCAAAATTAGAGGACTTCTAGACGAGAAGGAGGGACTCCCAATGAATGTGCATGGCCAGGTGGATGTCTTGATACAGCAAGCCACCTCCGAGCGGAATTTGAGCCAAATGTACGGTGGTTGGGCTCCATATGTGTAAATAGAATTAAAAATGTAGCATGTTTTATTTCATTTTTCAAAACCCTACCCACGGGGTTGTGATGCAAGTGGGTGAACAGCGAGCCCTTTTAGCGACATTACTTGAGGGACTCTGTGTTGCTTTCTGAGTCCGGAAGTAAGTCGGGTGGGGGTTTGCGGTGCAATGTGGACTCTTTTCTGCGAACTGACGGGATGAGCTCTTCGGCCGAAGTCAAGTGAATCGATGGAGGCGCTTTTTCAGCCTCAGAAGGGATGACGGCATCTGCAGAAGCAACTTCGTGCAACTTAACTGGAACGTCCCGCTTGCGAGGCAGCTTTGTTTCCGACTCAAGTTCCATCGTCTGAGCAATGACACGCGGGTCGTTCACTTCAGAACCAAAATCGTACCCCTTTCTTTCTCCAGTCGCAGCCTCAGGATCCGATGTGATGGTGGCCAGTGAGTGTTTTCTGGACCTCCTGTTTGTGATCATATCTGGTGGATGGTAGGTCGAGCCGGATGCTTGGGCAGGCGATCCATTGCTCTTCAAAGACATCACCTTGTCTGTTTTCGAGTACCACTCGCCGATTTTTTTCAACGCACTGCTGTTGAAGCTCAGATCTGGTTTAGCTGAGTCGGCGGAGTCCACGCCCTCGGTGAAAGTTTGAGCACTTGAAACGGCACTGGCTGGACCAATCACCGAGCCATCCGAGAGACAGTTTGTGGCGTCCACTTCCATCGTGTGTGCCGACTTCTGCTTGCGGAGCCGCTTTGAAAAGTCGCTGATGGTGTTTGAGAGTTTTGTTTTTTGTGCCTTGTTTGGAACACCATCAGTGATGGCGGATGAGACCGTGCTCTGATCCGAGCTTCCGTGGGTGGCGATCAGCACCGAATCTGCACTGGAGCCTCCCAAGTTCGTGACCGGGTCCTTCTTCAAACTTGTTTCGTCCTCGGATATTACCTCGTCACCTTGATCTGTAGGGAGCGCCACTTCCCGGGAGTTTTTATCCCAAATGCCTCCCCTGTAGACCTCGTCTTCGGTGTGATAAAGGACAATGTCGTCCCAATGCGGTAGAACAAGAGAGTCGCGAAGTGCTTCCTTGAACTTCTTCTGAATGGTGTTTGTGATGATGTTGAAAGACATTTGGCGAGAGCTAATGACCGGTTCGATCTTGAGTTCCATGCTGGGCTCGCGCTCGTAAGTGTACCAAATCCTAGCCGAGGGGGCAGCCTTGAGCTTGACGAGCATGGGGCCGGTGATCTTTTCGAGGGTGATGGACAAAAGAACATCGACTTCTCTTGTTTTGAAGCGAGAACCGAGGTTGATGTTGACTTTTGTGGCAAGTTGGATGGACATTTCGCCTGCGTAGTGGATGTTGAACGAGACCACGGTCTCGCCCTCAGGGTTGATCTCCTTGAGCATGGGGAACGTGATGAAAGGCGCAGCCTTGCCGGCATCCACCTTTGTGATCTGAAACTTGTCCAAAAAGCCCGGAGTCTTAATCTTGTTCAACTTGCGCTCGATGCGATTGACCAAATAGTTCCGCAACACGTCTGTGTTTTGGAAAGAAAGGAAAAGGCGGCCGATGAGTCCGTTGATCCACTTGGACTGTAGCTGGCCCTCGGAGCTGTAGAGCGTCTGGATCAAGCTGATCATATTCTGTGTTTCGAAGTGAAGCGACTTGGCAAGCACGGCCGGGTCGATGGAGGGAGCCGTCGTTTCCAACTTCGTGGCTCGAATGAGCGCAAAGTACCAGTCCTCCTTCTCGATGGTCAAGTCGGTGTGCACGAAGATGGTGCCCGGGGGCGCCGGCAAGCCGGAATCGGGCTTCAAGACGTCGTCCACGGAGATGCGCAGCTCAGGGCTCCACTCGCTACCCACAGCGTGGTCGGAGAAGCGCCGGGGCCGGCTCCAGTCGCTCTTCAAAATGGCAATGGACGAGTACTTTGTGAACAACGACGCCTCGCTTAACGTCCGTGGCCAGAGCGACACAATGTGACCCGACAAGACAATGACGTGCTTGACGTCTTGCATGGTTTCGTTCTTGTACAAGAAGAGGTTTCCGTGTTTCAACACCGCGTAGTAGCGATGCTTCTTGCTGGCCGCCAGCAGCTTCCCCGGAAGCAGCAGCGATGTGGTGACCGCAGACGGCATCAGCCCCGGAAGCGTCTCGGAGCTCAGCCCGTCCCCACTGCCAGCGCCGGCCCCGGCAGGGGGCTTGCCGTTGGACACCAATTTGTAAAGGGAGGAATAAGCGCTTTTAGTGTCCAGCGAATCGGCCACCGGTTCCGTGGCAGACAGGAGGTCATCCGGAGATTCCAAGTCCTCGTGCGTCACCAAAATCCAGCCCTGTTTGAAGCAATCAAGCCCGCTCAGGTTTTTATCATGGATCTCTCCGGCCTTGAGTGCCAGCTTGTACTGTTTGTGTTGCGGCTGGCGGGGCCATAATAGAAAGGCCGCTGCAAGCAATAGCGGAAGAAAGGTGAGCCCTCCCAAAACGTAGGCGTACAAAAGGGTCTGGAAGGACATGGAAAAAGAAGGGGTACGTGGCAAGACGGAAGCGGTGGTGAGCTGAGGCTGATGCAGGCTAGGGCGAATCCGGGGTGGGTGCAGCAACAGTTGATCCGGGCGCGGTGCGCCGGATGAGAGCCTAAGAGATCCGAGGGCACAATGTGCAGGTTGCGCCATCACAAGATGGCTGCGGCTCAAATCGCCTGCATACGCTGTTTGACACAATATAACAATATAACAATATAACAATATAACAGTATACAACTTATAGAAATAAAGGCCAGGCTAACTGGCAACCATGCTGGGGAAATGAGATGGGCCGGTACAGGGCGCGGACCGCAAAGCGATTCAAAAGAAAAAGTCACTCACCAAAAAGTTGGAGGTGCCAATCATCTCACTCGCCTTGCCGGAAATAACCGATCTCTTGTTCAAAAACTTGAAAATGTCATGAGGTCCGGATGCGTCGCTCTGACCGTCGGTCATGGACAAGTTGAAATTGTCATTCTGACGGTACTTGAATGACATCTTCGGACTGCTCAAAGGAGGCAACGCCGAAGTCACCTCTGGCTTGGCAGAAAGTGGCTCCTCGTGCTCTAGGTCGGTGGTCAAAGGCTCCACGGACTCCTCGTCATCATAGTGAATGTAGTCATCAACGCGGTAACCAAACGACGGCCTGGCGTTAAAGTTCACGTTCTTGAAAAACGGCACTTGTCTAGGTTGGCTCTGGCTCTTGTGAACAGGAGCCTCGGCCTTTCTGGGCTTGGTGAGAACAGAGAAAGATGAGTGGTCGTTGTGAATCTCCATTTGCGACTTGCGGAAGTTGGAGTAGTACGACCGGAGGTTGTCATCGATCACTTTCAGAAAATTATATGAAATGTTGGGGTACAACACATTGCCACTGTTGTAGGCGGCACTGGTAGAGGCATTGGCGCCTTCTTCCAGGTCGTCCACATGCAGCAAGATGTCGTTGCTCGTATAGGTCATGCTCAAAAGTTTTTCAACAGGGTCGATCTTGTCATCGTTAGACAAAGACGTTTCTGTGATGTCGGACAAATTTCTAGACTTCTCAACTCTTCTCTTTTTGGAACCATGATCTGTTTGGTTAGTTTGCTTTTCATATGGATTGCCTCCGAAGGCGGAGCTGTGAGACAACTTACGTGAAGACATTGAAATGATGCAGATTGGGGGATGAAAGAATGCAAGGGAATGAAAAGAAAGCAACCAAACGAGTAATTAAAATGGATATGGAATACAGCGCAGTCTAGACTGTGGAAGTGAAATCAAAAGTTAATGGTTTGAGGTGGCAACAATTAGACAATTGGGGCCATCAAAAGATTTGAGAAGCACAGAGGTGGAACGGAACGTGATGCGCTCGCTGAGGAACAGAAGCTGAGGCAAGGGCTGAAAAGGACTGAGCTGTGGTAGTATCGAATTATCGAGTGTCGTGGACAACAGACAATTTCGAATCACAGAAATTCGGCGAAAAGCACACTCGGGTCAGGGAAGGGGCAGTATAAATAATTCATTTTGGTCTGGCATAAGAAAAAAAAATCTTAAGCCGCAGGAATGCAGTCCTGTACACAGCCTGCCTGCTATTGTCCCCTCGCCCCGGCCAATTTGAGCCCATTCACGAGCGGCTTTTCCCACTTACTCGAGTGCCCTTGGCGAAGCTTCCATTCTGACGGGCCCCTTTTTGTCCGCGTCACCGGTGTTTCCAAATGTGATTCCGCTCCTTTTTTTTGCGGCGAGTTTTCTGGCTCGGTGGCAAATCGGTGTACCCCGATTTTCCGAGCGCCGCTCCCCGTTGCAGTCCGTTGTGAAGTCACGGAGCGGCGGCTGTTGCGAGCAGCACCGTCGGCTAAAAATCCCCAATCACTCCGTGAACGCAAGCAGGGCGGCTGTGGTCGGCAAAAATGGTCTTGGGCGTTTTTGCAGCGCTTTTGCCCGCAAAGCGGGCCTCGTGTCTTTGCAAATCCAACGAGGCGATTGGCTGTATTGTTTTTTCTGAGGTGTCTTCAGGGCACCCGAGCGGCGACTTGAGAGGCTTAGGTCCGGCACACACGGACTTTTCGGGCGGCGCGTACAGGCCATACAGAAGCGGCTCCAGAGGGAACTTTTGGTCCATACCACCAACGGGGCATTTGCGTGACTAAGGGGAATGGATATGTGACCCAGCGGGGGGATGACAGAAAGGGGGGTTGCTGCCCACGTGATGACCGGCTCGTCTCTCCTGGAGCAGCTGCGGCTGCCCACGCGGCTTTTCAGGCCGGCTACGTCTTTCGGGCCGTGCTTGGGCGGTTAGTATTTTTCACTAGTCGCCGTGGGGCAAAGAAAAAATTCACCTCTACAGCTGTGAAGCCTGGAAAGCTGCAGCCCGCTGCAGTAAGCTCACCTGCCACGACGGCGATTGGCTGGCCGGTGCGGCCTAATGCCTGTGTGCACGCACTTTTAAGAAGCGTTGAATTTTTCACGGCCATTGTGCAAGCTGTGCTTGGAAAAAAACGCATGTTCTGCAACAACACACAGCGACAGCGTAGCGCCGCCGGCGCAGTTGGGCTGGGCGTGCAGTGGCGCTCTGCCACTCGCTGCTGGCTGGGGGCCACTGCTGGTTTCTGGCAATGCATCTCCTTGGCGGCCCGCTCGGTCCCTCCGTTGTGATGATAAAAACGTCAGGTGGACTTCGATATCCGCACCTCGTGCGGTCCCCTTGTGCATGAAAAAACAAAGGAGACAAACACTTGCGTCTGCCAAATTCGCTGCTGGCTCGCGGAGTTCCTCCACCAGACCGCTATCAGCCGAGGGAATACTACCGAATTATTCTCCCGTTCCGCCGCTGAGGCGTGGCCGACCGCTTTAGCCACTTGGAGGGATGGATTCGGCTCTCGCAAGATTCCGGCTAAACTTCACCCTTTCGTGGCAAAAAAGCACGTCACCCCGGCATGCGAACCCATTAGCCGCTAGGCACATTCGTGAGGAGCACCCTCGTCATGGAGCATCGGACTCGTGTTGGAACAGACGTTTAAATCACACGTTCCGGCTGCTCCGGCAATTCATGCCGCCGGTGAATGACGGGGAGAAGCGTCACGTGCACCATGCCATTGTAACACACGCCAAACCGGTCATGTGACAGGTCTGCTGTGGTGGTTCTCATCGCAGAATGCGCTGCCATATCGGTAAACAGAACTCATGAGACCAGTGCAGTGGCTGGGCCTGTTGTGTTTATTGACCGGTGCATTGGCGTCTGTCGGAGACACCTTGCCCGAGTTCCAGACCTGTCTAAGTCGATGCGAGAACCAACGATGTGACTTGCGTCAGGAGCTGGAATTTGACACAAATGCCATCAACCCGCTTCTCGGGGCCCTATTCTTTTGGGATTGCCCGCTGGATTGTGATTACCAGTGTCAGCAGATCATCACCCAATCACGGAGAGACGCCGGGATCGAAGTGGTTCAATTTTACGGAAAGTGGCCGTTTCGCCGGGTGCTCGGAATCACCGAGGTGTTCTCAACCATTCTATCCGTGGCCAACTTTTACGTCAACTTCAACAACCTTTTCAAGATCTCTCGTTACCGCAATGCTAATAGGCATGCCAGTCCAGAAAAGTTCAACATCGCATCACAATACCGCCTCCTCCTAATATCCTCCATGGCAGGCTGGTGCTTCAGCACCATTTTCCACATCCGGGATGTGGCTCTCACCGAGACAATCGATTACTTGGGTGCCGGCGCCATGGTTCTTGCCAATACCAACGCTGTATTCATTCGCTTATTCGGCTTGTACAAGCAAGAAAGGAGTCGTGCCCGCAGACTTTTCCAACTGTTCATGCTCGTGGTGCTCTTGCTCCACTACTACAAAATGAGCATTCTGTGGGACTACGCGTACAACATGAAATTCAACTCGTTTTTTGGAATGGCCTCCGTCATACTATGGATTTCTCTTTCGTTGAGGGTCAACGCGAAGTTCAAAAACAACCAGGTGTTTTACAGCAACAACCTACAGCTTTTGCCGTACGAAAACAGGGTTTTGGCCAAGCTCAACTACGTCGGATTCTCGCGGACAAAGTACGTGCCGCTTGTGCCCGTGGTGCTCAACGTGATGCTCTTCACCTGTGTCTTTTTTGAGATGTTCGACTTTGTGCCGTGGTTCTTGCTAGTGGATAGCCACGCACTATGGCACTTCTGCACGATATTCCCCCCAATCATATGGTACGATTGGAACATTTGGGACGCCGAAATGGCCGTCCTAGCAACCGGTCGAAGAGGATAGCTGTTCTGCTTCGTCTAAGCATCGGTCGCAAAAGACGGGATATTTCCTAGCTCGCTGCAAGCGGAAGTGAAGATGGCTGGCTTGCTCTAAGCGGAAGTGGCGAACAGTCACAGATACATGCTCCGGTGGCGTTCAAACAGTGGCGCTACCTCCATGGCCACACGCCCTGTTGCATCTGGCAAGCGCTCGACGGGTCTGGAACCTCGGAATAGCAGGCTCGGGTTGTAATTTCATACATGGTTATTCGGATATTCAAATTATATTATTACAATGCGGTATAAAGGGTGATGCTGGTTGTGGCGGAACCTGTAGTTGCCGCGCGATGCTGGAAATGGAGAATGATGGATGCTGGGGGACGGCTGGGATGTTTCAGACAGTGTACTCGGTGGGAACCACAGCACGTCTCTTTCTCCAGGAGCGAAAAGACGAATAGGCGACCTTGGAAAAGCCAAGAACAATAACAGCGGCCAATGCCAAGTGAAGCCACTGCTCGGAAAACTGCGCGGAGGATTCAGGCAAGCTCCTTTCGTAGTACGCGTGCTCCTTCATGACGGTGGTGTCTTGTGTGGCGACGGGAAGCATGTTCAAGCGTATGAGTTTCGGTGGATGAGAAGAGATGGAGAAGAAATTGCCCTTTTCTTATAGATGGCCCGCAGGAATAGTGTGCGGCATCCACTTCTATTTTTGCAAGATCCAGGACCGTTCCGGCACACAGAGGTGATTATGAGTCCCGTCGTCATCTAGCTTGGCTGGTGCTGTGGCATTCCTCGGTTGCGTCTGGGCCGAGCGTAATGCGTGTTGGGCCGAGCGGGCGCTTTATTATGGGCGTCCGGGATGTGTATCGGGCGCCCGCGGCTGGTTGCGCCGAGAGTCGAAACGACAGCGAGGAGAGAAGCTTTTTTGACCTGTCTCGTTTAGTTGCAAAGTGTACCTCAATATGCGCAACGTGCATAGAGAAGCCGGTGTTGAGACATTTCCTTTCACGTCCATTGCGCGCATGCACAGAGAAGAGTTTTTTACGGATCGGGAAAGCTAAACAAGAGCCACTTGGGGAAGAAAGTTTGGTTTTTGGCTTGCAACTTCACCACACGAGGCGGCGGCCAAGCAACTGTGGCGGCCAGCACAGGGCACCGGTTTTTGGGCTATGGCCAGCGCCGCAGGGCCCAAGAAGCCGATGTAGCGCCGGGGTCGTTGTGGTTGCTGCTTGCTCGCTTCTATTTTCGACACAAGCCACTGCGGCAGATAACAGCGGGGCAAGGGCCCCGCGGATAATTTTAGCCCAGGGGCAGCACGGCCCGCGGACTGATCATCTACGGACACTGATCGACTACAGCCGTGATGCTGCAGCGCTGGAGCAGCACTGATTGGTCACAAGGCGGGGAGATGCGGAAAACGGAGAAGGTATGAGGAAAAGGAGTATGAAGTACGGGGATTTCTGGAGAGAAGACGGAACTCAAAGGACGAAGGTCATTCCAAAAAAGTACAGCCAAAGTATGGAGAAAAGCACAGACTACGGACAGGAGAGATGGACGGATATACGGACAAGGTATGGACGGAAAATATGGACAGGGTGTGGACGATGAGTACGGTGGTACAGTATGGAGGATAGTGCAGAACTATGACGGAATAAAGTGCGGAGGCAGAGGTGAACTCCCGGTATAAGAAAGACCCGAATGGGCTCAAGTGTGGACGTAATAGGAGAGGGTGTGGCGTAAGTGGAAAAAGTATGGCGTGAAAGAAGTAGGGCGTTAGAAAGTATGGCGTAAAGTTTGGCGTAAAGGATGGCGTAAAGTATGGCGTTAGAAAGTATGGCGTTAGAAAGTATGGCGTGAACGGAGGTGTGTTCGGAGCGGCAGAAGTCACGAGCGGAAGCGGCTGAGGAGATTCCGCCGCTTCAGCTTCCCCGGCACAAGGGGCGGCAGCGGGTGCTCCAGAATGGGCAGAACGCACCAGTCGCTCGGGCCGTCGTCCGCAGAGTCGAACATGGAGCTGCGGCGGGACGTGGTGGTCGAAGCAAACGACTTGCGGCGGAGCAGCACCAGCGCGTTGCCGTAGGCAAGAAGCGCGTCGAAAAGCGCATGCAAAAAGTCGCCGAAAAGCACCACCACCACGTCCGAGTCCGCGGTGGAGTAGAAGTGCAAGCGGAGGTTGTTGCACACCGCGTCCACCACAGAGTGCATCAAGTCTTGCACGGCCAGCAGCCGGCGCGTGGCCAGCGCGTCCGCGGCGACGTTGGCGCGGAAAAACAGATGGAGAACCCCCACGAGCCGCATGTCCGCGGGCGTGAAGTAGTAGTACTGGTTTTTCGCAAGCTCGTGTGTCTCGTCGCGGTTCATGGCCTGCGCTTCCACCGACGAAACGCTGCAGCTGGCCACCCGGAGCCGGTAGAGTGCAACGTCCAGCAACTCCACAAAGAGCTTCTGCATCTGCGGCGCCGGCGGGAGCCACCCGGCAAAGTGTGTCTGCGTGAAGTCGTGGCGGATGTCCAGATACACGTCGGCCCAGAAGTGCGGCAGCAGCAACAGGTCGCGGATGCTGGCCTGGTGGTCCGTGGCCGTGGGCACGGCGTCGCTGGCGAGCCGGCGCTCCAACGCGGCGACGCGGCCCTTGGTGAAGCCCACGGCCTGCTCCTGGAACTGCTTTTTCACTAGCAGGCACGAGTTCCGCGCGATGGTCTCGATGTGCTCGTCCCGCTCGATGATTTGCATGTACTGCGGGCGGTCGCGGATGGTGGACACCACGCGCTCGACCTTCGTGCGGTCCGTGTCGAACTCCTGGAAGTAGTTGTAGCGGAGGAAGTTGATGTGGGTCTTGGTGAAGAGCGGCACGAAGCTCTCGTCGCCCGCGCGCTCCTCCAGCGTGACCGCCGAGTTGAGCATGTGGTTGACGTGGCTGAGCGGCTGGGCCTTGATGCCGTTGACCTCCTCGATGAAGTCGAGGAGCTTGCGGTCGAAAAGCGAGAGCGTGGACTTGAAGTCCACGTACTGGAGCTTGTTGGCGTCGAAGAACTTCCTATCGCCGGAAAAAACAGACGCGCCGCTGACGCTGGTGTCGAGCACCAGGTGCGTGTGGAGGCTGCTCTGGAGACTGCTGAGGACGGGGTTGCTGGACGTCGTGCTGCGGCTGGTGTGGGCCAGGCCGATGCTGTGTGTTTCCGAGCTGTGCTTTCGGCTGCGCGAGCTGCGCTTGATTTTGGGCGGTTGCACGGCGCCGACGATTAGAAAGCCCGACATTGGGCACGGCGGGGGTATATGTGGACGGGAGGAGGGGTCGGCCCAAACACGGCGTGAATGTGGCTGTGAATGTGGATGTGACTGTGAATGTGAGTGTGGGGTTTTTCGTTCGCTTCGCTTGACAGCTAGTGTTTTCCTGCTGGGCTGATTAGGCGAGTGGCGGGGAATGTGACGGCTCGGGGAATGGTATGGCTCGCAATGGGCGGTCGGGGTCCTCTGGCAGATCCAAACAAATTCCCGTGCCAATGTTGCAGACATTACCTTTATATCAGCGGGGCGCCTCGCCGAGACCGCATCCGCGCCACGCATGAAGCGGCAAGACGCAACACCTCGTCTGCAAAGCTGAAATTTTTTGCACCTGCCGCTTGAGGTACATGAACGGCGCATGCGGTGTGTGCTCCAGCAAAGGCGTTGGCAGCAGCATACGAGTGCGCAGAGATAGGAGACAGAAATTTTAAGCGCAAATCTTGTCCCTGACTGCATTGAAAGACGCCATCTCTACAGGCGAGTCGTTACCGAGTCTCGCTTAGATCTTCCGATCGGAACGCCGTTCCGCCACTCTTGCGGCGGACATGTGCCGCCCATAACTTTGGTGCTCATGCTGGCCAATCCAAGCAAAAAGCTTCTTTCCGAGGCTTCAATCGTTTATGTTGTGATCCCTGGTGCCGCTTGTGCGCTGTCTTTTTGGCTTCAACCACTAAAGTTGTGCAGAAGCGGGACTCAAAACGCATGTTCCTGCGTACTCATGCGGCGTCATGGATGGTACATGAAATTTCCCCTAATTAAACTATATCCAGCTCCCGCTCGGCCTTGCCGCGGCTTCTGGGAGCGCTTGCGCGCATTGGCCGCGCTATTGCAAAAAAATCTCCGATACGGGGAATCGAACCCCGATCTGCTCGGTGAGAGCGAACTGTGCTAGCCATTACACCATATCGGACTCTGTTGATTTAATTCTTTCTTAGAGACTCTGATACGCGCGCAATGTCATTTGAATCACCAATCCGGCTTTACTCAAGTAATCTCTGCACTTTGCCAATATTTTGCGCTCCTTCAAAACAGCCTCTGCCACGGCACCTGACCTATTTGAACCCAAATCTCCATAGGCCATAGGTTTTAATAGCCGTTCGTTAATTTACAGTATACCCTTTTCGGCCTTGATTTGATGTGTGTCGGGAAGATTTGCAGTTATGAGCCTACGGGAGTGTGGCCGCTTCAATTTTTCACGCCTGGAGCATTATCTCAACAAAATAATCTGAAGGATCGAGCAATTTCAGATAAAATCACAATGAGCAAATCAAAAAACACAATTCTCAATGCGCAAGACAAATAGGAAATAGGAGAGCCGCCGGTATATCGCCGTGCTTACGTCTGCTCGTATCGACTTTGCCTCGTGTTTAGAGCCGCTTAGGTAGGCCGACGTCGGAGCCACATCTCCACATGCGTCAATCTCCTTCACTCCTGACAGCAGGACGCGTCTCAAACCAGCAACACAGGCGCCCGTCGGTTTAGACGATGTAAAGGCCAAAAGCAATATTACAGTGTGGGGTGCGGCTGCGGGGAATTTAAGGTCCAGTCAAAGTTCTAAAATTCCCAGAGCGGCCAGCAAGGCTATCAAGAGTCTGTGCGTTCCAGAATTTTTCACTCATTTGTCGATTTGTCACCGCTTCCTCGCCGAATCTTAATTGTCTTCCCGCTGTCTGCAGGACATGCCGCTAATTTGATAACAGTCCATGCGCCGCATAAAGCACCTGCATGCGCTGAAACTGTAACCCATGGCACAGATCTCGGAATGTGCCAATGCCAGGCGATGTAAGGGCCTTCGCACCAGAGGCTCTGGAAAACGCCGGAACAGGCGGCCGGGCCGACGAGAGCCTTGTGGATCCTCCACCTTTGACCAGCAGCAGCTTGGTGCAGTGTGGTGCATTGAGAACAGAGGTCCACGCTACTCTCGACGCGCGGCGAGATTCGTCAAAGCAGGCATCTTTCTGCGCGGCACCCATTAATTATACCCGTTTGGTGTTAATGGACCGCGCCCTACATCGCTTGGCCAAAAGGTATGCGCCCTTGCGAGAGGCGCAGGGCGTACAGATTTCGCTATAACCCAGGAAATGTATGCTTTGATGCCGGACCACTCACCTTCTAGACCAGATTTCGCTCAAAGCGTCTATTTCATGCGGCATGGTCCAGAAAGATCCATTACGTTTTGCCAACTCCTTTGGGCTAAATCCCTGAGCGCCGAGGTCCCGGAAAAATCATAAAACCTCCCGGGTGCCGCCCCCGTTGAGAACTCAGCCTGAACATGGGATTTCCCGAGGCAGCTAAGCTCCAGCAAGAACTAGATGAATTCGGCGCCTGCTATGTGGAATGCTGCCTAGACATGGGCCTGGAGTATTCCTCTTCTGCCAGATCACTTGCCCGGCTCTCGTCACCGTTCGACAGGGCCAGCTCCGACTTCAAAACGTCGGCTGGTGGCACGATGGGACTCGGCTCGTTTAGTTACGACGCCGGCAACATTTCGGCAGTGCTTGCATCTCCAACATCTTCACGGGCCGTGCTTGACGACGAGCGGTCCGTCAGCTCGAGCGGCTCGGACAGCTTGGGCGACTTCGACAGCTCGGGCGACTCCGACAGCGCCATTCTGGCCTCCGTGTCGCCTGCAAACCAGCGGCAGCCGCTTGGCCAGGTGTTGGCGCCAGCCGGCAGCGGGTTCCGCATGCGCCGTGTGCTCAGCGATCTTCCAGCGCCCGAGCCACGCAAGCGGCTGCGCCAGCAGCACACGCAGCCCAAAAAGCGCAGACTCGTTCTGGTGGTGTGCGTGGGAAACCCTTTCTATAGAGAAAGCGGGAAAATGGCCTCTAGATGACCAGCGTGCGGCGCCGGCGCCCACCTCTGCGGTCTAATGAAACCGATATGATTTGTTTTGGTGTAGTGTGAGAATTCACAAGGAGTGAGACCATGGAGCCGTGTGCTTGTAGAAGTCAGACTCGCAGCAGTGTGATCTGCAGCAGTAGAATCTCCATCTTGATCAGTGGACTTCCCATGATCAGAAGAGTCCCCATGATCAGTAAAATTCCTTTGATCACTTGAGCCTCCGATAAAGACTAGAATTCCATGATCAATAGGCTCCATTGATCAGTCTCCATTGATCAGTCTCCATTGATCAGTCTCCATTGATCAGTCTCCATTGGCCAGAAGCTCCGCTGACCAGTGGGATGTTTCTGACTGAAAACCCAAGCTCACCCACTGTCCGTGGAAAGCGCTCGGGGAAGCCACACGGCCGCGTCGCCCTTGAAGCCCCACGTGCGGTCCACACGGCCCGCAAGAACATCGTCTTCAATATCCGTGTTGAAGATGGCCACGGAACCGCCACGCAGCCGCACCAAGTCCACGTAGCTGTTGGCCGGATAGACGGTGCCGGACGTGCCAATCACCAACACCAAGTCCACAAACCCGTCCTCGAGAAACGTGTCAATGCCGTCCAAAACGCGGAGGGGAAGCGACTCGCCAAACCACACCACGCCGGGCCTCATGAGCGCCTGGCACGCCGGGCACCGCGGGAGATCCTCGGGCGCCAACTCCTTTGCCGGCAGAAACTGCGGCGAGTCGGCGGCAGCTGCAATTTCGCCGGCTTCGGTTAAGTCGGTGGATGCGCTTTCGCCACCGAGTCCGCTTCTGCGGGATTCGCTTCTGCTGGATTCGCTTTCGCTGCCCCCCTGCTCCACCGCCAACGCCGGCGTGAGCGGATCCTCTTTGTTGCCCCGCTCCACATACGTGCACATGAAGCTGGTGCACCGCAAGTCAAACAAAGAGCCGTGGATCTCAAACAACTTGTCGGGGTTGTGGCACGCGCGCGCCAGGAGCCCGTCCACGTTCTGCGTGATGGTCACGAAGTCCTTGGTGGAGCTGTTGGAAAGCGCAGCCAATGCCAAATGGCCCGCATTTGGCTGGGCTTGGAGCGCCTGGTGCCGCCGCCACAGGTAGAACTGCCACACGAGGCCTGGGTCAATGTAGAACGCGTCTGGCGTGGCCAAGTCGATCATGTTGAAGTTTTTCCAGAGGCCCTGGCTGCCTCGAAACGTGGGGAGATTGCTGGACACAGAGAGCCCGGCGCCCACGAGCGCTATGATGCGCTTGGAGCGGCGGAAACAGTCCTGGAAGTCCGCGAGTTGTTTCGCTGACATTTTGGGATGGACCGTTTGCTGTGGTTCGGGCGGTTTGCTGTGGTTCTGGCCGTTTTCTGTGATTTTGCCCGTTTGCTGTTGCGCTTGGTGGCCGCCTGTTCGACTGACGGTGTGCGTCACGTTTTTTGCCGCGTCAGCGGTGGGAATGTAATTTGCTATAGATACTAGAAACGCTGGTGCTGGCGGTTGCTGCCATCCAAACCCCGTTGCCTTGTGTAGCAGCTGTTGATGTTTGTCGCCTGAGATGTCCGCTGGAGCGTGGGCGCTGTGTGCACTCCCACATCACCACCCCACCATCGGGCTACTTCAGAGTCCTCCGACCGGAACGCAGAATCCACGCCTTCCGTAAACTCCGCGTGTCTCAAAAGCCTGCTCAATTCTTCAGTCTGCGTCTCGCAATGATTTCTCACGCCTGTGCGCGCTTGAGTTTCCACGCCAAGTACTTGGCGCTGTGGCCCACCGGCGTCAACAAACGCTCGCTCACGGTTGCGGGCGGCGCTCTGAACCACACCGGGCTGCCGCTGGAGCTGATCATCAGCGCGCTGATGCCCCTGAACTTTGCGCTGGCAGCCTCGTCGTCGGAGTTTTCGCCCGCGTCCGCAGCCTTCTCGATGTACGACACAACGCCGCCTGGAAGGACAGAGAAGTACTTCAGGACCGCGGTATGCAGATTGATGGACTGGGCGCTGAACGCTGGCGTGGCGTCGTGGCCGGCCAACGGCGAGTCCATGCGGCTGAGCGGCTTGCCCATCGACAACCCGCTGTGGAAGGATGCAGGCTGTGGAATAAACAGCGGCGACTCGCGGTAGAGCGGGCTGTCGTACGGAGCTGGCGATTCTTCGCCCTGGCCCGGCGTGTAGCTCAAAGCCACATGACGTGTGCCGGATGACGAGTAGACGCCGGGACCGGAGATGTTCTTGAGCTGCGACACTGGTGTGAAGATGTACGCCTTTCTGCCCGTCTGGAGATCGTCGTACTCGGGCGCGGGGTGCACGTTGGGCGACGTGGAGCACTGGCCAAGCTCGTCGTTGAGGTACGGCGGCTTGGAGAAGACCGCGCCCACAATGGGCGGGCCGTTTTCGTTGGGGCCCTCTGTGGGAGCGATGCGCGAGAGGTCGTCGGCGGTCTCCGGGTGCAAGAGGTGCTTGATGGGCGAGTCATACTTGATCAACTTGCGCGGCTCGTTGATGGGCACGATTGGCTGGTCGACGTGGCGGATCTCATCCGGAAGGCACGCCTTCCACGTGCGGATGCGGTTGAACGCAAACGTGTTGGCGTTGTAGCGGAACTCGCAGATAAACCACTCGGCTCCGGGCGGAAGCAAGTTGGGCGGGATGTCGCCCTTCTGGTAGTGCGTGAGGAAAATCACGTAGCACGGCGCCACAATGTCCTCCACGCGGTGGTCTGAGTATTCGCCCGTCTTGCACACCTCGTTGATGTAGAAAAGCCGGTCCGCACGGTGGCACGTCTGCTCGGGGCGCACGTACCAGCACACGTTAGTGTACTCGACGCCGTCGGCCGACCACAAACGGAAGATCTGGCCGCAGATCGGCTTGGTGCTGTCGTTGGGGTTGCGGATGAGCACCCAGTCGCCCACCTTGTAGCTCTGGTTGTTGACGGACACCACGTCCAACGGCGTCTTGAGCCGGTCAATGCCGACGCTGGCCGCCACGAAAAAGTCCTGGTCCGGGCGCAGCATCTCCTTCTCCACAATCTCCTGCGCCTGCTTCTCGAACATGAGAATGTCGCTGGCCATGTGCGGGTCCGCGGCGAAGAACACCTTGGCGTTGGTCACCATCAACGCCAAGTCGTTGAGAAACTGCTGCACGTCCGTGTACTTGCGCGAGCGCACCTTGGTTTTGATCTCGTGCAAGCTGATCGGGCTGGCCACCGCGTCGTAGTACTCCGTGAACGACTTGTCGGGCAAGCGCTCAAAGTGCCCCGTCAAGATGTTGTCCTCGTCCTCCGGGTGCCGGATGCGCTTGAACAGCTTCAAGATAGCCTTGATGCGCAGCTCGTACGGCTTGTCGATGATGGGCGGGCGGCCACGACGCACCGCGCCGTCTTGCGGCCGGAACTGCGTTTTGTTGTTGTAGCGGGGCGTGTGTGACAGCATTTCATCGTCGTCGTCGTCGTTGTTGACATAGGGGCTGCCGGACGCGCCGTCGTCGTCCACACGCGGAAAGTTGTACTCGTCCAAAGGCCCCAACTCCGGGTAGTGCAACGTGGCCGAGTTGATGATCTTGGAGTCGGCCGCTAGCTTGGGGATGGCCACGTCTTTGATGTAGCGATCTAGCACCACCGCGTTGTCGTAGATTTCCGAGCCGGGCTCGTTGTAGTGGCGGGCGTTCCACGTGATCTGCGCCAAGTCGTCGATGTACGCCTGGGCGTCTCTGTAGACGTATTTTTTGATGTTTCGGCCGATTGTGTGGAGCGAGATGGGCTTGACGATCACCTTGTAGTAGTCGGTGCCCGTTCTGGGCGGGAGTTTCTGGAAGTCGACATAGATGGGTTTGCCGGAGCGGTTGGTGAGCGTGTATATTTGGTCGTATGTGTTGGAGAGCCGGGTCACCAACTTCTTCAAGTCTTTTTCCGACATGGCACACGGCTGTTGAGGACTGGCGTGCGGTTGTTGTTGAGGGTAGCGTGGCGGGCCGCGCACGACCACGCGGGACGGGATCCGTGCCGGCGCGGCGTGCCCGGGGACCGGGGGGGCAGCGGTTCGGAAACCGGGGGCAGCGGTTCGGGGTCTACACCGAGGGTCCCCGCCCACACCGAGGGTCCACCCCAAAGACCGGAGCCACCGGATGCCGTGGTCCGGATCTGCGCAGCGCGCTTGCCGGTCCCGGCTGGGTCCCTCGGAGCTCGGCGTCTGGCTGCGGCCACGCATGTCGCGCAGCGTGCCGCGTTAGTCCTCGCCGTCTGCGGCTGCAGTGGATCTGAAAATACTTTCTATATATGCTTAATGAATCTCTCCTCCTATTTGTATCACGCGTTATCCTTCGGCTTGAGCGTGCCCGCCAAACTTGTATCTTCCTCTCCGTCCCTGCTTATTCATACTGAGTCTGTACCTGTTCATCCCTTTACTGTCTCATTCTAATCCTGACCTATTCAGCTCTTTCTACCACTGAGTCTGGCCTTTCCAATTCTCTTTTAACTGTGCTGCTCGTGTCCTACATTCCCTCGCTCTACTCCAAAGTCTGCTCGCCCAAAGTGGGCTGGTATTAAATTACACTATACGAATTGCTTTTTCGTAGCATCGTGCACCGCAGTCGGCCTGCAATGGCTGGCGGCTGTGGCGTAGTCAGGAACCGTTTTGTTTGAGGCGCCGCAGCTGTGTCTAGTACTCGGGGTCACCATAAATGCCCCAGTTCTGCTCCACATTGTACGGGCCAGGCTGCTTCCAGTAGTCGTTGTACGTGGTGAACATGATCACCTGGTCGCCCATGGTGTCTGCAATGCTCTCGATGGCCAGCGCCTGGTTGGCCACGGACGGCACGGCCAGCCCGATGGTGTCGCCCTTGTTGGGCCAGCCGCTTTCGGTAATCAACACCGACTTGCTGCTGCCACACTGCTGCTGCAACAGCTCCACCTGCTGCTTCAACCAAGGCCCGGAGTCGGAGGCCTCGATCTCGGAAAAGTAGGGGTGGCAGTTGACCGCGAGGTAGTCGCTGATGTCGCACATGGACGAGTCCTTCAACACGGCCGCCAACGTGTCGACAGCCACAATGGAGCCGGAGTAGCTCGACGCGTTCTGCTTGAACCAGCTGCGTGCCGTGGACACGGCGCTGGCCACCTGCGACACGGTTCCCCGCCCGGAGTCCACCACCTCGTTGCCGATGGCCACGGTGTCGACGGCGGCCCAGCCACGCGAGCCCGTGAGCACCTGCTCGGCCATGGACGGCAAGTCTGTGCTGACGGCGGTGATGTCCCAGATGCCCAAGAACAACTTCTGGCTCGAGCCCAACGCAGCCACCACATTCTCGATGCCCGAGCAGTCCACCGAGTACAACCGGATCATCGGGTACGCCAGGAGCATCTTAATGTCCAGCGCCACCTGCGACGCAGACTTGCAGCTGCCGCTCTTCGTGTAGGGCGAGTAGGTGATTCCGGCACCTTTTTCGGCGTACTTGGCGGCGGCGCCGTACGAGCCCGTGCTGGAGCCGGAGCTGGTCGACGACGACGCGCTGCTGCCGCTGCTGCTGCTGCTGGCGGACGACCAGAACGGAGACGACGCCGTGGCCGTGGCCGTGGCGGCGGTCGAGCTGGCGCCCGTGGCGGTTTGGACGGTGGCCGTGGCGGCCAGCGCGGTCGAAGACTTGTCGGAGTCGAGAAGACCAAGAAGCTGGGCCAAGATGCCGGAGCCGGAGCCGGACGAGCTGGCGCTGGTCGTGGCAGCCGCTTGCGCCGTGGCGGTGTTGGCGGCGGTGGCGGTGGCGGCCGCGGTCGTATCCGAGTCGCCGAAGCTGCCGAGAAGCTTCGCGAGCCAGCCGCCGCTGGAGCTGGTGGTGCTTGCAGTTGCGGGGGCCGCGGCGGTGGCCGCCTGGACGACGGCCGTGCTCAGAGCAGCAAGCGTGGCAGCAGCGGCAGCCGCGGTGGGCGTGGTGGCGGCTGCTGCGACCGTGGTGTCCGACGAGTCGCCGGAGTTATCGAGAAATGAGACGAACGACGAGAGGAGGCCCCGTTTTGCGTTGGGGCCGCTGTTCTGTCGGCTAGGCAAGTTGCCGATGGGGAGCGCCAATGCCACCGTGAGGAGGCAGAGGAAGTTCAAGAAGAGCATGGCGGTGGCCGGCGAAAAGGACCTGATCAGAATCCAAAGACAACGACACGCAGATCACAGTTTAGATGCAAGCAAAGGCGAGGGGCCAGACTGGGGTATCAGGAGCGCTCGGCAGACAAAGGACAGTGGTGGGACCGGGAGATCGCAAGATGGAAAGGTCGCCAGATGGAAAGAAGGAAGGACGCCCGCCGAAGCTTCTTATTTTTTGGTTTTCTGTTGGGAACACGGGCCGCCAGGCCCTTATAACGCCGGCGTGGCGGCCGAGCGCCTGAGAGATGGATGTCCCGATTAGGCAATGCGTTCGTTTCGCAGCCATCGCTATTGCCCGATTGGGAAATCTAATGGTGCGCACGGGCACCAACGGGTCCTCAGCTTTTTCCCCTTCAGGAAACGGCCTGTCAGCGCGTGTAGCCGCCTCGTAGGGGCAGCCACTAAGCCTGGTTGATTGGAGCAGAATTTCCCATCCCGGTAGACAAAATGGGTGGGGTAGCGAGTCGAGTTTCTGCTTTTGCGCGGTTCCATGGCCGCGTCCGCGCTGCGCAGATGGCGGGCCACCGGCGTTGCCGAGACGACGCTGAAGAAGCCGGCAGGTGCTCGGCTAGCAGCGGAGCACAGCGCTTCCAAACCGAGCGACGAAGGGGACAAAGCGCTTGCAGAACCGAGCGATGAAGGGGACAAAGCGCTTTCACGCGCCCGCTGGCCGCGCGGAAGAGCGCAGCTGGCGATGCCGCCCCCAGCGCATTTTGGCCACCTAAAAGCCGAACGCCAACAGAGCGGCTTCCGCTCAGCCTCCCTAGTCTGCCGCCGGCTGCGGGGTCGCTGGAAAGACAAGTTGCGGGCGCTGGCGCCGCGGAGGGGCCGTGCTGCAGCTCTATGCGAGATCAGGCCCCGCGCAGGCTGCAGGACAAAAGGCACCACGGGTCCGAAACTTGCGCCTGGATCACCGACGAGACGCAGAGAAAGCTGTTTCCCCACATCTGGCAGCACACCTCGGGCCGCCGGAGCCGCCACGGCCACTGAAGCACTTGGCAACGGTGACGCTACCCCCGTATAAGGCAAAACGCTGGCGGTTCAAACCGCGGCACTCTCACTCGACGCAGTCTAGAAAGCCCAAACTCAACTGCCTCCAAGTCTCGAGGGCAACCAATGGCCAGTCTAGATTGCACCAACCAGAGCGCCTCCCCGCCGGAAGCTCTAGTGGAACCACCGCACAATGAAGTAGCACAAAACGAAAAACAAAAGCACCAACGCCCAGAAAATCCACTTGTCCTGGCGGGCGCGGTACTCCACGCGGCGGATGGTGCCCTGGCTGACGCCGAGCGTCATCAAGCTCTGCTCGAACGTCTGGCCGAGCCGGCGCAACGTCTCGTTCTGGTCCACCAAGTCGTCCAACGCGCTCTGGCCCATTTCCAAGATCATATCGAGCTGCTGGCTGCCCCGGCCGAGCGACTGCTTCTCCTTGTAGAGGCCCTGCAGATACAGCAAGTCCGGGGCCTGCTGGCGGTCTGCCGACGGCTGGCCGCCCGTGCTGTGGCTGTAGGGGTTGTCGGAGGCGCCTGTTCGACGGCCCATGAGCTCCTGGCGAGACTCGGCCTGGAGCAGCGTCTCGCGCTGCAGACGCAACGAATCGAACTTGCCCGAGAACTGCGCGAGGTCCGTCTGGAACTTCTGCAAGCGCACGCGGTGTTTTTCGTCCGTGGCCGGGCTCTGGCCCACCAAGTCGCCGTACTCTTTGATGGTCTTTTTGAACGCGGTGAGCGACGTGATGATCGAGCCCTGCAACGACATTGGCGACGTGCTGAGGTTCTTCTCGAACGTCGCCAAGTCCCGCGTGAGCACCTGCGTCTGCTTGACGCCGTGGTTGTAGATGGAGTTCATGAGTGTGGAGCTCCAACAGCATCACCACTGCTGGCTTCAGAACCGCGCACCCGTACACCAGCAACAGGGCAGAGGCAGATGCCTCCTCTGTCTTGTGGGTCCGGGCTTTCATGGCGTACGTTCGGCTGCGGCGGCTCTACAGGCTGCCGTGCGGTGTGTATACATTGGCCTATTCTTGGCACTCAGGCCGTTGGCAGCTCCATCCAGTGGCACTCAGGCCGTCGGCAACTCCATCCAGTGGCATTCAGGGGCCAGCCTGGCCGGTCCACCTGTGCCGTTCCCCGCCAGGCCGGCCTAGCCGAAGAACCGCACAAACGCCAACATCAACGCGGCCGTACCCGAGCTGACACCGATCAACCACTGCATCACCTGCGTCTTGACCGACTTGATCTGCATCTGCACGTTGGCAATCTCCTCGTCGATCCGCGTGTACGTGTCCTCGATCTTCAGCTCGTGGATGGAGCTCTCCTCACGGATGCGGCCCTTTTCAAGATTCAAGTCGAGCCGCACGCCCGCCAGGTTTTTGGTGATCTCCTCCTTGAGCCTGTTCTGGAGATTGGTCAAGTTGGTTCGGAGCTGCTCCTGGTCCTTGCGAAGCGACGTAAACTCGCTTTTGTCCATCGTCTGGAGCTCGCCCTTGAGCTTGGCAAAGTCCACCTTTTGCTGGTACGCCACCGAGTTGAGTTTCTCCTTCGTCACGAGGTTTTTTGTGATGAGGCTGATGCCGTCGTTGACCGCCTTGTTGATGATGCCCACGGCGGTCTCGGCCTGCTGCTGGCTGAAGCCCCCGCTTTCAAGCGATTGCACGAACTTCTTGGTGTCGAATTTGGTGATGGTGCTGATGCTGCGGCAGTGCAAGCCTGCGCGGGGGAAGCTTCTGGATAGCGAATTCATTGGGTGGCTTCTGAAGTTGCTGAAAGTTTTGTTGCGGAATTGCTGTTGCTCAACTGCTGCTCAACTGCTGTTGCTGAAGAAAGAACCCTCCTTGCTCCCGCCGCAGCACTGGTTGTCCGTTGTTGATGCTGTCCTGCATGCCAGGGCCAACACGTCCCGCCGTCGGAACCAGCCTGCTTCAAGAGGAAATCTGGAGCGGCCGCCCCCAATCGTCTCCCCGCACAAACAGCGCCCCTCAAGTGCCGTTGCCCCCGCCAAAAACCGCCTTCCGCCGCTGAAGCGGCCAGGCTCCAACTTCTCTGGTGTACGGGTGCACCCCGCCATCGCGCTCGCCTCCTCCTCACCCGATCCACCTCCCTTCAACTCCAAGCGTGGCCATGCTCAGATCGATGTTTTTGCGGGCGCCTGCCCGTCACCCCGGCACGGCCCGCTTGCCGCACGTGCGCCGCTACGGCAAGTCCATCGACGACTTCCAGCGCAACAGAAAGGAGTTTGAATTCGGAAAGCACTTGGCGGCTTCAAAGCCTAAGCGCCAACACGTGGCAGACTTCGTGCCGCAAGAAGACTGGGACAACCACCCGAAACTCGCCGGGCTCGACCCCCACTCGGAAGAGTACCGGCAGCAGCGCACGGCGATCCAGAAACAGGCGGAGGCGCACCGAGAAAAGGAAAGACGGCGCTGGGAGTTCCACGAGCGCATGAAGGCGTTGGGCGTGGGTGTGGCGGCCGTGGTTGCCATTCTCGCCACGCACCAGTTGGTGATCAACTACCAGTACGTTCGAACGGCGGTGGTGAGCTGGTGGACGTTTGACATTGACGATCTGCGCATGCACGACATGAACGATCCGCGGGGCAACAAGAAGGCCGTGGCGGCGTTGGTGGAGCGCTTGGGCGCGGACGCGGACCCGGCGTTTGTGCTGGCGCTCCGCGACTCCAGCGTGCCCGGCTTGTACCTTTTTGGCCGTGTGGCAGGCAAGAAGTTGCCCGCACGTGTGCCGGGCTTCGACGGCATGGTGCTTGCGGACGTGATGGTGCTGGACGACTACGTGGTGGCCGTGGACGACCGCGGCGCCGTGTGGCACTACTCGCCGGCGCTTGGCCGGCCCGTGCACGTGGCCATGCCGCTGGCAATTTCGGCGGTGGTCCGCTCGCTGAACACGCTCTACTACGTGCCCCGCCACGGCCGGGACGTCTTCCGGGGCGAGATGCTCCGCGAGGCGCCCGCACAGCGCCGAGGCTGGTTTGGTTCCGCTGCGGCGTACGCCGTCACCAAGATGCCTGTGCCCGGCTTGCGCCGCGGCGAGCTGGTGCTGTCGGTGGCGGCCGGCGCCGACCACTTGCTTCTTCTTTCGTCGGCCGGGCGCTTGTTCGAGGCGCTGACTTGCGACGTCCCCGCCAACAAGGGCCAGTTTGGCTTGCCGCAGTACGCGGTGGTGGACGGCGCTGGTGCTTCCGAGCCCGTGCCCCGCCAGCAGGTGTTTGAGTTGGTCAACTTGAACAACGCGGTTGTGTCCGCCAACGGCACCAAGTCGCTCCGTCCCCGCACATTCTCGGCCATTGCCTCCTGTAAATATTCCAACGTGGCCGTGGAATCAAACGGTAACGTGTGGACCTGGGGCGACAACAGCTCGTGCCAGTGTGGCCGCGAGATGTCGGCGTTGGACGACTTCCAGCCAGTGCCCCGTGTGGCGTTCACGCCCGAGACGTTGAAGCGGATCGCCCTGACCAGTCTCCCGGACAGAGCCAAAAACGGCGAGGTCTTTGTTGACGGCGTGTGGGCCGCCAGCGAGACCATCGTGCTCAAGGTGCTCTACCACGTGAGCGACGACCCGCTGAAGGACCAGGCCGTCCTCCTCAGTTTCGGCAACGGCCTCCAGGGCCAGTTGGGCTTGTCACGCTACGTCCACATGAGCGCGTCGCCGCAAGTGGTGAAGAGCCTTGTCAACAAGCGGGAATTTGACGAGTCCACCGGAAAGGTGTCTAACATTGCCATCAAAGACGTTGTTGCTGGAAACAACCATTTTGCGGTTGTTCTTGATAACGCCGGCGACGCAAAAGACGTGCTTGTTTTCGGCGACAATCTCGGTGGACAGTTTGGCAACGGCCGGACCGTCAAGAGCGCTAAGCCTACGCAGTTGCCAAAGCTTCTCGAGCCGCAAGACTTCGAGGCGTCGTCGAAGGCGTTGGCCAGAAAAGTCAACGACCAAACACGCAACAGGCTCCAATTGAGAGAAATCTCCAAGGGCGTGGAGCAGGCGTTTGCGGCAGGTGAAGACAGCTCTGCCATCTTCTACCGCCGTAGCTGAGCTTCTACTGTATGTAATCGCAAGTTTTGTTGCACTCTATTAGCTTGTAAAAGTTTGAGAAGCTTACAAGTCGAACAACTCCTTCAAGATCTTGATGGTGTCGGCTGGCTCGTTGACAGCGTGGCCGATGGTTCTTGGGTCGTTGTAGATCTCGTAGTCGTTACCGCCCTTGTAGGACTTGTCACCGAAGAAGTGGATCTCCTTGAAGCCCTCCTTCTCGACGTGTTGCAAAGCGTAGGTCTTGTCCCAACCGGTTGGGAAAACGTCGAAGGAGATTTGGCCACCGATGGAGTAGGTCAAACCGTAGTCTGGGAACTCCTTCTTCAAGGCGCTGACCATGGTCTCTCTAATTTTGTGCTCGAGGTCGAACTTCTCGAACTCGTTACGCTCGTGGGTGGAGGCGTTTCTGCCGACAGGAGAGATGTTGATCATACCGTTTCTGAACTCGATGAAAGTACCTCTTCTGACTGGGAGGTCGAGCTCAGACAAGTATCTCAAGACAAACTTGACCAACTTGTTGTACTTCTCTTCACCGATCCAACCGATGAAAGATTGAGAAGCAAGCTCTTGACCGAGCTTGTAGGCGGTCAAACCATTTTCGGAGAAACAATAGTCGAAGTCCTGGAGGACGGAGTCACCGAGCTGCTCCACTTGCTTGGAGAGGTCGGAACCACCGACGAAACCGACGACAACCTTTTTTCTCAAGGCCTCCAAGGTTTGCTTCATCTGGTCACTGATGCCCAATCTGGCGGGAGTCAAGGTACCGTCGACGTCGAACAAGACCAACACATCTGGCTTCAATTTGTGAGTAAAGGAGGACATGATTTAAATTCTGATGAAAAGATTCAGGGTGATTTTTTTCTTTGGCGGACACGGCTTTATTTATCTTCGGCGCGCGCTTCAACTTTTTCAACGCAACGTGTCTTGCACGGCGGAACCAATTCATGACACGTGGAAGACCCACGATCGGCCAGCGATAGGCTTTGTGTAATCAAATGTTTGGGTGAAATGAAGGATAGAGCATTAATTAGATCAAAAAAATGGCCCGAAAAAGCGACCGCTAGAAGCGGTTGGGAAATTAGGGTTGTTCGCGTATGCAGGACTGCACTGACAAGGCTTTTCGGACGCGGCGGAGTCGACGCTATTTATACGCGTTGGGCGTGGAATGCGACGTTTCAGGTTTTGCAACCACAGGATGCCACTGCACCGTCTGCTTCAAAAAAACTTGCGTGTTTGAGCATCTTCTCTGAACGGGATTGGCTCGTGCTTGCGGCCTTTCGGCGGAGGTGAATTAAACCGCACTGAAATCCGCCTGAACGATGCTGGAACAACATTGAAACGCTTTTGGAACAGACTTCTCCCCATCAAACGCATTGAATCGCCTCTGAAACATCACCGAAACGAACCGCAAAACTTCTGAAACATCTTCCAAACGCGCATGAGACACAACCACCATTACTCTCAGTCTACATCTGCGAATGTGAACAAATTCTGTCTTAGGGGCTATAAACTAGCTTAAACCTGGTACTTGTAGTTTGGGAATTGAGCCAAGTTCTCGGCCAACTTACCCTTTCTAGACAAGAACTTGACGTAAGCACCGTCATCCTTGACCTCACCGTTGTTCTTCTTGGCAACGTACTCATCTCTGTTAAGAGGAGTGAAACCCCACTTCTTAGAGATAATGATCTTTTGTTGACCTGGGAACTTGTATCTGGCTCTTCTCAAACCCTCGATAACAACGTCCTTGTTGGAGTCCTTGGTTCTGGCAGACATAAGAATTTGACCAATGTTAACTCTGGCAGCCAAACCGTGAGGCTTACCCCAAGCACCTCTCATACCTTGTTGCAATCTATCGGCACCGGCACACGACAACATCTTGTTGATTCTCAAGACGTGGAATGGGTGGACTCTGATTCTCAAGTGGAAAGAGTCTCTACCGGAGATCTTGGTGATGTACTTGTTAGCACAGATACGAGCAGCTTCCAAAGCCTCGGAGGACAATTGCTCAAGCTCGTTAGAGACCAAGTGGACACACAATGGGAACTCATCGACAGCGGCCTTCTTTCTACCCAAGTCGTAGATTCTGATCTTGGCGTCTGGGACGGCTCTGTTGTATCTAGACTTTGGGTAAGGCTTGTTCTTACAGTATCTGTAACATCTAGCTGGTCTTCTAGCCATTTTGTCTGGATGTTAGTAATGAAGAAAGTGGTGGGAAAGTGAAGAAGAGAGCCCCTAGCGAATTTTTTTTATGGTGGCACGCTTACTAATAGCAATGTGCACTACCAATGAGAATTTTCAGGCCACAGTAATGTGTGGCGAGCGGAGACCATCGGGGCAAAAGCATCAAGAAGCGGATGGTTTTGAAGCTGCAATCGGGGAGTTTCTGCTTTGCTGATGCGTTGGAAGCGGCGCCGAGGCTATTCGAAACCGGTATGGAACAGCCATCGAACAAGTCTGGAACTATCCTGAAACATGGGGCGGGTTCGGGCACATTTTTGAGTCGCTACTCATGCGTCTCGTCATCCGCGCTTCAAAGAGCGTCTTTTTCACTGCTGAGGCCATCCTTCAGTCGAGGTTGGTCGACATACCTGTTAATTACTTTGTTGGAAAAGAGAGGAGGGAAGCCGAAAAGCGAACAAATTTTTCTGGCTGCCAGTGCGCGCGGTGCGGATGGGTGTGCACACAAATGAATGCGGGCGACAACAATACACGTGACGGATGTGACTGTTGATTATTCAGCGGCAGAAGGCGGTTGCAAAGTGGGACAACAAGGCCATGTGGGGTGGATTCAAATTGTGAATTGCTTTTTTGTTGGATCTTTCCTGGTGCCGTGATTCATGTGCGTTTCAGGCAGCGTGTGACGCCAGCGACGAAGTGGCTGCCCCTCCAGTTTTACCGAGCTGCCGAGCAGCGAGCATGGTTCCGTTCCAGCGAGGCCTGGTGTTCGTGTGTTTCATCTTCGTATTGAAGCTGTTTCAGCTTTCACTCGAGCGTGTTTCAGTTTGCTGGAAATCGTGCTCCACATCGCTGCAGATTGTGCTCCGAGTTGCTGCAGATTGTGTTCATGGGTGCTGCGCCGTGTGTAGCCCTCGCAGCGACCGCAATTGCAGCGCCGTGCAAGTTAAAACCACCGGAAAAGCAACGACTCATCTGAAACGCCAATTTGAAACACGGACGAAACAAGAGCAGAAAAAACCCCGGGCGCAGGCGGAAAGCAGAACCCAGGCCAGCGCCTGCGGCTCACCCAAGCGAAGATGCGCCAGCTTCGCAGGGTGTTATCAAATTTCGCGCATCTCATCGCTTCCTACCACACAATGGGAAGATACAGTGTCAAGAGATATAAGACCAAACGGAGAACCCGGGACCTCGATTTGGTCTACGATGATCTCCTGAACCGCGACACCATCGTGGCCTTGAAGAACCAGCCGTTGGACGAAACAAAGCCGGGCTTGGGCCAGTACTACTGCATCGAATGTGCTAAGTACTTTGAAAACCAGCCCACGCTAGATCGCCACGTCAAGGGCAAAATCCACAAGAGAAGACTCAAGGACTTGAAGCTGCGCCCCTACACCCCATTGGAGAGCCAAAACGGTGCCGGCTACAACGTCCAGCGCTTCATGGACTCGGTGGAGAAGTACAAGGCCATCGAGAAAAACAAGGCTGAAAACCGCGCCGAATACGACGCTTTGGTGGGGCAGAAAAAGGACACGTTGGACGCCATCATCACCGGCGTGCCGCTGGAGCAGGCCGAAGACGCTTCCGCCGCCTCTGGCAGCGGCGAGGCCGAGGGAAGCTCTGCCGACGCCGATGCCATGCAGCAATAGATAGGCCGCTGGCCCGGCAACCGCGGCGGCAGCGGAGGTGAAGGGGCCTTTGGGGCTTCAGTTTGGCGCTGAGCAGCTTCGGCCAGAGCGTCCGGTGGGCCGTTTGGGCCAAAAACTGACAGAGACAGTGGAATGGACAGAAGCGTTGGAAAATGGACGGAGCCGGGCTGGGGGATCGATTCAATGTCCGCTAGAAACGCTGACACATTGCGAAGCCGTCCTCTGAGTCTGCGAGAGCCACAGCGCCGCAAACGATCTGTGTACTGATCTTTTCTTATTATTGGTGGGCGGGCCCAAAAGCCGGGAAGCCGGGGACCGCCGGCCAAAGGAAGCCGCAGAACATTGGCGCCGGCCCCACCGCCCGCCAACTCAAATAGCCTCATAGCCGTTGCCGCCCAACTCAATAAATAGCGTAAGAATGTGGAGCACCAGCCGCCGCCGTAGCGCGCCTGCACCGTGCGCGATGCCCATCAGCTTCTTCAAGTCCTTCTCACCACTGCCACACCAACGCACAATGGCCAAAAAGAGTCTCTCCGAGCAGATTGCCGAGCTCTCGCAAAACAAGACGGACTTCGACATCGAAGACGGCGCCCCGGACCCGTTTTCCGCCTCCGATGCCGACAGCGAGTCCGACAACGACGCATCCGCTCACTACGTGAGTGTGGAGCGGTCCAAGCTCAGAAAAGACCCGCTCGTGGCCGACAAAAAGTACAAGGGATCGGTGGTGCTGCGGTCTGCGTTGGCTGGCGACGACAGCGCCGAAAAAGGGGGTGAAACGAGCGGCGAGAGCGCAGAGGACGGCGCAGAGAGCAGCGAAGACGAAAACATGGGCGAAATGGAGGAGGACGGCGCCAGCGACAGCGGCGCGTCGCTCCGCGCCAACAGCGACGACAGCGACGACAGCGACGACAGCGAAGGAAGCGCCGAAAGCGGCGAAGAGAGCGCCGAAAGCGGCGAAGAGAGCGCCGAGCAGGAGGCGGACAGATCACACATCAAGGCCATGTTGGCGTCGGAGCGCAAGCACATCGTCAGCAGGCTCTCGCAGGCCCAGTCCACGGACGCGCTCAAGGGCTACGCGGTGCTCCAGCAGCACAAGGAGTTCGATGCGATCATCGACACGCGGTTGAAGATGCAAAAGGCCTTGACCAGCTCCAACTTGCTCCCGGCCAGCCGGGCGCGGCTCGCCGCCGTGGCCAAGCCTAGCAAGTGCGCCGAGCCGTTGGCTGCGGCCGCCGACTCGTGCTTTGCGCTCTTGGACGCGGTGGCCAAGTTGCGGGCGGCGCTTGCGGTCCGTGACGGCTTCGCCAAGCCGGCCGCCCCCAAGAAGCGCCTGTTGGAGCTGTACACCGACGCGTGCGGCCAGCAGGACCGGCGCTTGGCCGAGTACCGGGCCGCGGTGTTGACCAAGTGGCTGGCCAAGATCCAGAACTCGTCTGGCGCCAGCGCCATCAACGCCGGCAAGTTCCGGGCACTCAACCAGTCTGCCGAGCAGCAGGTGCAAAACAACCTCGCGGATCTGGACCGCTTGGTCAAGCGCACGCGGCTCAACCGCCGCAACATCACGCCGTTGGGCTACACGGCCGAGGACGAGAGCGCCGACGCTGCGGGAGGCCAGTCTGGCGCTGGTGGCGGCGAGGACGACGCCGAGGCTGCGCCGCAGCGCCAGACGCGGTCGCTCAACCTCCAGGAAATGCCGCTGATCTTCGACGACGAGGACTTTTACCGGGTGTTGCTCAACGACTTGGTGGACAAGAAGATCCAGTCCAACGACCCGAAATCCGGGCTCCAGTTTGCGTTGCGCGGCGCCGCCTCGACCAAGCTCAAGAAGAACGTCGACAACAAGGCGTCGAAGGGCCGCCGCTTGCGTTTCCACGTCCAGGAGCAGATTGCCAACTTCGACACGCCGCGCCAGTGGGTCAAGTGGGGCGATGACCAGATCGACGAGTTTTTTGCGTCGCTTTTGGGCCAGAAGGTCAGCATGAACGAAAACGACGCCGACAGCGACGCCGACAGTGCCGGCGACGAGCTGGACGCGCAGGACGAGCTTGCGGCCGACCCCGGCTTCAAGTTGTTTGGATGAGACTGGAGGAGCCTGAAGAACTGGAAGCCACTGAAGTACTGGAAGGCGGAAAGCCATTGAAGTACTGCGAGTGATGGAAGAGCTGGATGTCACTGAAGTAGGGAAGAGCTGAAGTCACTGAAATTCTGCAAGTGACTGAAGGTTAGCTCTGTGAGCCCTGAAGGCTTTGGAAGCACATTCAGCTCTGAATGCTTTAAAGCACTATAAGCGCTGAATTTGAATGCTCTTGAAGGCCTAAGAGCTAAGAAAGCACCACAAGCACTGATCTCTGATGGCTCTGATGGCTCCAAATGCTCTCAGACCTCTAAAACCTCCCAGACCTCTACGAGCTCTATCCACCTCGCCTACGCCCGGTCCGTTTCGTTATGCATTATATATACAAGAATTCACATCACAATCTTCTGTCGAGCTTGTTCAAGCGCTTGGCCGTCTTGGCGTTGTTCCGGGTCCTCTGGCCGTGCACAGGCAAGCCGCTGGCGTGTCTGTTACCAGCGTACGAGCCGATGCTCTTCTTGAGGCCAATGTTCTCCAAGATTTGCTGCTTCAAGTGGCCCTCGATGGTCATGTCCGACAACTCCTTGTTGATGGCCATCACCTGCGGCTCCGTGAGCTGGTTCATTCTCATTCTTGGGTAGATGCCCACTTTGGCGCAGATCTGCTCCGCGGTCTTGTAGCCGACACCGAAGATCTTCTTTGCCAAGCCTATTCTCACCAACGCGTTGTGCTTGATGGACTTTCCGAAAATGTGGACTCCCATGCTGTGGTTTCGACGCTGTGGACTGTGAGACGTTTGATGCTCGTTCTTTTTTTCACGTCTGCCTCCGCGCGCTCCATGCACTCCACCGGGTGCTCCAGCGAGTGGGCCATCGCTGACGCCGGAGCTGTTCCTCTGTATATTATTTGAGTTGAAGTGTTTGTATCGTCCCGTGTGTATATGCACTGCCTGTTTAGAAGGCTGCCTCTTCAAAAGGGCTTATTTTTCCTGTTGGTCGATGTCGAGCCGCAAAATGATGAGCGAGCGTAGCAAGCCAATCATGGTGATGAAACTGGCCATTCCCACGGGCACGACGGCAAACACCACGATGTTGTAGACGTCGAAGAACCGTGGCCGCGACTTGCCCTTGAGATCGATGTTGGACGTGATGAAGTTCTGGATGATGTAGAGAAGCGTGAGCGCACAGCTGATCAAGATCCACGTGTGCAAGCTGTAGTTCGAGCCCTCGGCGGAGAACGCCGCCACCAGATACTCCTCCACCGCCACCAAGATCGCGGACATCGTGGCCATGCGCACAATGGACCCAGTGGTGGAGTAGCTGACGATCCAGCGCACCATGAGCCCGTCAAGCACCGAGAACAGTAGGTATCCGGCCACAATGCACCAGATGCCGGTGAGGAAGTGCTCCAGGATCCGCGCAGACGTGATCCCCGACACCACGGCCTCCTCCGACGTGATTCCGCGGAAAAAGACCCACCACGAGCGACAGAGGCCAATCACACACGGCACAAGCGACATGTCGCGGCACGCGGCTAGAAGGAAATGCTGGCGGGCGTTCAAAAACCGTAGGCCCAACGTTTTGAGCGTCCGCTTGCCGTGGCGGGCCGGGCTCTGCGTAGTGTCCCGCTCGCGGATTCGGCCAAGCTCCGGTTCGGAATACATTCGGCTGCTGCGTGGCATCGCCGACAGCGATCTCGACTCTGTGCCACCCGCAAGCGAGTCCACGCGGTCGCTCAGCAACAGCCGCGTCATGCGGCGGAAGTGCTGCTCCTGAGAAGAGTCGTAAGAGGGGATTCGCTCGCCCGGGTCGAAGAATTGGTGCTGAACGGGCATGATTGGCCGGAGCCGGTCCTGGTCGGTACTGGCGGCGCCACTCGGCGGCATCGAGACTGATTCTCGAGACAGCCGTCGAGACGAGGTTTCGGTTTCAGGGAGAGGCTGGGCGTCCTGGACACCCGGGCGCCGATGAAGCGCCATCGGAAGCTGGAGGGGACGGTTGCAAGCAGAGGCAGGCGGGCGCAGCTGCTGTGGAAGCAGCAGTGGGCAAAGCAAAAGCAAAAGCAGAAGCAGAAGCAGAAGCAGAAGCAAAAAAGAGTGGCTGGCGCAGGCAGAGCGGCGGACAGGTTTCTTTTATAGTGTGGCCACCTGCGTTCGTGCTGCAAGTGCCAGGGGTTGCCAGGTGAAGTGATGCGTGGGCAGATCAATGGAGAGCGCGTGCTACGGCCGGTGGGAGTTGGAGGGGCCGGCGCAGGGTGCGGCATCGGCGGGACGCCAAGAGCGCCGGCGGGCGCCGCTTTGCGGCGGGTGCCGGTCTCAAACAAGCCAGTGTTTGACATTTGTTTCAGGGCCGTTCTACGTTTGTTTCAGGGCCGTTTCACGTTTGTTTCAGGGTCCGTTTTCGCGTTGGCGGGGCTGTTTCTCGTGCGTGGCAGGCGCATCCGTAGTCGTCGTTTCACCGCCGTCGCATCCACGACGCGGCCATGCCTAGCAGATGCACAATGAGCCGCTGAGTCGCTGAAGGAGCACTTATCTACTCAAGCCAAGACATCTCGGGCTCTCCCGAGCTTGCAGGCTCCTACGGTGGCGCACAGAACTAGGTATCGATTGTGGCCGTGACGGCGTTCCTAAATAGCCTCCAACTGCTGGCTGATCTCCTCCAACTCGGACTTGGCAGCGGTGTACTTCTCGTTCAAGTCCTCGAACTTCTTCTCGGACTCCTCCTTCTCGGACTCCAAAGATGCAACCTTTCTCTCCAATTGCTCGGCCTTGATGTCGGTCTCTCTCAACTTGGCGGTGGTCTCCTTCAAGTTGCGGTCGGCCTCCTCCAACTCCTCCTCCAACACCTGGTTCTTCTTGGTGTAGTTCTCGTTGGAGGTCTTCAAGGAGTGTGATTGCTCGGCGGTCTCCTTGATCTCGGTCACGTCCGTCTCCAACTTCTCAACTTGCTCCTCCAAAACCTGGTTCTTTCTGGTCAATGCCTGGATCTGGTGGTCCTTCTCCAAGTTCTCTTGCTCCAACTCCTTGATTCTGTCAGACAATTCGTCGGACTTCTCTTGCCACTTCTCGGCGTCCAACTTCAAGCTGTTGATCTTCTGCACGGGTTAGTACCATTGTTGGTGGGGCGCCGTCGATTGGGCCGCGGATCGGCGATTTCGAGGCTGGCGCCGCCAGATGGACCGTAGCCGCTTTCCGGTGGCCCTAATTACATACATCCTTGAGCTTATCCATTTTGTGTGTGTGACTTTCGTGCCTCGGGGGAATTGGGAATGGTGTCCTTTTTGTACTTTTTCGGTGAGGATCGATTCGGGTAAACAAGCGTCACGTGCGCGCGCCTGTGCCGCGCCCGTCGCCACCAGGAAACTCCAGCAGAGGCGCTGCGTGCCGCTGGCCGCTGGACCTGCCCTGAGCGGCAGATCTGTTTCACGTGTGTTTGGCGTGTGTTTCAGAATCGCAATAATCTGTTTCACCCCGAAATTGTGCCCCGTCGTCCCCGCAGTCGCTACGGCCCGCTCCGTTTTGCCCGCTCCGGTGCTGGGGCGCTGCGCCTGGCGGAACCTGCTGCTCTATGCATCCGCGGGGGGACCGCGAGACAATCGACGCGGCCAAAAGGTATAAATCGGTGCCTTCCCCTTCGTTGCCCATAGCTTCGGTTTTTCCTTCTCTTTTTTTCTTCTCCGCCTTGCTCTATCTTTTTGCGTTCTATCTCTTCCAAATTTTCGGCTGCAAAGGCGACGGGCGCCGCCCACGTTCCTCATCCTCCTCGCATTCCCACAGTCCACACAGCTTCTGTCCATATGAGCTGCGCACGCCCTGTCCGCATCAAGAGAACTCAACTCGCCGCTTTCCAGCCTCAAGAATGGCAGAGGCTAAAACAGACCCCACCAAGTTCCTCGGCTCCATCATAGGCAACTCGGTTGCCGTCAAGCTCCACAACGGTGTGGAGTACCACGGCGATTTGCAGAGCATCGACGGCTACATGAACGTTGTGTTGCAGGCCGCCAAAGAGTATGTCGAGGAGACCGAGACAAAAAACTACGGGGATGTTTTCATCAGAGGAAACAATGGTATGTTGCTCGTTTGCCCAAGCTGTGCTGGCAGCCGCCAGAAACGGCCCACGGCCCACGGCTCTTTCTGCCCTTTCGGTACTAACTTTCCAGTGTTGTATATCAGCGACCTTTCGTGATGTGTATGAATAAACGACAAATGAGAAACATGCGGCAGGCCGCCGTCTGCCAGAGCCTGCTCCGCCGGCCCGGGATTCTTGGACCGTCTGCTGGATTTGCCCGTCCCGTTGGACACCGGCGGCCTGTGTGCACGTGACCACCAAGCGGCGGCGTTTTGTGGGCGCTTGCGCCCCGCTGGCCGCTCCAGAGTCCACGGCTTGGATGGGCACACAATACGTAGCTTGTTTGCGGGCGCCGCTCAACCACAGCCGCCCGTGCTCCCCCGGCCGTATCGACCAAACCCCGGCGGTGGTGATCGTGGTCCTGCATGCGGTGCCAGCGAATGAGAGCTCGCCTCGCGAAGGAAAAAACCGAACTCGAAGTCGCTTCTGCTCCAATCTGTTCACCAGCAAAATGTCCTTTATCGTTAGAAGACAATTGTCCACTTTGATTCCTCCAAAGATCGCTTCTGCCAAGGTATGTTAAGCGTCTGCAACACCCGCCGCCTGCGTGTGTGTGCCATTGCCCGTCCAGCTCCTCTTCGTCCAGCTCCACGTTTCTTCCTCCTCCAAGCATCCACTGTCCCCTTTTCTGCAGACATCGTCGCAGAAGGCTGCTGCCGCTCCATTCCCATTTTCTCCCGCCCTCTGGCTGCTTCCCAGGGGTTCCAGGGGCGTGTGTTGCTCGCCCGGCCGAACGGGTAAGCCTGTTGTGGGCGCCCGTGGCGGCTCTGTGTTGGGTGTGCCCCTGGCAGCTCAGTGGCGTTCTGCAACACGATGTTCTGTGAAAACAACATTCCGCGGTGCCCGCTTCGAGCCGCTTGCGTGGGCCTGGCACGGCCGACGTCAACAGACGAAGTTCCGCATCCCAAGAGACAGAGCAGAAAGAGAGGGGAAAAGAGACAGTCACTCGTTCCGAGCCGAAGCGCCGTCGTCGCCCAGCCTATACTAACATCCAGAACCTTGGATCCAACCCCAACGCCAAGAGAATGGCCGAGGTTGTTTCTTTGTACAAGAAGTTGCCTACTGGCCCAGCTCCAGCCGCCAAGAAGCCAACCACCCCATGGGGCAAGTACAAGGCTGCCTACTTTGACGGCGAGAACGCCTCCGGCAAGCCATTGCTCCACCTTGCTGCTTTGATCATTGTCACCGGCTACATCTGGGAATACAACTCCCACTTGAAGCACCACAAGCACTAAGCATTCTTCAAATAGTGAATAAGAAAAATACGATGAGTGGTGCACGTACCGACGTCGCCGAGTTGCCGAGCGGTTGCTGGCTCCGTGGCCAAGGCGAAGCGGTGTTGCTGACGGTGCCAACGAGGCTTGGACGCGTCGTCGACGCACGTGTTTGTAGGGTTGTGGTGGAGCCGGAAAGGCCCGGCTGCCACACGCGCCAGGCACACGGAGAGGAACTGGATGACGTATCCCGGCTCTTCTTTTTTTGGATTTTGTCCTTCGTTTTCGTAGAAAGAACGGCGCAGCGAAGCACGGAAGACGCAGGCCAGAAATGGTTCGAGGCCCTTGAGCGCTTTTGATAGAGCCAAACGCATGGCTGGCTGTGCACGCCCAACAAGCGGACCGCCAGCGGAACAAGGGGAAACGGCCGTGAAACAGCCCTGAGACAGCCCTGGATCACTCACGCACAGAAACCTCAGACGCCCGTGAAACACGCTCGAAACACGCCCGAAACACGCCCGAAACACCTTCAGATCGACCCCCTCCAGGGCGCCCCGGCACTCTGCCCGCCGGCCCTGGAGCGTGCTTTGCCGCGCGCCGCTTGCCGTGTCGCCTGCCGCCGCCGCAGCCGCTGCCGCTGCCCCGTGACTCCCCTGTGCGCACCGAAGCGTGCGTGCGCGAGCCAGGACTCACACTTGTTTCGACTGCTCCCCAGATACTGCTTTTCCTTTTCCTCTTCAAGTTCCAGGCTAAATCAGACCCTCCTCGGCGCATCCACCTCTCCGGGCCCCTCCCTCTGCTTTGTTTCCGAAGCACGTGACCCTGTCCCTGTCTAGCGCCGCCCGCCGCTCCGTTTCTTGTTGCTGTGCTCAACTCGGGGTTTCTACGCTGCGTACAAACGATCGCCTCCGCTGCCTCCAAAAGCCCGGCGAAACGCTCAATTGGTGTGTTTCGTGCTACTCCCGTGCCGTGCCGTGCCGCTCCGCCAGCCGCCTGTTTCACCGCCGCCTGCATCCGTGTCCACAGCCCGCTAGGCCCACGAGTCCCGGTTTGTTTGTTGCTTGAAAGCAAGCGCTTCTCTGACCCGCCTGCGCCCTCCGCCGTCCGGCCCGCTCAGTATACACCCGCCAGACCTCGTCCCGTCCGACTCGGTTTCGTCCCGTCCGGCCCGCCTGCTTACCATACCAGTCGAGCCACCCCCAAACCCTCCGATGGGCACGCCGCGATCCACCGTGGAATCTCCGGCCCAGCAACGGGAATTCGCAACACCGCGCATGCTCAGAAGCGTCTCCAACTCCTTGAAAGACTCGCCTGCCTCCATGGATCCCCGCCAACCCGCCACGTCCACGTCGCCCAACCCATCTGCCCACGCCACACGTGCGGCCAGCCACGCAGAGGCCGCAGAGCTATTGCCGCCCGCAGACATCGGCCATTCATCTCGTCGTGCAAGTCCCCTGCATTCTTCCCATTCTCCTCACGGCCACGCTGACCAAAAACTGCCACATGTGAGTCACCACGATCACGCGCATCGCCAGAGACACGGCTCTCAGCACCAACAGCACCAACAACTGCTGCAGCAACCGCAGCTGCAACACCATCAACTGCTGCAACTGCAGCAGCAGTTTCATAGAAGATCCATTGGCGACTGGGACTTCATTCGAACCATCGGTGCTGGCTCCATGGGAAAAGTGAAGTTGGCCAGGCATAACACCACCAGCGAAAAGTGTGCGGTCAAAATCGTCCCCCGTGCCGCAAAACTATACCAGAGAGCCCATGCCCACGATCCGCCCGTCAAGTCCGCAGAGGAAGCGGGGCAGCGCCAAAAGGAATACGAAAAGGAGATGGCCAGGGACAAGCGTACCATCCGTGAGGGTGCCCTTGGTCGTCTCTTATTCCACCCCCATATTTGCCGCCTTTATGAGATGGTCCCCATGACAAACCACTACTACATGCTTTTCGAGTACGTGGAGGGAGGCCAGTTGCTAGACTACATTGTCTCCCATGGCTCTCTCAACGAGAAATACGCCCGAAAATTTGCACGTGGAATAGCATCTGCATTGGACTATTGCCACAAGAATAATGTCGTTCACCGTGACTTGAAGATTGAGAACATCATGATAAACCAGAAAGGTGACATTAAGATCATCGATTTTGGTCTTTCTAACCTATACACACCTCATCATTTGCTCAAAACATATTGTGGATCCTTATACTTTGCAGCTCCCGAGCTATTGAGCGCCAAGCCTTATGTTGGCCCTGAGGTTGATGTGTGGTCTTTTGGTGTGGTTCTTTATGTGTTGGTGTGCGGTAAAGTGCCTTTTGATGATCCTGTGGTATCAGCACTTCACGAAAAAATCAAACAGGGTAAGGTCGAGTATCCGTCGTTCATTTCCAAAGAGTGTGTGTCTCTTCTTTCTCGAATGCTCGTGGTCGACCCTACAAAGAGAGCAACGTTAACGGAGGTAATTCAACACCCGTGGATGAACAAGGGATATGAATACGTGGTGTCCACCTATATTCCTAAGCGTACTCCATTGTCTTTACCATTGGATCCTGCAATCATACAAGCAATTTCCTCTTTCGATTTGGGCTCACCGGCCACCATCACAGAGGAGTTGACGACCATTATCACCAGCCCTGAGTATCAACTGAGCTCTGACGCTTGGTATAAAGCCACGAGACACGGCTACTCTTCGCATCCTTCTAACACCCGTGATCCCGTCTATGGCTTTCACCCATTGATCTCAATCTACTACCTTGTGGAAGAAATGAAGAAGCGAAAGCAAGCCAAGGAGGAAGCCATCAAGACACAATTGCGTCAAAATCAAGCTGACGAAGTTGGGAAAACGAAGGAGCAGCAGGTACGTAATGACGCACCTCGCACACCTTCTCTTCCTGCTCAAAATGCAACACCAACACAACAGAGTATACCTCCAAGACAATTGTTGTCGCCAAGCCATGGAACACATTTTAGACCACCCAATGAACAAACTACGACACCCCTGGAGGTCAGAGTCGCACCTACCTTGCCGCCACCTCCACAACAAGCAGTTGATGCATTGGTGTATCCTGAGCAGGCACACACGCCCGCAAATTCAGGATCTCCCATCAAAAGCTCCACGAGTTTCACTCGTAAAGGGCATGATGAGAAAGAACATGGCTATCAGCAGCAGCAAAGTCCTAGAAGTTCAAATGCAACAGGCGAAACATTGGATCCTAATGCTGGGAAACCGCTGGGCTTCAATTCTTTGTTCAAAAGGTTGTCAACTAAAAGAAGCACCAGGTACTCTAGCCCTTCGCAAAGCAAGGAGACATCGCCCACGCGTGAAGAATTTACATCACCTGGTAAAGACAATTTGTCGACACAACCACCAAGCGATTCTGTACTGACTCCTCCAAGAAGTGGATCACCGGCAAGATTATCGAGTCCGGACAAAAGCGACCCAATGGTTCGCCGCGGTGTGAGTATGAAGGTCACCGCAAAGGAGAAGTCCAGTGCTCTGAGAGTCAATTTGATGAAGGATTCGGACAGCGATAGCTTCCAGCGGTCAAATAAGACTGCAATTCCATCTTACAAATCACATGGCAGATCTCATTCCACCACCTCGAAGTCTAGAGACTTCGTGCCCCAAGATCAACTCCCTCCTTTGCCTAATATCAATATCACGCAAGTCAGAAATGATAATGAGGGTTCTCTTCTGTCTGAGAATGGTCAAACATTGCAGAATGTTGGTAAGTACCATCCCACTGCACGAGCTAAATCAGTTGGATCACATGCTAGAAAAGATTCGGCTTACTATAGGGTTGGCAAGAATCACCCACCTTTACCAAACGCAATGGTGGCTCAAAACAGCGACGAAGGTGTCGACCATCACAACGATACAATTGACAGCGCCATGTTCGATGATGTTGTCATCAATGAACAGGAAGTGGTCACTGTGCCACACATGACTGAGGAGCAAATCATTGATGAGTTTAACCGTGCGAGAAGAAATAGCATGCCATCCATTGAATATCCAAAAACGCTTTTCTTGAAAGGTTTTTTCAGTGTGCAAACAACTTCCACTAAACCGCTTCCTGTTATTCGGTACAACATTTTGAGTGTCTTGAGCAAGTTGGGTGTCAAGTTCCAAGAAGTCAAAGGCGGATTTGTTTGTGTTCATTCGAGCTATGTGCCAGCAAAGGAAACTGGCTCTGATGGAGAAGAAACACCTGATGCCAGTACCATCATTGACGACTATAGAACGGGAGAAAACGATCAGGAGAAAAATCTTTACGGAGACGCGTTCAGCTCATCTTCCGACTCTTTGCACAAGCGTCAACAAAGCCCATCTGCTGCCAGAAGCCCCGAAAGTGGCAAGCCTGTGCCGCAAATTGTCACCCCTCAACAACCATCGAGCAATTTGTCGAGACATGGCTCGTTGCGGGCTAATGAAGCTATGCAACAATCAGCAGGTTTCACTAAGGGTCACAGATCTTCCAATTCCATGAACTCCTCGGGCCACCGCAGAAGATTTTCGATTGGTCAGAATTTCTTGCAAAATTACCGGAAGAAGAATGGATCCCAATCCTTGATGCCACCGATGACTCCGGCTTCGGCAAAGGTCAACAAATCTCTTTTGGGGGCCTCGGATTTAGAACATGGAGAGATGGATGAAAACACCCTCGCTCAGTTGCGCAGATTGTCCTACGACGACTCCCTTGATTCGCTCAATGGTGAAATGGCGGGAGGAAGTGACATGTTGGTGTCTTCCAGAATCGAGCACCGTGCAAGACATCAAAGGTCCGCCAGTGGATTCAGTGATGAAGACTCACAGAAAATTACAGTGCGCAAAACTCCTTTGAAATTCGAGATTAATATTGTGAAGGTGCCTCTTGTGGGATTATATGGTGTTCAGTTCAAGAAAACTTTGGGAAATACTTGGAGCTACAAAACCTTGGCCAGCCATATTTTGAATGAGTTGAACTTGTGAGTTATTTCGCTTTATTTCAGTGCATTTTATCATTAGGATAACAGCCCTCGAGCTCGTGATGCGAGCTTTATTGTGAGAAATTGCCTCATACATGTAATTCCTTTTAATACATTTCAGTTCTTCTTAAAAGTGTCAATCTATATAGTTAAAAGAGCGAACCGCACCGTGTGTTTCATTCGGAAGCTTGACCAAGTGCAAATGGCGCTGGTTCAGATGTTTGCATGTGCTCATCCGTGGTAGCTTCCGGTTGTGTGTCATCAGCGCCATCAGTGTCGACTAGCTCGGTTTTGATGTCACGGAAGGCCAAGCCGTTGCTCTGCGACGAGGGTATCTCCTCTGACACCAACTCGATTTTTGGGGAAGGTATGCTGTCGGGAATCACTTGCACGTCCTCGGACATCGCTTTCGTCTCAGCATTCGCTTCCACATCCTCAGGAATCATTTGTACGTCCTCGGTGTTCACTTCGCCAACCCCGGGGGCCACTTCGCCATTCTCGGGATTCACTTCCACGTCCTCAGGCGGTTCGGAGTTGGGCTCGGAAACGGTTTTCTCCTTTCTGAGGTTAAGCCTTTCGGCCCGAGAAAGGCCGGCCGTGTAGTCCATTTCTGGAACATACTGGGTTGTTCTCAGCGTCGTTCTTTGGGAGCGGCGAGAGGCGGCATGCTTGAGGTTTTCAAGGTCTTCTGCCCTGCGCTGCTGCTCCTCGATAGACCTTTGCTTTTCTTTGGCTTCGATTCTGGACGAGCGCTTTCTGGTGGCGAGGAGGCGGGCCATCTCGAACTCTTTCTTGCGAGACGCAAGAATCTTTCTCTTGCGGAGTTCGTAGGAGTAAATGTTTTCCACAAACTGCGGCGTCTTTAGCGTGGATATAAGCGTCTTGTTGATCTTGGTCTTGCGGTTTTTGAGAACCGGCTTCAAGAAAGCGTCGAGGCCACGGATGTCCTTGAAAATAAGCTCGTACTCGACCGCAGCGACGTCAAAGCTGGACGGGTCGAAGTGGAGCTCGGGCACCTGCGGCGCAAGCTTCCGTTTCTTTGGAATGACAAGCTCCGGCGACAGCACGCGGCGCCGGTACAACGCCGTGCGGTCGAACGCCAACACCAAGTCCTCGCAGGTGCTCTTGTGTGTTGACACGGCGCAGACGGGCTGAAGGCGCAAAGCGTCCGGCGCCAACTTGGCCTTTTCAAGGTACTCGCGGAAGTCGGGGTACAGCGAGACCTCGGCAATCAACGAGGCCAAGATGGCGAGTTTCTCGTCGACAAAGAGGTCGTCGAAGGAAGGAAGGCTTTCGTGCGCCACGTCGGCCGCGGCCGCGTCGTCCAGCGGCACGTCCGGCGGCCCGCCCAAGGGCGAGTCGGAGCCAAAATACACACGGTACAAGGCGTCGACCATGGCGAGCGACGTGACCTTGCGGCTGTGGACCTTCGAGATCAAGCCGAGGCGCAAGCGGTTGAGCAAGAGCTGCGTGTCGTCGACGGGCGGCGGCGACACCAAGTTGAAGAGCTCGATCTCAAAGAGATCCGTGTCGAAGTGGTCGGACGCCAAGCGCACGTAGCCGCGGCACGCGTGGAGCCACGACACCACGTAGATGTAGTTGGGGTCGTTGCGGAAGTGGCGCCAGCGGCGGTCGCCCGGGTGGGACTGCTGGAGACTGGCCACCAAGGTGTCGTTGGGAAGCGTTGCGGGCGCAAGTTTGAGCAACGCGGCGATGTCTTCCTTGGAGCCCACGCAGAGGTCCAGCGGGAGCGGTGGCGGCGGCTCGCGCTTTGGTCCAGGCATGGCGGGAGTATTTGTTTGGTGTGGTGATGGAGAGGTGGTGATGGAGTTGGTGATGGAGTTGGTGTGGATGGAGGTGGTCATGGAGACGCGCATGATGCGCGGACGCACCGCGGCACCAGCAGGCGGGTTTTGGGGTGGCTTTTTCGGGTCTCGAGGCGGTGGTGGTTTTGTGGGGAGTTTGTGGGCTTTTGATGAGCCTGAGTTTGACAAAACCTTTTGGCTGTGTGTGGGTGAAGGGACTGGCGGTGGACACTGCGGTGGAGTGGCAGGTGGCCTGTGGCCGCGGCCGGTGCTGCGACGGTAGGTGCCTTTTATAAGGCAACGAATACAAGGCAGTAGTTCGTGGAGAGAATAGAGGTTTCTTGCGTTTTTACTCATCTATCTGAGGCGCTTTGGGGGGAAAACAGAAGAGGTGGGTTTTTCCATGCTTTTTTTGGTTTTCCAGCAGAGGGGAACGGTTCATTTCGCAGTGGGTGAGTGCTATCGCGTAGCGGGTGCAAACTGAAGAGCCAAAGAAAAGGCAACGAATTTAGTATAAACGGGTTGTTTAAATAGTGCAAAGAAGAAAATAGGAAAGAGACAGTTCCGGCAAACTGAAAACAGAGCATCTGTTTCAGAAGAATTTGACAGACCGTGGATAGCCGACGAAAGGTCACGGAATTAGACAGAACCGACGGAAATGCACCAGGCCAAGACGGGGCCGAAGAGATCACGTACCGTACATAGGAACAGGAGGCGAAACCAAAAAAGAAGGGAACAGAAGGAAGAGAAAGAAAGTGTGCAAGGAAAGGCGCAGCGCACGCGGTCTACAATCGAGTCGTTATTCGTTATTCATTCACTGCAACAAAGCGCGGAGCCGGTCGTTCTTGCTGCTGATTTTCAAAATCTCGCCGCTGATCTTCAACAACGTCGTGTGCTTGGACAAGTTGGGCAACCCGTTCTTGTCAATCTGCTTCCGCTTGGACTTCTTGCGCGTGGACTTGGCCGAGCATGCGGACACCAAGTCGTTTTTGTAGTCGTCGACGTTCGTGATCAAACGCAAGCACCGCTCGTACGCCTCCTTGCAGAGCAAGCGGCGCTTCTGCTCCAGATGCGAGTGGTTCAACCGCTTCTGCTCCAACGAAAGCAACGGCTTCACCGTGCGCCTGCGCTTGCGGGAAGTATCACATGGAGACATGGAGTCGAGGCGCTTGGAGCCGAGCCCTTCGGACGCGTCGGGGCCCACGTCCAACGCCGGCGTTTCCGGCGTGGGGAGCTGCGCGTTGGCAGCGTTCATGGCGAGGCAGCTGGCGCTGGGCGGGTGCTTGAACGCCTCGGCAAACTCCTTGCGCATCTGGTCCGTGACGTGGGAGACGTGGGACTCGCTGTGGCGCGGCTGCTGCGGCGTGGGGTACGACAACAAGCCCAGGCCCGCCATGTGGAGCTCCAGGCTCCCGCTGAAACTGTGGTGCTTGGCAAACGCGGGCGTGTCGCGCGGCTGGTGGCTGTGGTAGAGCTCGAGCGGGTTGACCTGGTGGGTCGACGCCAAGTTGTTGAGGAAGCGGTCCAAGGCGTCTGCCTCCGTGTACGAGAAGAACTGGTCGCCCTCGCCGGTCTCCATCAACTGCTGGGGCGCCATGGAGGCGGGCGCCATGGGGACGGGTGCTGTTCCGGTCTGCTGGGGCTCCTGGCGTAGTGACTGTGCTGGCATAGAGGCGGCGTAGTCGTGGGCATTTTCGCCGAAGGCCTTGTGGCCGCTGGCGGCGCTGGTGATGTGGCTAAGGGGGTTGCTTTGGCCGTGGTGGGTGTTGTCGGAGCTGCTCTGGTTCTGGTGGGTGTTCTCAGGGTCCACGCTGTGGATCGAGTTGGCGGTGTTGTTCTGGTGGAGCTGCTGCGCCATGTGGAGCTGCTCGACCTCCAGAATGGCGTTCTTTTCCTGGAGCTGCGTGTACATGCTGTAGACCTGCTCGAAGTCCATGTCTTGCGTGACCATGTCGAGGTTGAAAATGTCCTCGTCGTCCGAAAGCTGTGGAGGTGAGCTGGGCTCGGCCTTGCTTGGGCGCACGGCCATCAAGTGGTTTTCAAGGTGGGCTGCGTCGAAGCGGGCACCCTTGATGCCGAGGGGGTCCAAGTCAAGGTTGAGGTTCGTGGGGGCGATCGCCGTTGTTGTCGTGGCCGATGCGTATGACATTGTTGGTGTTGTTGATAGTGAAGTTGGTGTTGGTGTTGGGTTGCGTTGGGTTGATGCGGTATCTAAAGCGCTGGTGGACCAGACTGTTTAGAATATAAATAGGGGAATCAGAGCGGACAATGGCAAGGTGACCAGAGGGATGCTGGCCGACAGAAGGTTATCTGAGGCTCGAAGATGTTCGAGATCAACAGTGGGTGTGGACTGGGTGGCTTATTCAGCTGAGCTTGCCGGTGACGGAGTGTTGGGATGTCTCTGCGGCTGGGGGTAACTTGGATATCCAAGAGTACGTGCTGGGATTATCGAATGGCGGCGATCCCAAGCGGTATATATGGAAATCTGATGGAGTGCACACCTTGGGCGAAAAAAAGGTTCGCATCCAGATTGAGTATCCGGGGGACCTGCAACATTCGGAAGTGTGCACACATACCCGATTCTCGCATACGCGCCGAATGTTGCATGGTACGTGGCTGGCGGGCCGGAGCGCTTGTGGTGCTTGGAAGGCCCCTGTTCGTTATGCTTCCAGGATCAGACAGGCGGCTGTTGGCCTGAGAAGTGCGAAACGTGTTTTCCGCGCTTTCCCACTCTCCCCTGACTGTTCCACTGTTTCAGTCCATCGGGGCTGGGCCATGCGCGGATATGCAAGTTTCGGGGCACGCCTTCTCCGTTCCGCTCCGTGCATGCAGCGACTGGCCGTCATCTCTTTCCCCACGCTTCGCCAATTCGACGCAATAGGCTCAGAGGGTCGAGTTTGCTCCCAGATGCCGGGATTCCAAAATGCCTGCAAACGCAACAATCGGAGGCATGGAATACGGAATCCATGGCTTACTTGCATTCCACCGATGAACATCGGGAATTTTGGGTCCCGACGAGCGCGTCTGAAACCGCTTTGCGCATCAGAGGCAGCATAGAGATCGCAAGAAGTGCCGCGTACTCCGAGAACACATCCGTTGCGTTGTCGTTGCTCAAGCGGGATCACGGCGACATCATTCTCTTGCGCATGAGAGTACGATCAGTCCGACGTCTTTCGCAGCAAGATTCTGCACAGACGCAGCGGCGTCACAGCCGCTGCGCCCGTCGCGAATAGTTTATTTGTTTGCCCGCCAACTCTGTGGCCCGTTGCGTGGTCCGAAATAGGGATATATTCTAAAGCCACGCATGCGAGCAGAATTGTGGGGTTCGCAATATCCGGGGAGAACGGGAGGCTGGCTCTGCTCGGTCTGATGGAATGAAGTCGTGACTGCAACCAGCGATGGGGTATCCCACCCAGCGTTGCCTCCGGTCTTCCGAGGGCAAAGCGGAGCTGCTGTTAAGTCTCAGGAACCCCTGGTTGACAAGGAATCGGCCACTCGGTCAAAGGCTCGGCTAGCCAGCCGGCGCAGGGTCTGACATGCACCACACTAAACGCGCACAACCGTCATTCGGGCCGATACCCGTTTCTCCCTTTCTCGCTTCGGGCCTCGGAAACACCTGCAGAAAAGTGATGGTGAAAGAGGGGAAAAGAGGGGAAAACAGTGGATCAGCCGGACTGGGTAAACCCACAACAGATTCTCTCGTCCAAGCCTGTGTGGCGTAATGGTTAGCGCATTTGACTTCTAATCAAAAGATTCCGGGTTCGAGTCCCGGCATGGGTTCTTGAGCGGTTTTAGCTCAGTTGGGAGAGCGTCAGACTGAAGATCTGGAGGTCCTGTGTTCGATCCACAGAAATCGCATTCTTTTTGCTTCAGGTGGCGTTTGTTTTTTGTTTTTGTTCTATTTTGTTGTGGTTGCGCTTGTGCTCGTTGCTCGTACATTCGTATTACTCGTGTCTTCTAAAGTGGGCTAATGTAGCGCCTTCGCCGTCTTGTGCAAGGCAACAAAGTCATTGAGAAGGAAGTGGTTCAACGTGGCCTCGCTGACCACCATCCTGAAGTTCAACAAATAGAGAAAGCTGACCTCGATTTTGCACAAGTCCTTGGGCGCCACGCCGCCCACCGCGGCAAAGTTCTTCTGGCGCTGGTACACGTCCTCCAACTTCTTGGTCAGGCACCGGAGCAGCGCCAAAATCAAGCGGTACACATTGAGCTCGGTCAACGTGGCCGCGTCGAGAATCACGCAGAGCCGGTAGAGCATGTAGGCGCCGTGGATGTACACCAGCACCAGGATGGACGGCAGGTATGTCTGGATGCGGACAAGGAACTGCTCGATGGAGAGCGGCGGCGGTTTCGCAAGGCTGAAGCTGCGGAGAAGGTGGCTGGCCTGCGCCTTCATGGTGTCGGACGCGTAGAAGCGGAGCTCGTCCGCCAAGAGGCGCTGGCACTGCTTCTCTGTGGGCGCGGCCAGGTGGTCGAGGCTCAAGCGGCGTGTGAGGGACTCCAAGGGTACCACGGCGGGATCCGAGCCGGCGGCGGGGTTGGCGGTTTCGCCATTTTCTGCGGTTTTGCTGTTTGCCGCTGTGTCTGCGGTTCTGGTGGATTCGGCGGTCCCGGCGAATTGTGCTGGCTCGCTCTCGGCGTCCATTTCGGTCGCCGTGGTGGCGGCCGACACGTCGTCGGCGGGCGGCAGGCAGCTGTGGGAGTCGCTTTCGGACGACAGCCCGTCGAGCGGGTCCGGCGGCAGCGAGTCGGAGCGTTCAGGCGGCGCAACGCTCGGCAGCTCGGGCCCGAGCAAAGCGGCCACGGCGGCGGCATCCACGCCGGCGTGCTCGAGCTGCTGGCGGCGAAACGCCCGGAGCGCGTCGGGGCGGGCGCCGAGAGTGATCATGTTGTCAACCACCAGCCGAAGCACCGCCAACGCGTGGAAAATGTGGAGCTTGTTGATGTCCTTGAGGCCACACGTGAGATCCATCACGAGCTCGTCCACGTTGACGTCGGAGAGCGAGGCGGGCTCGTCCACAAATGTTTCTTGCGGACGTTTGAGCGGGATGTCGGAGACGTACTGGTTGACGTAGGCGGCGACCATGGGAAGGAAGAAGGAAGCGGAAGAAAAGACAGAAGACGGAAGGAAGGAGAGCGGAAACCCGAGCGGAGCGCAGGGAGGAACGGAGCTGAAGAGGCGGGTCCAGAAGGCGGCGGATTTCGGGGCGGAGCAGGAGCTTCTGAGGGCGGGAGAGGCGCGGCGGAAAACGGCCGGGTGTTCTGCCGAGTCTGTTCTGGCCGGTGTGGAAAAGGCCGGTTGGAAAAGGCCGGGTGGATTCTGCGGCACGCGGTGTGCTGGAAGGTGGGCGCTGTGCGGGCGGGTGTGGGGTCACGCGGCTGGAGTGTTTTGGCTGGCTTCTGTTGCTGAAGTTTTGGCTGGCTTCTGTTGATGAAGTGGTTGTGCGCCTCATGTCGCGGTGCCGCGGCATCGCCCCGCTTCTCCACACTCATGGCTCTGCCTATTCTAGAAGTCATTTCCAGCTTTGGACTTATCGCCTTCTTTTTCTTTACCTCTTCTTTTTCTTTGCCTCTTCTCCTCTTCTTTTCTCTATGCTGTTGTCTATTCTATGTACGCTACCGTCTTCTCTTGCCAAAGGCGTCGCCGCTGCTGGGCTCCATCGCCCGCTTCTTGCCCTCGCGTGAGAAGTACTCCTTCTTGCGCTCCTTCTCCTTGTCCTTGCGCTTCTCCTCCTTCTTGGCAATCTCCTTCAACCGCTCCAGGAACTTCTCCAGCTTCTTCTCCTTTCTGGCCCGGTCCTTGCTCTTCTTGAGCGTGTTGATTTTCACCACCAAGTCCCGCATCTTCTTCTCGTCGCCGTCCAACACAACTGCTCTCTTGGCCAAGTACGTTTGCTTCTTGGCCGGTCTCATGGTCGACTGCTGCAGCTTGAACGGCAAGTCCTTCTGGATGGCCTTGGGCACGCGCAACGGATTGAACTTTCTCTCCTGGCGCTCGATCTTCTTGTAGGCGCTGTCGTCGCGGAGCGGCGTCTCCATGTTGTTGGCTGCCCGCACCTGGCCCGTCAATCTCATGCCCCGCCACTGCTCGTGGTCCGAAAGAAGCATCGACGTCACCGGGTTGTAGAACTGCTTGACCTTGACCGGGTACCACGTCTTCAAGAAGATCGTGTCGGACATCAAGATCTTGTCCTCGAACGTGGCACGGAAGTACCCGTCCGGCTTGGACAACGCCCGCTTGATTTCGCCTCGGATGCCCGACACCGTCCGGATCGACGCGCCCTCGAACTTGGCCACCTCGAGCGCGTTGTTGAACATGTCCTTGATGAATGCTGTGTTGCGGTAGATCTTGTACGGGTGGCCCACCAACTTCAACTTCTTGACAATCTCCACCGACGAGTTGAGGTCCTCCACCACACCCGTGGCCGCCACGCGGAACAGGCCCGTGGTCGAACCCTGATCGACAAGGTTGAAGCCCACAAACGTGGTGTTGGGCGCCACCAACGGCCCGTAGAACGACGCGAAGCAGTACGCGTGCTCCGGCGTGTACTTCAACATTCTGTTTCTGGTCCGCGAGTCCGACGTGGTGTAGATGGGGATGGTCTGGAAGCGGCGCCAGCCCAACGAGAGAATCAACGGGTCCTGCGACTTGAGGATCTTCTTGTGCCAGCGGTGGCGCCTGATTCTGACGTTCATCACGCCGAACCGCGACTCCGTGGCCAAAAGCCCGCCCAACACAATCGGGTACTCGGGCTGGAGGTTTTCGATGAGCTCACACGGCAACTGGTCGAACACGATCTTGACGTACGCGCCGGCACGGTAGCCCTCGATCTTGATCCGCGTCTCGGCGTCCATTTCCTCGTACTGCGCGCGGTTGATCTCAAGCTGCTTGGCCATCTTGTTCTTCTGGAACTCGTACCACGTGTCGGCCTCGTTGTCGCCCTCGGGGTCCTCGGCGCCGAACTCTCTCTCTTCCTCCGCCTCAAACTGCATCTTGAGCTTGGCCTTTTTGGCGGCGTTGAGCTCTCTCTTCTGCTCCACCGTCAACGATGCGTCTTCCTCCTCGGCCTCTTCGCCGCTTTCCTCCTCCTTGTCGAAGTCGGCGAAATCGTCTCCGTCGTCTTCATTGTCTTCGCTGTCTTGGTCTTCTTCGTCTTCTTCGCCTTCGCCTTCCTCGCCCTCCAAGTCCTCAAAATCTCCGTACACCTCCTCGTCATCGCCGTCGCCGTCTGCGTCGCCCTTCTTGTCGTCCGACAACTTGGGCGCCACCAAAAGCCGGTCCTTGAGGATCTTGTAGCCGTTTTCGTACTCGTCGTCGCTGCCGTCGATGGTGGCCGCGTTGAACTTGGCCTTGAGCGCGTCCAAGCTGGGGTACGAGGGCACAAACGTGTCGACGTCGGCCGCGCTTTGCCGGGTGTCCTTCTTGGTGAAGAAATCGCCGTCGTCCTGCTCGATGTCCTCCTCCTCCTCGTCGTCGTCCACCACCTGCTGCTTCCAGCGCCTCATCACCTCGTCGGGCTGGATGTTGGGAAGGTACAACAACTTGTTGATGTTCCAGCGGCGCTGCACGGAGCCCTTGAGCCGCGACGCCATCTGCAAGTAGTCGTCTTCGTCCGACGACAACGACAGGTCCTCGGCGTATTCCACGGCGTCCTTGGCGGCCGCGGGGCCAAAGTCGATGTCCTCCGTGCGGGGCCTGCGGGCGTCGTCGTTTGCGCCGTCGCTTCCGTCCGCCTCTTCATCTTCTTCGTCGTCCAAGTCGTCAAACTCCGTGTCCTCGGCCACAGACTTGCCGTAGATGCGCGGCTTTCTCATGGCGCTTCTTCCGGTGTCCTCGTCGTCCTCCGAGAGCAAGCCCTGGAGCTCGCCGGCGTCGTCGTCGCCGGCGCCGTTTTCGATCTCGGCCGAGTTGGAGAAGAGCTTCAAGCCCGGGCCCTCGGCGAGGCGCTCGTGGATGGACATCTGCGCCTGCTGGAGGTCCGTGACGAGCTTCTCGCCCTCGCCCTGCTCCTCGCCGCTGACAAACGACTGCTTGTCGCCGACGTCGATGTACACCGCGTCCTTGTCGACCAAAACGCCGCCCACGTCGGACATGGGCGCGTAGATGATCTTCTGCTTGTCGTCGAGCCGCTTTCTGCGGCGGCGGCGCGGCGCAGCAACCTCTTCGCCGTTCTCGGCGGCCTGCTTGGCCTGTTCCCGCTCAAGCTCCTCCACCTTCTGCTCAAAGTACGGCGTGGGGCACGGGTCCGGGAGCTTTTCCACCAGGTGCACGTGGTAGTCGCCCACGCCGGCAATGTGGATGTGGGCGTCGGCGGCCGGCAACGGCGTGCCGTGCAAGTAGCCGTAGAAGGCCACCCGCCGGTCGCACTTTGCGTTTTCCGCAATGAGCTGCGGGTGGGTCAAGTCGGTCACACGGTCCGCCAACAAGTAGGGGTGCTCGTTGCGCCACTTCAACGGGCGGAACTTCATCACGGACATGAACCGGCAGAGGTTCAAGATCTCTCTGTCCGGGTAGCGGCCGTTGATGACTCCGGAGAGGTAGAAGAGCTTGGCGCCCTGGTAGACCTCTGTCCAGAAGCGGTGCTTCAAGCGCTTCTTGGACGTGCGCAACGTGCTCTGCGACTTGAACAAGTCCAAGTGGGTCGACACGCCCAACACACGCGGCATGCCGTGGTGCTGGGCGATGTTGAGGAACTCCATGGTCTCCATCTCGAGGCCGAAGTTGCCGTCGACGAGGAGGAGCACCAAGTCTGCGATCTTGGCCGCGTCGATCATCGAGTTCATGTCGTTCTTGACCTCGACGAACGTGAGCCGCCGCCGCTTGCCGCTCACCACGGTGATGGGGCCCTTGACCTCCGTGAGCGTCGTTTTCGTCAAGCGCTTGACCAACGACTTGATGAGCGTGGTTTTGCCCGTGCCGGGCGGGCCGACCACGGCCACGATGACCGGCGGCGGGTCGTCGTCGGGCGTGCGGTCGACCATCGGAACGTGGAGTTTCTTTTCGTTGACGTCGTGGGAGCGCCGGGCCATGCGCTCCAATTTGCGGGGCGCCGCCACGGCGAACGCCTTGGCGTTGTGCCCGTTCTGGTGGAGCTTCTTTTTGGCCGTGGTTTTCTTGCCGTCGCCGCCCCGATGGGGCTTGTTTTGCTGCTTCGACTCCATGGTGGTGGAAAAGCTTTGTGTGGCCCATCTCATCGCGGCCTTGCGCCGCCTGCACCGGTACACCAGCGCACACGCCCGCTCGTTTGCACCCACTGCGGCTCTCTCCACCCGGCCGCTGGGTCTGGTTTGTTTGCGGGACCGGATTTGCATTTTGTCTGCTGGCGCTTGGCCGTTTCTGCGCTCTGCTCCGCCCGCCTCCTCCAGGGCATGCGCTGCGCCGCGGCGCTTCTTCTCGGCCAGCTTGGCGTGGTGCTCGCCGGCGTGTGTTCGTCGCCGTCCGTGGTGCCGTTTTCCGGCTACAAAATCACCCGCCGCTACAAGATCTTGGCGTTCCCGCTCCGCTCGCAGAGCTTCTTGGTGTTGTCGTACTGCCGCCGCGGCAAGCTCGTCTACTCGCGTGTGGTGGAGCCGCCGGCCGGCGGCGCCGATGGCGCCAGTGACTTTTCCACTCTCTTTTGCACGCACCACGCCGAGCCCAGCTGGCGGACGGCGTTTGCGGGGCTCCTCGGGCCGGCCCCGGCGCCATCCAGCGCCTGCGTGGACGGCGTCCGCAACATCACCAGCAACGGCAGCAGCACCGAAACTTCCACCACCACCATCACCTCCACCAGCACCATCACCGCTTCCACCAGCACCATCACCGCTTGCGCCTCCAGCGGGACCCCCGCCTCCTGCGCGCCCTCCAAAAACGGGCTCTCCCGCCCCAGCGCCGCCAACGCCGCCGCGCCCTGCTTCAAAATGGCCCGCCGCCGCCACTACGCGCGGCTGAACGTGGTGGTGTTCGTTCCGGCGTCGTTTGTGGGCGGCTTGTTTGCGTGTGGCCCGGCCGCCGCCTGCGCCGAGCCCTGGAGCCCGCTTCTCGGCGACGACTTCTCGTCCCACTGGGTTTCCGTGCTGCTAGCGCCGCCCGCCGTGGTCTACCACATTCCGTACCTCCGCACGCCGTCCCGATGGGACCCCAGGTTTGCCGACGGGTTCCGGCAAAACACGACGCTGCGCTGGGCCGCGGGCATCGACGCCGGCGAAAACTACGACTTCTCGTCGACGGAACTAGCGCTCATCTCGCGCTCCATGGCCGCGCTGTTGCGGTATCTCCAGCGCATCATGGGCGGCAAGACGCTGGCGTTGGGCCGCTTTTTCGGCTTCAAGTTGCGCGTGCTCCAGCGGCTCGACGCCCGCTTCCGTGTTACTCTATTTCTCTCTTCGTTGGAGCGGCGGGTCAGTCTGCGCCACGTGCGCAAGCTCCAGAGCTACTGGGAGGCGCTTTTCTAAAGAAGAAGAGCCGGCCACCTCCGTCTCCGCTCACACCTCTCGTTTTCGCCTCCTCCCTTTCTTCCCTCTCTTCTTTCTACAAGCCTTTCTCTATTTCACACGGTTACATATATCATACAAAGTGGTTTGGGTTGGTAGGCACGGCGCTGGAGATCTCCGACTCTTTGCGCTGGTGGCCGGTGATCAACTCGCCATGCTCAGACACGTCGTCCTCCATGTCGGAATGGATCGTGTCACTCACAGTGGTTTGCCTCTGCTTTTTATCTTTGGTCGAGAACTTCCGCGTGATCTTGTCCTTCAACTTGCCTTTTAGGCTCTTCTCCTCGCTGGACCCCTGGAAGCTGCTATCACTGCGCGCGCTGTCGTTGTCGGTTTCCCCGTAGTTCGAAGATGTGTCCGACTGCTTCTGGATGTCGTTGAGTCTGTACATCTCCGACTCCCAGTTGTCATGGTGCTCCTGTGCGGCAGCACCCAATGCAAACAACTCGTTCTTCGTCTTGGCTTCGGCCGTCATCGCGTTCTCAGACTTCTTGTGCTTGAGCGACGACTTTCTCTGGAAAGAAGTACGGTCGTCTCTTGCGGGCGCGAAACGCGCGTCTGGGTTCTTGGATAACAACGCCAAGCAGATCAAGACGATGATCATTATCAACAAGACGAGCGAGAATGCGGCATTCAAAATGAAGAACACCCATCCCATAATCGATGCAACCTGTGCGGGCTGACCAAACAAGTCAGAGAAGAAAATGAACAAAAACGAGTTGATGGTGCTCACAATTGCCATACAGTAGTTAAGAATGTTGGTGGGCTTGTTCATGTATGGCTTTTGGATAAAAAGGTAAATCATGTATGCAAGGTCCAAAATGAACAAAACCAAAGACGAGACTCTGCCTGAGCCTTGACACAAGCCGATGAAGATGCCCTTCAACAAGGCGTGCGTCACCAACACAATTCCAAACCAATACTTCTCTGCACGGAACATGGTGTAGCAGAATCCGAATTTTTGCAACACCTTGTTGTCTCCGTAAAGAATGGCAGCTGGGTTGTTGTAGATTTTGGTGGAGTGAGTTCCATGCTTATAGGTATTCCAGAAAGCATAGCCAATCACCCCCAAGGCCATCACAAGCATGAGAATGGCCAAAACAATAACTGCAGGGGAATCCCGGGCGGTGAATTCCCACAACGAAAGAATAATCAATTGGGTGAAACCAATGTAAATGTATCTCAAGAGCGCGCCCTTCAAAATCACGGAGAAGGACGATCTGAAGTGAGATAATCTGTTTGGATTCATCTTCTTGAACCTGATCAAGAGAACGGTTATTTGCCGAACGAAGACAATGACGACCGCAAGAATGAATCCAAACACAACGAAAAACGTGAAACCAGTCACAACAATGGAGGTTGGTTCGATGTGCGAGTTGAAGCCTATTCTCTTGATACCTCTCAAGATGATCAAGTTCAGGTTAGAGCTCAAAGAAAAGTCCAACGACCTTTTGAAGCCGCGGGTAATGGTGTTGCCGTTACGTGCAAAAGAGTGAATGTGTTCGAAAAGGTTCAAGGCTCTTTGAACCAAAATTTGTTTGGTGGTACCCAAAAAGTACAATGTGGGCGTACCACCCGTGCTCTGGACGTACCATCTGAAGATTTTCTGCATGAAGGTGACACGGATCAAGCCCATGGACCACGCCAAGTTTTCAGACCAGGCCGAGGCGATGGGGGGCACACGGTCCACACTCTGCATACACACAACCACCACGGACTGGAAGTACAAGAACAACGAGACGGCGTTGGTGGCGATGTGCGAGGCGGCGTTGGAGTTGCCAAAGGTCGACATGATGGCGGCAATCAACAAGCCCAAGCCGGCAATGCAGGCGGTGGCCCACTTGATCCCGGTTTGCGAGACGGTCTTTCCGTTGGAGAACGAGCTCTGGAGACACGACAAGAGCTCTTTCGTCAGCTGGTCGTAGACCTGGACCTTGACCACGGCGTCGATGTCAGGCACGTTGTAGGCGATGGCGGGGATCTCGCGCACGTAGTCCCGAGAGATGTACTCAATGGACTCGATCTGCATTGTGCCCGGGTAGATGGGGCAGAACTGCTTCCAGTCCAAGCTGCACATATCGATGGTCTTTTCGATGATGACGAAGCCGTAGGCGTAGATTTGTATGTGGGCATTGACCTTGGCGGAGATGTCGGTGGTCAAGTCAAGACTGTAGCGCAACGAGCGGTCGCTGGGGTTGAACGTGACGTTGAAGTACGACGGCGAGATCTGGGAGTTTTCCATGCATGTCACCAACGACGTGGCGGTGAGCGAGCGCTTGGCGTACGCCACTCCAGCCATCAACGCTAGCCAGAGAATGTGCACGGGGTTCATGTTGCTGTGGGGCGGGCGGCCGCTTTGGGCGCTTCGGGAAAGCTGCAGAAAGAGGGAGCTGGGCGTTCGTGACAGCCAGCGGCGTTCAGGGGCGGCGAAGGTTCGCTTTTGCTTGGCCGGGCTTCAGGTGGAGTTCTTGGCTCGGGGCAAACGGCGGGGCAACAAGCCAGGGTCTCGGCAGCCGCGGATGAGGGGAGGCTATCGAGGGGGTCGTGCAACGGGGCCGACGGAAATGGGCCTGGCGAAACTGGTGGAGCAGGGCCGAAAGAAACAAAGAGAGATATTTCTGGAGCTGATCAAGCGGATCGTGGTGCGAAGGATAGGTACTTTTTTTTGCTTCTACGCGCGTGCAGGACGCGGTGCCTCGGTGGCTATACTGACCGGCATCGTGGCGCGGGAAATTCCGGGGTGGGGGTTTGCCGGGTTTGTGGTTCGGCGCCAGGAGCCGCCGCGGGCTGGCACTAGCAGCGCTCCACGCCGTCCCCTTCCCGGCCGCGTGTCCCCTTGCCCCGTCTCGTTGGCCCAGCGGCTGTTCAGTCGCGGCCGGCCGCGAAGGCTATGTTCTGCGGCGCGTGGCCTGCAGGCCGCGCAGTCGCGCTTGTGATGATGGTGGCTTGGGCACGCTCCGGCTGGCGCTGTTGTGAGCTCAGGCTCTGTCAAAGAGAAGCCGTTTCTCAGCGCACGTAGGGGAGCAAAACAACACCCGGGCTGTGCTGGGCATTCCGTCCACCGGCCATCCCGGCTGTGCTGAGAATTCTGGCTACTGGGCGCCCCCGCCGCCGGCCCCCTCACAAGTGGCACGGCTCGAGCCGCGTCTGGTCCACATTGCCGAGAAGGTCGTCTCCCCACACATGGCGGATCACGTCGCCGAACTCCTTGGCGTAGACAATGCGCACGCCAAACTTGTCGAGGAAGTACTCCTCGGGCGCGTGGTTGGCGTAGACGGCCTGGGCGTTGTCGGCCAAGAGCTCGTTCAAGAGCCCCGGCTCGTTGAGCTTTTGCACGTACTCCTCGAGCACATCGCGTCTGTTCTCGCGCGGCACGATGATCTTGCTGATCTGCCCGGTCAAGTGGGCGCCGAGCATCTTCTCCCGGAGCCCGCCGATGGGCAACACGAGGCCTCGCAACGTGATCTCGCCGGTCATGGCGATGTTCGAGGGCACCGGTCTCTCGAGCATCAACGACAAGAACGAGAGCGCCATTGTAATACCCGCCAGCGGCCCGTCCTTCTGCACCGCGCCGCTGGCAACGTGCAAGTGGATCTCGGTGCCGCCCAACCGCTCCAACACGGCCTGTGCGTTCTCGACGTTCAAGAGCCGTCTGTGTAGCACGCTTTTGATAAACGTCAACCCGATCTTGGCGCTCTCCATCAACACCTCTCCGAGACGGCCGGTCATGCTCAACGTCGTGCTGCCCTTGTCGTTGGAGAACCCGATGCTCTCGAAAATAAGAACAGAGCCCGATCCGTCGCTGTTGTACGACAACCCGTTCACCACCCCGTACTTGCTGGCCATGGTGGGTTCCTCGATGATCTCGTTGCTCAAACTGGGGAGCGGCAACCCCAAGTACCTGGCCAAGTCGTACACTTCGACTCTGGGGTCGTACAGCGTTCTGGTGCCGGCTATGGACTCGGCGTACTCGACAGCCTTGTAGCGGCACACCGTTCCCAACTTGCGCTCAAAGTTACGCACGCCGGCCTCCCTAGTGTAGTCCAAAATGATTTTCTTCATCACGTCTTCTTCGATCTTGACGAGGCTCGCATCTGGAAACCCATTTCTCTTGATCTGGCGGGGCAACAAGTATTTGAAACCGATAGTCAATTTCTCGTTGTAGTCATAGGCACCCAACTCAATCATCTCCAACCGATCAAGGAGTGGACGCGATAAGTTATGTGGCTCATTGGCTGTGCAAATAAAAATCACTTGCGACAAGTCAACAGGGAACCCGATATAGTGATCCATAAATTGGGTGTTTTGCTCCGGGTCCAAAACTTCCAACAAAGCTGCCGATGGGTCGCCGTTGACTTTGTTGGCACTCATGCTGCCGCCAACAACCTTGTCAATCTCGTCCAACAAGATAACTGGATTCATGGATCTCGACTTCCTCAACGCTTGAATGATGGAGCCCGCCATAGCACCAACATACGTTCTTCTGTGTCCTCTAATCTCAGATTCGTCTTTGACACCGCCAAGAGAAATGCGCTGGAACTTCCTGCCCAACGTAGTAGCAATGGATTTTGCCAAAGACGTCTTTCCCACACCCGGAGGACCAGCCAACATGATGATAGGCGACTTGTTATTTTTCGTAGCGAGTCTTCTCTTGAAAGCTTTTTCCTTCTCGTCATCGGAAAGCTCTCTCGTCCTCTGGATCAGTGTCTTAGCGCGGTCCTTGGCCAAACGAGTCTCCTCGTCATTTGGCAAGATGATCGATTCTCCATTTGCTGATTCGCGGGTGAACTTTTTGCTCTCTCTTTCATTCTTTTCTTTCTCGCGCTGTTGTTCTTCTTGCTGTTGGGCTCCGATTCTCCGGTACTCTGCGTCAGCATTGACGCCCAAGAGCTTCAAGACAACCAAATACTGTATCAAACGCGTCTTCACGTTTTCCAATCCGTAATGGTCTGCGTCTAGCTGTGCTTTTGCATCTGTGATGTTGATATCCTTGTTGGAGGCAAACTTAGTGACATATTTGTCCCAAGGCATATCTGCGACAATCTCCAAATAGTTCCTGATCACATGGAAGTCAGCGTTGGCAGGCGAAGAGCTCTTGATTCTTCTGAAATCCTTGACGATCAAGCGTTTGCTCTCCTCGGATATAGAAGCAATTTTCGGGAGCTTGTTCTTGACAAACTCTGTCACCACTCGCAAATCGTCATCTTCTTCGTCGTTGTCAGCGTCTCCACTGGACACTGGGCCCTTTCCAGACGCACCGAGGCCATTTTGCAGTCTAACCAACTGCTTCAGGCCCGGGCTGTTTTTCTTGGATGAGTTTGTCAAGCCTTCGAGAACAATTCTTATTGATTTCAATTGGTTTGCAACGAGATTAGCCTTCTGGATGTTCGATGCCTCGTTGAAGAACCAGTTGTTTGTGAACTTGCTGTTGTCCTCTATCGATCCGAATACTTGCGTCAATTTGTCGATCATCAGGGTGGCTCTCTCGACACGCTCTTTGATTGGGAGAGCCGAGAGAATCTCGAGCTTGTCCATCAATGGAAAGGGGAGGATGCCTATAGTGAGATCGACCACCCGCTGTAAACCCTGTGGCTCAGAGAGAGCGTGGCCGGAGGAAACAATCTTTTGAAGAGTCGTGTAGGCCTTGGAAAAGTCCTTAGAGCCAGCGATCTGTAAGAACAAGGCGGTTGCAAGAGGGTTGAGCGTGACCAAATCAGAAGACTTGTTCTGGTTGCTCAAGGTCTGCCTGTAGCGCTTCAAGAAGTCATCAATAGAATTGAACAAAGCTTTTGCGGAGTCCTTGAAGCCGTTCACACCCGTGACTGGGGAGGAGGGCGAGCTGGGCCAGTTGATGGAAAAAAGATACTCGGTCGCCCTCTTTTTGTCCCCGGACACCTTCTCTGCTCTCACAAGACTGTGGAGCGTGATGCGCACGTTGCTCGAGTCGTCGGAGATTCCGATCACACGACAAACGGTGGCAACATTGGGGTTGTGGCGTGGGGAGCGGGCCCCAGTGGCCGAGAAGATTTTCGAGGTGTTGGGGAGAATGGCCAACAAGAGCCACTCGAACTCGTGGGGGGCCACGGACGCAGCCAAGTCCACGTCGGCCAGTTTGATCTGGCGCTCGATGTTGTGGAGCTGGACGATGCCCTCGCGGGCGTCCGCAGAAATGGTGGGTGCTTCAGACGTGTCCGAGTCGAAATCGTACTCCTCCAAAAGCGTTTTCACCACGGGAACGTTGCCCACCTGGTCTCGAAACCGCGCAAGCAAAGCGGACGCTTTGAAGCGGGAAAAGGTCACGTTGTAGATGATGCCCGGCAAGAGCACGAGCGAAGAGTCCAACGTGTACAGCGGAAGCACCGCCTTTTGGGCGATGGCGCCGTCCTTGGCCGTGGCCGAGTTTTTTGCCTTTGCCATTGGAGAATCGGCGATAACGGAAGATGGGGGGCTTTTCGAGGGTGGGGGGAGGCGCTGGAGCAGGTTCAGCAGTCGGATTTGGCAGTCAGCTAGCGGTCGCTTTTAGCGGCTGGTTTGGTCTGGGTTTTTTGGCAGTAGACTTGAAGTAGTCACTTTTGGAGCCACAGCCAGAGTCACAAGAAACTTCTCCACATCCCATCACGTGCAGGAGGGCGAGCCGAGGAGCATGGGGCGATAGGCGGATTCCGGGGCACGCCGAATGCGGCAAAGCGTTGCGCGGAGACAAGTGAAGAAGAGAAGAAAGAAAAGAGAGGAGAAGAAAGAAAAGAAAGGAGAAGAGAGGAGCGAAAAGGAGAAAGGAAGTGGAACAGAAAGAAAGAAGAAAAGAAAAGAAGGCAGTACCTGAAAACCGGCGAAGCGGCCCGTTTGGTGTATATACGTAGACCCAGCCTTTCAACCTGACTACAACACGTCTCTCAACGACACCTGCCCCGTGCCCCGCTCCAACGGCTGCGGCTGCGACTCGCTCTTCTTCCAGCCAATCATGAAAATCACGTTGAACGTGGCGGGAATGGTCACTCGGCCATCGGGGCCCTCTTCGCCATGGAGGCTCTTGCAAATCTCGTTGGCCGCCAACAACACGTCCCGCGGCAACGTGGGCGCCCGTGCAAGCAAGCTGTTCTGCTCGCCCATGTCCTGGAGGTCGCGGCACATGGCCACTATGTCCGGGTAGCCGCCCACCACTATGTCCTCGGTGTCGATGGTGAGCATGCTGAAGCCGGCGCGGGTAAGAAGGCTGCCGACGTCGTTCAAGTGGACCAACGGCGACACGCGCGGCGCCATGCCGCCGAGCCGCTCCAGCTCCGCCAACTGGAGCGCCGTGCGGAGCTCGTAGAGCGTGTCGCCGCCGAAAATCGTGCCCATGAAGAGCCCGTCGGGCCGGAGCACGCGGTTGATGTTGGCGAGCGCCTGGGGGAGGTCGTTGATCCAGTGCAACGCGAGGTTCAGGATCACCGTGTCAAACTGGCCCGCGGCCGCAAGCTCAGGGTGGTCGAACGCCTCCTCGTCGCCCACGGCCCGCACCACCTTGCCTGGAAACGGCACGTCGAGCGGCTCGTGCTGGTCACGCATAAGGAGCGCTTGCAGCGAGTCGAGCATCACGAGCTCGCGGATCTTGCCCGCCACCTTGCGCTTGTCGTCGTTGAGCTGATGCACGAGCTCGGCGTCGGCCAGATCCGCTGCCACGGGCGCCTCGCTGACCGTGCAAAGGTTCTTGAGGAGGTTGCCCGAGTGGCAGCCGAGATCGAGCGTCCGCGTGAAGTCCCGCGTGATAAAGGCGAGCCGCTCGATGGTGCGGAGCGCCACCTCGTCGCGGAGGAAGTCTGCTTTTCTGGAGAGCTCGGGGTGGAGCAGGGGCGTTCGGGACTTCTGGAGCATTTTGGTGCGGCGGTCGAACACCTTGAACGAGCCGCCGGCGGCGCCCGGCGCCGTGGCCAAGCGTCTGAGGGCGGGGCGGTTCATGGAAGAAAAAGGTAACAAGCGCTTCTGTGGGAAAGAGGCGTGGGGAGAAGCGTTGCTAAAGCACTTTGGTGCGCTCGGTTGGCGATGCTCAGCGCGCGCCTCCATCACCTCCACCATCACCACCATCACCGCCATCACCACCTCCACCGCCACAATGCAAACGGCCGCCCGCTTTTTGACCGGGCTCCGGCTGGCGCTCGGCCGGCTGCTGCTGCTGGTGCCGCTCCTGCTGCACTACGCCCGGATGTCGGCGCTGCAGCTCCAAGAGGCTGCGGCCCACTGCTCCGAGGTGAACCGGTCGCCCATCTTCGGCCGCTCGGCCGCCGTGGTCACCGAGCCGCTCCCGGCCGTGGAGAACATTGTCTTCGTCAACTTGTGCGCCGGAAACCACGCGAAAATCGCCGCCGTGGCCCGCAAGTTGCTGCACGATCCGTTGAGCCTGCGCTTCTGCTCCCCGGATCTCATTCTCCTCCTTCTCCACTCGCTCTCGAAGCACGCGGACAAAGCAAGCCACGACCACGCGCTCAGGCTTTTCTTGCAGATCCACGAGAAGGCGCCGGCGGAGGCGCTGCTCCGAACGGCCGCGTCGTTGCTTTTCCGCTGTCTCGCCAGCTGCAAGGACTTCTCCCAGCTCCTCCCGTTGAAAATCGTCTACGAGAACTGCGTCGCGCCCACCGTGAGAGACGTCCAGACTGAGTTTGAGTACCTTTCGTGCGTCATCAGCATTCTCTTCCGCTCGAGGCAGTACTCCGTTGCGTGTGAGCAGTTGCGTGTGTGTCTAGAGGCGTTTCCCGAGGAGCCCGACCGGTCGCGGATGCTCCGGCTGTTGCCGCTCCCGCTAGCGCTTGCCGAAATGTGTGCTCTGCGCGATTGCGGCGCCGTGGCCAATCTCCTCTCCCACGCTTTGCGCCTGTTGGAGCCCGCCCAGCTATCGCACTTGGACTGGGCCGAATACTTGGGGCTTGCGCTTGCGCAGAACGACTATCCGTTGCTGAAGCTCATATACTCGGACGTGATCATGGCGGGCCTCGGGGACCAGCTTTCAGCAGCGGACGTGGTCGTCCAGAACAGAATCGGCGTCGTCGAAGCCCAGAGCCCGTTTTTGGCCTCTCTCGCAGAAACAACCGTTCATCAGATCCTCCACACGTTTGCCTCCCATGGAGACGTGAACCTGTGTTTGAACTTGATTGAGTGGCACTACATCCACAAGTCGCTCAAGGGCGAGAAGGCTTTGGACAAGCGTCTTTCGCTCGCCATAGCGAGAGCATACTGTTTTCTTCCGCCCGCCTCGGGCTCCGAGCTCGTGGACGGAGACGCCTCCGTGAAAACAGTCCTCGATGTCATCGAGAGCTTTGCTTCCAGTGGCTCCAACACCCTCGGCTATCCTGAGCTTTCGGACAGCTTTCTGCATAAATTCGGCACCTACGTTGTCAACGACCAAAGCATGAACTACGGCGCCAAACGAGAGTTGGCGGCGGTTGACTTGTTCGACAGAATGAGCGAACTTGAGGGAACCGAGGAGCAAACCGAAGAACTCACCCCCGTCCCAGCATTGAAGATCACTAATCCAAACGTCTCCCACTCGAACGTGGGTCACGTTTTGTCTAACCGAAGCATATTGCAGACATTCGTTGCCGAGCATGTATCATATATCACTGAGAAGTCATACTCCACCCAGACTCTCACCACATTCATTAACTGTTTGATGAACTACATCAACAAGTACCAAAATTTCTCGGGCTTAGTATGGGCCTTGACCGTGATGAACACCATTGACTCCAAAGCGGCTCATGAATGGCTAAACGAGGACCTGTATCGCATCATTAGCAACAGCATTTCGAGGTCGCCCGCATCGACACAGTCTGGTCTCACCCTCTTCCACTTTCTCCGAGAAAATGGACCCGTGCCCAGAGCCATCTATGACGACTTGATTGTGTCGGCCTTGCGAGGCAATTTCTACAATGAGTTGCTTGAGTTTTACGTGTATCACTGCCTAAAAGCACATTCCACTTTGAGCCCCAAGGTGATGCGGAGAATAGAGCGTTTCTCCAGGTTGAACGACCGGGGAAAGCGCTTGGCGGCTATGTTGCGAGGGCCTGAGCTCGACCGCAGCAAGCTCGACGCCTTGTGGTCAACTCACGACTTTGTGAAAACAGACCCGGCCCTACCGCACTATGGGGACGGCCATGAGAACTATACTTCCATCGATGAAAGGGACGCGAAAGCGTTGCAGGCGGTGTTGGCTTGAGCGATCTGGGCTAAGGCAATCTGAACGGGTTTTTGATGGCCATTTCCAAGTCCTCGGCGCTGATTTCCACCTTCGGGCTCTTTTGAGGCACCGGTGCGTTCTTTCTGTGGCCCCTGGCTCTTTCCAGCTCCTCGTCCCGTTTCTCCATGAGAGAGTCGTCGATGACGTTTGAGAAGTTCGACGACAAACTGTTGTTGCAGAACGAGTCGAACATGGTTGAGTCCATGGCCATCCGCATGATGTTTTCGGCGTGGCATGCGAGTGGATCAATGACAGACATGTCAGCCCGAGGCTCGTGCTCGGCGCCGTGGACAAGGCCCGGTTTGGTGACAAAACTGAGGCGGCGGGGAGGTGCGGTCTTTTCTGAAGATGCCGTCGGTGCCACGCGGCGCTTGGGCTGCTCTGCTGTGGACGCAGGCGATTTGCCCATCACACGGGGCGATCTTGCTTCGTGTGCAACACTGAGCAAATTGGAGGCGGGCGCTTTGTCGCTGCTGTGCGAGCCCAGAACGGCTCTGGCAGCTGGGGCACACGAAGAGGGTATAAATTGCAGCTGTTTTCTGGAGGTCACCTTGCGGTCAGCGTTGCCTCTATAGGGCAAATCAATGACAAAGTTTTCGATGTGAACCTGGCTGTCTGCCAAGATGTCGTCGATGGGATCGTCGATGGGAATGACAAGGCTCTCGGGCGAGTTTGTGTTGCTCTTGCAAAACTGCCTGACGTAGAACTCCTTTGTCCTGATTGGAGAAGAAGACGCTGGGGCTCCTCGGATTTCCTGGTTTCTGTGGGGAAGCTTCTCTTCGGTCCGCAATTGCGGCCTGGGAAACGAGTAATGTAGCGTGTCGGTCATTGTGATTGAACCAGAGAAGGAACTGCGAATCAGCAGAGTAACAAACGCAAAGCAGCGGAGAAGGGAAAGCTTCAGAAGGTAAATTAAGGGTGCAATGGAATAAGCCTACTGCGGTTCGGTGGCCATGTTTATGTTCCTGCCGCTTTGGGAAGAGGCGATGGGTGCGAACTGGAAAATGAGCATTGACTAATATACAGCAGAGCACAGCGACTGGGTCCCAAACGACACACAGGCCCGCCTACAACACACAGGCCCGCCTACAACACCCCGGCCAGGGCCCCCGAGGGGCTGGACTGACGTTGTGGTGAACAAGGGTGTCCTGGTGTACGGGTGTATGGTTATGTGGTGTACGGGTGTGTGCCGAGCGGCGCTGTGCCTGAGACGGATGCACCGGTACATCCGCTAATTTGCTGCGACATGATTGGGTGGGCCGTCGATGGCGATGATGAGGGTGTCCCGGCCGCCGTGGAGCCCCGCAGGTGGTAGCGGCTGGGCCTGGGGCCCACGGAGGAGAGAACATGCAAGGAAGGGTGACTGGAGTCACTCAAAAAAGGGGCGGCATTGTCAGGAGACGCGGAGGTGGATCGGCCAACAGCACATGTTTGGGCCTGGAAAGGCGCCTCGACGCCGGTGCAGCCTCGGGTAAGGCTGCCGATTTGGAAGCGCTGAATCTGTGGCTGCCGGACCGAGCCAGGCTTTGTGGACACTTTCTGGCGCTGCCTTCGAGGGCTGCAAACAGAGAGCGAGCGTCTGTTTGTGGCGAGCCCTTGAAGCGCCAGCGGTCTGGATTGTCCCGGAAAGCAAACGAAATCAAACATTACTCGGCAGAGCCAGCGCGGCTGCTGGAGTCGTCGGCACCCGCGTGTTTTTGAGCCTTCAAGCGCTTGTCCAAAACGGCATCGTTACCGTGCACGGTATCCACGGGACAGGGAAGCACCGAGTTGGCGCCCACTAGAAGAAAGCAGATGGCAAATGTGGAGGAGAAGATTGACGACGTCACTCTGTTTCTCAGGCTGGCCTTGACGAACATCTTTAGCGGATATGGAGGAGAAGAAGCTGGTGACGAAAACGATGCGTGGAGGTGGAAAAAAGCGCTGGGCTCGAGCGTGGGCGCTGTGCAGGACGCGATCTTGAGGTGGCCAATGGGTGAAAGTTGATTGCACAACAGCGAGTTTGGCGTGTGGCGGTGTGGAGGTGGTGCTGGAGGGAAACAACGGCGTTCTTTTTGCTTGTGCTGTGTTTTTTTATCTTTTTTTTGGCGGCAAAATGGGCACTGGGCGGCTGTGCGGGATGCTCGGACCGCGTAGCCGCTTTTTGGGGCAGAGCGTGTTTTTTGGCGGGGTCGGGTTGGTTTGGGGTCCCCGCTTCCAGGCTCTCTTCGAGATGGCAACGACTTCTTCTTTGCTGGGTTTCCACACGAAGAGGCGGTGGTGGCCCCTCCACTTTGGGGCGGTGGCGGTGCGGAGAAGGGAAGATAAGGATGAGAAGTTGGATGGAGAAAGAGTGGGAGGGCACTTGGGTGGAGCAGATCTGAAGAGAATAGCATTGGTGGAAAGGGATGAAGTGTGCAAAACGAGGGATATTGAAGAAAAGGGAAGGACGACGGACAGCGCCGAGACAAGAGATGGGATGGACTCTGGCGGGAACAGGAGGAAAGAAGGGCGCTTGCAGAACGGACAAAACCGATGCAAAGGTAAGCGCTCAGTTCTGCTCGATTTTTCACCCGGGCTTCCACCCCGAAATGCCTCCAAACCACATGAGGCCCCTACAGAACGAGGCCTTTTAGATCCTCACTATTTACATGCATTTTCTATTTCCTCGTTATAACCTGCCCACCTTGGAAAATCCGCTGGGAAACCCCTGCTTGTCCAACAGCTGGTACTCCGCAACCTGCTCGGGCTTCAACAACTTAATCTCAACCAACTCTTTCACCCGTCTGAGCTTGTGCGCCGTGGCCACGGACACTTGCTGGTACACGATCTGGTTTCTTTTGTGCAAGCCCAACGCCTCCATGTTCTTGCGGATGATCGGAGGCAACCCGATGGTCGACCTCAACTGCTGGATACGGTAGAACATGGGAAGATGTGGAGGATGATGCCGGCCGCTGAGATTTTCTCGCCTGTCGGCGGTGCACGGGTCCTTTAGTGGTGCACGGGTGCGCGCGACATCATCAGATCCACCGCGTGTGGCCACGCTCCGCTGGCCATGTCTGACGGGCTTGCGCAGCTAGCGAGCGACTTTGCGCGGGCCGCCGCGGCCGCCGACGACGCCGCGGTGGTCCGGTGCGCCGAGCGCGCCGCCGCGGCCGTGCGCGGGCTCGAGCTAACGCCGAAAGCACTCGACCAGCATCTTCCAGCCATCGTGCTGGCCAGCACGACATTGTTCGTCCGCGTGGCGCCCGGCGACCGCGAGCAGCACGCCACGCCGCGCTGGCGGCTGTTGGTAGCCGCCGCCGAGCTCGTGGCGCTTGCGGCGCAGATCAGGGGCCACAAGGCCGTGGCCCGCCATTTTCCGTCGCATGTTTACGTGATGGCGGCCTTGGCCCGCGCGCTCGACGCGCCCGACGGCGCGTACCACGACGGCGTGTGCTTTTTTGTGCTCCTCTGGCTCTCCAGCCTCGTGCTTGTTCCTGTGCGGCTCACGGCGGTGGCCTCGGCGCTTCCAGCCACGCTCCACAGCGCAGCGTTGCGGTGTCTCGGGCGGTTTTCCAGCGGGTCGCGCACGCAGAAGCTCGCCGCGGTGGTGTTGGCGCTGCTTCTTGTGCGGCCCGACTGTGGCGGGCTTTTCGGCGCCTACACTGCTGATGTGTTTGAGCAGTGGCCGTCGCTCGGGCCGCGCCGCAAGTTGGGCCACCTCATGACGCTCAACCAGCTCTTGAAGCGGTCCAGCAGCGCGGCCGTGGCGGCGCTTGCGCCGGCGCTCTACGCGGACGTGATATTCTACGACATCGCGTCGGCCAAAACCGACCCTTGCCGCCAGGTGTCGGCCACCAACACGCTTTACCTCGTGAAGGTGCTGGCCAAGGTGGCGCGGTTCTACGTGACGCGCGGCGACTACCAGCAGCTCGCGTGTGTGTTCAACAACCTTGTGGATCTCATTTATTGCATGGGCGAGGCGTTCAACACGGCCTTGCGCGAGTGTACGGCCAAGGCGCTCGCCAAGATTGTGCATTTGGTGTCGGGGAGGGCACCCAACTACGCGGAGCAGATGATGGCGTACATGCTCGAGCAGTTGGACGTGAAGTGGGAAGAGAACGGAACTGCAGTCCACGAGACTGACAGCTCTGAGACTGAACACTCTGGGCACCCTCTGGGCACCAGAACAACAACCCTTTTCCTCCACAGCTACACCGCCGAGCTCGACGTGTCGGCCGTCGCCCTCGCCGTTCCCCGCTACCACACCGTGCTTCTCTTTTTCGGCTTTTTGGCCATGAACAAAGCGCTTCCCGCCCGCTGCTCGCCCGTGCTCTGCGCCGTTGTGCACCAGACGGTGTTTGCGGGGCGGGACCGCGTGCTGGCGCCGGGAACGGCGGTCCGGGACGCGTCGTGCTTCTTTCTCTGGGCGCTTTTGCGCCTGCTCAGCAGCGAGGCGTTTGTGCGGCTCCACGATGCCCACGGCGGCTTTTTCGACCACGTTTTCCTCGACGTGGTGCGTGTGGCCGTGTTTGACGAGGACTTCTCCATGCGGCGCTGTGGCATCGCCGTGCTCCAGGAGATGGTGGGGCGTTTCGGCCACAGCTTGTTGCGCCCGCTTTTGCACGACAGCCTGGCCGCGGCCATCGGGGCGTTTTCCATTTCGCTCGTCGAGCTGTTCAGCGCGTCGGCCGTGGCCACGGTGGCCGAGGCGCATGCGCTCATCCAGCGGCTCCTAGCGTTGGGAATGCCCAAATCTGCCTTTGTGGGGCCGCTTTTGGCGGAGATCTGCAGCGACAGCGTGGCGCCGGGCACCGCCAAGAGCGCCGCTCGGGCGCTTGCCCAGATCGGGGCCAAAGAGGCCGCGGAAGCTGAAGCGGCCGAGACGAGCCAAGCAGGCGCCAAAGCCAAGGGCGCTGGCCCAAAAAACCCGCTCCGCTTGCGGGCCGACGACGAGGAAGACCCCGCCGGGCACTTGGTCCGCAGGCTCGCCGCCGACCGCCCCACCCCGCTCTATGCATTGGCCGAGCTCAACGCGGCAGGGCTTTTGGAAAAGGGTCTCCAGCAGAGGGTCGAGCGCTGGTGCGCTGTGCAGCATGTGGATGTCCACAATGATGGGGCGGTGGTGCTTGGAGAGTGCTTGATGCACTGGGCGAACAGCAGGAGCGAAAGGACCCACGCCAGCGAAGAGAACCGAGACAGCCCAGCTGAGAGCCGCAGCAGTCTTTGTGCAAGCAGCGGCACGGAGGCCGCCGCCAGCGCCTCTCTTGGCGCCAACACCTCCATCGCCGCCAATCTCGAGGCCATTGCCAGGCTCGCGCCCACCGCCGATCTTGTCCGCGAGCTCCGATTGCACTTTGCCCGTCAGCCAGCGCCGTCCGACTCGGCGCTCGACCACATGTGCCGCCAGATCGCCCACGGCAACGAGCTCGTGGCGGCCACGGTGCTCAGCAGCGCCTTGAGCGGCGCCCAGCTCGAGCGCGTGTGCGCCGTTCTCGAGGACAAATCTGTGGATGCCGCCACGCGGGCGTTGGCGATGCAGTCGGTGCCGGCGGCGCTTGTGGAGGCACACCGCCGCCGCTTCCGCCGCCTTGTGCTCGGGCTTTTGGACGACTATTCTGTGCTGGCGCAGGGCGATGTGGGCCTGAAGGTGCGGCTCGCGTGCGTGGAGTTGGTGGGGCGCCACGAGGGTCTTTTTGACTTGGCCCGTCTTTTTGGTCCGGCCGGTTTTGGCTCGGCCGATTCTAGCCCGGCCGGTTGTGATTCGGCCGGTCTCTGCCGCCGCCTCGTCCGCATTGCCGGCGAGGCCATCGACAAGCTCCGTGTGGCGGCGCTTGGCGTGTTGCGCCGGGCCGCTGGCGAACTCCCGCTGCATCCAGACGACGCTGCCCTCGGCTCCGACTACGCCACGTACTTCCGGGTGCTTTTCCGCTTGCACGACCGGTTCTGGGCCCACGACGCCGCCACCACCGACGCCTTTTGGGCCGGCGTGGTCCACACGGCTGGCGCGTCGACGGGAAACACAGGGCTCATCAACACGGCGCTCCGCCAGGTGCTCATCGGCGCCGCAGACCCGGAGCGTGCCCGGCGCATGTGGGAGGCGTTGTTGCGGCTTCTCAAGGCGAACCCTCTGCCTTCCAGTTCGGAACAAAAACCAAACCAAAAACCAAATCCGTCGAATTCAGATCCAAAGCCAAATCCAGGTCCAAATCCACATCCAAGTCCAAATCCACATCCAAATCCAAATCCAAATCCAACTCCACCCCATTTCCTTCTTCTGCCGGCCCGCCAGCTGCGCACCCACGACGCGGCGTTGGTTTTGGTTTCTCGACTTCTCGACTCGGCCGTGCCGCCTCCCCCCGTCAACTTTCAGGCGCTCTTTGTCCGCACCTACAACCTCCACATCAACAAGACCAGCACCGCCCGCCTTGCGCCGGCGCTCGCCATTTTCTTCCACTTGTCCGTCGCCGAAAACGTGCCTGCCGCCGTCCGCGTGTCCGCCCGCAAGAGAGTGCTCTGGCTAGCCTTCCACCACGCCAAGGCGCCCGTGCGCGAGCACGCGGCAGAGTGTCTCTACGAAATGCTAGCGGGCCCCGACGCTGCCCGTGTGGAGGCGGTGCTGTGGCACGCCCGGCCGCCGGTGGACACGGCGGCGTTCCGCGAGATCGAGGCGCTGGTGCTCCGCACCGCCGCGCCGCTGCTGCTGGCGCCGGGCGCCGTGTGAGTAGTCGTCTTCGGCATTCGCCTCGTACATGTCATTCTTTTATACTTATTTTATTTTTATGTCCTTTTGTGCTTTTGTTTCAGTCAGCCCCGGGCTGAGTTGTCAATCGTAACAGGATCCATGATGGTCGATCCGGCGACCCATGGGTGGCGCAGCAGGCACCAGCTCACAATCCCACCATCAAGTTGTCGCCGTCGCCGTGCAACGTGCCCTTGTCGAGATACGACACGTAGCTCCAGCGGCGCCTAGGGGGCTCTTGGTTTGCGGCCGTCACAGACGTGGTGGGCACGGATGACGCGAGCATCAGAGCGTCGGCGGAGGCAAGCGTCTGGTCTTGGTTGGCGGGCGCTTGGAACTTCAGGGTGAATTTGGAAAACATTGAGGGGCAAGGAAGAAAGGAGTGAGTGAAAAAGCTGGGTGGGTGGGCAAGAAGGCGCCACGCCGGGCCTTATAAATGTCGGACCTCGGCGGTCTGAGCACCTTGCGCATGACTGTGGCGTGGTGCAGGCGACGTCTGGAAACAGACAATCCGGGGTAGCGCGCTGTGTGTGCAGTCCGTGCAGGCTTCGCCCCCCTGGACAATGGTGCACGTGCGCGTTCGCACCTCGGCTTCGTGGCCAGACGGAGTCCATCATACGATAAGGCCAAGGGGCAGGAGGCGGCGGCAGCAACAGCGGACGATTCTTTGGGGCTCTGGCCGAAGCTGGCTGAGGGACGTGGCGGCCGCAACAGCTGTTGCGCTGCGCTGCGGTGTGCTGTGCTGTGCTGCGCTGCTGCTCCCGCCGGCTGCATGGCTTGGCTGCGTGGTTGCCAGATCCGAGGCCTTCGGTGCACCGGCCGTCAGGGTTGTGCTCGCTTATCGAGGGTCCCGTGACCGGTCGGGTGCGCTTATCTGGTGTCCTGTGTTTTGGTTTTGCTTCATTGATTTACTCTTTAGTCTGGTTTGCGTGATTTGTCTTCACGTTTCCTTTGTCTTCTTTTATCGCTTCCTAATTTTCTTTCCCTTTCTGCTTTCTTTCGACCCCCTGCTCTGTTCTGCCCCTCCTCCCCTTCTTGTTCTCGTTCTTTCTTTCATGCGTTTCCCCGCGTGCCTCTACAAAGAGGGTTTTCCTCACTACGAAGCTTTTCTCCTCATTCCACGTAGGCGCTTTTTCACTTCAGATAAGTCTTCTCCTCACTTGACGTGAGTACTAGTTCCCCTCTCATTGAATGCGAAATTACCAAAGTGCTTCTCTTCACTATCCGCAGAAAACTTTTTCACTCAAATCAAAGTTTGAGTTATTTAATGAGTTACTAATGTTCGTGTTACATTGGTGCTTTCGGTGATCACTTCTTCGCTTAGAGGATGGCTCACGGGTACCTATTCTTCGGCTTGTCCACTCGTCGATAACTCATTGCATAAAGATTTGGATGGGTACTCATTGGATTAAGATTTAGATGGGTACTCATTGGATTAGGATTTACATGGGTACTCATTCTCTTTGCACAAGTATTTCTTCACTCCAAATTCCCCTCTACACAATCACGGTCTCTCCGCAACTCATGTCATTACTATGGATACTTCTACACCAACCGCTCCTCAAAACGCAACTCGTTGTTGATGGGCATTCCCACCAACAACCGCAACAAGTTCTCAATGGCCAAGCGCTGCTTGTTCAAACCGTTGATGGGCTTGAAGCCCGGCCGCGACAAAGGCGCCTTCAACCAGTAGCTCAACAACGTCAACACCGAGTAGAAACTCTCGTAGTCCGCAGCGTCGCTCTTCTTGTACGACACGCGCTGGAAAAACTCCGTCATCACCACCAAATCGATGATCAAGGGCGTGGCCAACAACGAGTCCTCGCACACGTTGTGAATGGAGATCTTGTTGTGGCCGCCAAGCATCAACTCCGAGTAGTACTCGTCCATGGCCACCTTGGAGTCGCCCACGGCCGGCAAGTACTTGATCACAATGCAGTGGTCCACGGTGTTGCCGTCCTTCTCGTTGTACAAAATCTCGTTGGACTCGATCATGTCGTCCACCACCGACTGCTTCGAAATCTCCTTGGACCGGAACTGCTTGGGCGCCGACAAGTTGTGGCCGTCGTTGTTGCCCAAGTGGTTGTACGACGCTATGGAGATGGGCTTGATGCCCGCGTCCACGAGGAACTGCGCCAACACAGACTTGATTTTCGTCTGGCCGCTCTTGAAGTCGTCGCCGCCAATGAAGCTCTTGTGCCGCTCGGCCAACTCGATGGCGCCCGGCACAAACGTGTTTTGCGGCGAGCCGTTGATGTACGCCACCCCGTCCAAAATACACGCCACGCTGAACACCGTCGACGGCGACACCTCCGCGTGGTTGTTCTTGATGGCCGCAAGAAGATTGTCCGCGGTGTCGTTGACGCCCGGGATGATGTCGGCGTATCTTTCGGTGTTGGCCGTCCACAACACAATCACCTTGTCCAAGGCGTGGTCGGCCTTGAACTGGCGGATGTCCGCCCGGATCCGCTCCACGTCCTTCCACTTGCGCAGCGTGTCGGGCTCGCCGGCGCTGTCCGCGTTGAAGATGTTGTCGGCACGGTCCTTCTGGTTCATGGCGATGAAGTCCGGATAGTACACCGACGGCAAGGGCGTGATCTTGGCCATGTCGCCGGCCAACTGCCGCTGCAAGTCCACGTCCAAGACCTTGGCACGCTTCATGGCCTTGTCGAGCGGCATCTTGGAAATGTCCCAGCCGCCCACCACCAAATCGTTGGGGCTCACAAAGGGGAGAAACGAGTTGAACGGCGCGTACACGTCGTTGCCCTGGGCGTCCACGCCAAGCTTGATGGTCGACGACTGCGTCACGGACCCGTAGTAGTTGGCGTGCACGGTGCCCTCCTTGTTTTCGAAGCTGAGCTTGTTTTTGTTGGCCAACACGGCGCCCACTAACGTGGTGCCGTTGTTGCCGCCCAAACCGACCAACATCAAGCCGGTTTTGGGCGTTTTCAAGTCCACCTTGAAGTCGTACTTGGTGGAGGTGGGCGTCACCGACAACGAGCCGTCGGCGGCCTTGTTGACGAGGGCAGACTCGTATGTGAACTCGGTGTGGAGCGCGTTGTCCTTCTTGACTGCGTTGGTTTTGAAATCGATGGACATGGCGGGCGAAAAGTGCTGGGCTGTGGAGGCGAGGGAGCGGCACCGGCAGCCCTATTTATATTCCAGCATTCTGCCACCGCCCGCCCGGGGCCACCCCTTTTCGTCCGCCGGAGGCTACGCAGCACATGCTCGGCCTGCAGAATGGCTGTGTTTTCGCCGAAATTTCGGCGGCCTTGCGTGCACCATCCAGGACTCCTCCGCCGCTGCCCCCCGGCCCGCCCCGAATAGGCAAGTGTTTGGCTTTACGCTCTGCCGCCGTCTTTCTCATTGGCCGAGCCCGCCGGCGCGTGGCCCGGCGTGTCTGTGGTGCCTGCCGCTCCGCCACACGGGCCGCCGAAGTGGCCCCCGCCTGTTCTGCCGGCCCCGCCAAGAATCTGGCCAGATCACAGAGCAGCGCTGCTTTTTGGCCGGCAGCTCTAGCCGGTGCTGGGCCGGCGCCGCTGGGTTTGCGGACGGCTTGGCGCCAGCCGGGCCCCGCCGTGGCCAGACGCCGTGGGTGGATTGTTTCTCCATTATGCTGAAACAACCCGTGGCGGCCTGTGCGCTGGCGACTATGGGTCTGTTCGCTGGGCACACAATGGGCCTGTGGAAACCGCCGCGGGTGCTGCGGCCAAAAGATGTGGTTTCGTCCAGCACGACGGGCCCATGGAATCGGGGCCTTTCTCGGGGCGTTGAACAACACACACCGTTCTCTTGCCGTTGAACAGGAGCACCGTTTGTTTCCTTTTTCTGTGCTCGTTTCCCTTTTGATTGTGCGCCGCTGCGGCGGTGGCCCCCGGATCTGGGCGGCTCAGGCGGGCACCAGCGCCATTGTTCGCTTAAAGTGGCCCAGCCAACACGCCGCTGGCAGCTGCAAACAGTATAAAAGCCGGGGGACCGACGGCTCTGCTGCCGGCATCGCTTTCCATGAAGCTCTCTCCAACACACGCCCTCGGCCTTCTTGCCGCGGCGGCAACGGCCGCCGCCAAATTCGATCCCGACAGCGGCACCAACGTGGTGGCGTACTGGGGCCAGAACTCGGGCGGCACGCAGCAGAGGTTGCGCAGCTACTGCGACGACGACATCGACGCGGTGGTGATTTCGTTCGTGACCGAGCTTCCCAAGGTGCAGTTGAACTTGGCCAACGCGTGCTGGGAAACGTTTGCCAGCGGGCTCCTCAGCTGCCCGGACGTGGGCGAGGACATCCGTTTCTGCCAGGATAAGGGCAAGGCCGTGTTTCTCTCGTTGGGCGGCGCCGTGGGCAGCTACGCGCTCAACTCGGCGCTGGAGGCAGAAGAGGCGGCCACCAACTTGTGGAACAAGTTCGGCGGCGGCGCGGACCCGGAGCGGCCGTTTGGCGCCGCCGTGGTGGACGGCTTCGACTTGGACTTTGAGTCGGAGGTGCCTTTTGCTGCCCACTTTGCCCGCACGTTGAGGCGGCTCTGCGAGAGCGACGAGAGCAAGAAGTACTACATTTCGCTTGCGCCGCAGTGCCCGATCCCCGACCGCGTGCTCCACAACACGTTGATGCGGACGCAGGTGGACTTTATCTTTGTCCAGTTCTACAACAACTTTTGCAGCGTGGGCCCGCACTTCAACTTGCAGGCGTGGCTCGACCTTGCCGACGGCTTGGCGCACAAGCCCAAGGTTTTCGTGGGCGTGCCGGGCTGGCGATGGTCTGCTTTAAACGGGTACCGCGAGCCGCAGGTGCTCGACTCGGTCATGCTGCCGGTGTTCTGTGACCACCCACTCTTTGGCGGCTACTCGGTGTGGGACGCGTCGTCGGCGCACCGCAACAAGAGCTATCGCTTCACCTTCCTCGCACACCTCAAGCGCGATCTCATGATTCGCCAGGCGATATGTTTGCTGGAGCAGAAGCGTGCCGCCGAAAAGTCTCTAGCGGCCGCGCCGCTGCCCGCGGGAAGACATGCTCGTCGTACTGCTGGCGACGACGATTACGACCATCTCATATTCCCGCGGCCATAGTGGTTCTCGGTGCCGTGGTCTCCCGGGCGTGACGACAGGCTTTCGAGCGGCCGTTCTTGGCGGCGCGGCCTGCTGTGGAATGTGCCGCCTTCGCTGTTGATTGCCCTATTCGCTGGTGGTGCTTTTCTGTAGTAAGTACTCTTTTCGTTGGAACAATGTATTTCCCTGTGGCTTTTCAGGCAGTGGGCTTTCTTGGCGTGGAGCTGCGGGCGGCTATTGAACAGCCATTCGAGGCTTTCACAGCGTATCACCGGCGGCCGTTCACCAAGGTGGCCTTTTGAGCCCGGGCCTATCCGCTGTTCTTCTTCCCTTAGTAGCTCGCTCTTAACCGCCAGTCTTTCTTCCCCGTGGCTTTCTCAAAAGGCATTGAGCTGCGCCAGCTCCTTTCAAAGGCCTTTTCGCCTGGCTGCGCCCCGGCGTGCACACCTGCTCGTTCAGCGCACGGTGTTGGTCAAGCTCTTCACCACATCCAAGCCCTGCAACAAGTGCGTGGCCAACAGGTTGAAGTAAACGGACACGAGCTCGCCGCCTCCCCAATTGCCACGCTCGTAGTCGCCCGCCGTGTGCGTGAGCGTCCGCGTGAGCGGAGACACGCGGATGTGCAAAAGAGGCACGTTGCTGGTGTCCATTTGGCGCTGCGCCTGCGGCGTCAACGGAAGCGGCGACACAAGCGCCATGAACGTTCGGCGCATGTCGGCGGCCGACCGCGTGTTGACGTGGAACTCCCGCACGCCCGCCAACTCCCTCACGGCGCTGGCCGGAATGCGCCGCCGAAAGTTTTTGCATTGCACTAGCAAAACCACATCGCTGCTGAGATCGACTGCGTTGCGGCTGCTGCTGCGGCCCTTGCTGACCAGCAAGAGCAGGCCTGCCGGCGGCTTGGCCGCCTCGGCCGCCGCGGGCTCGCCAAAGCCGGCCAAGTTCCACGTGCCCCAGAGATCTAGCCCGTTGTCGCCGGCCCCGCCACACCTGACCATGTTGACGCAGCCGAGCGACCGCTCGAGTGCCTCTTTGGCCGCGAGCTCGTAGAGCGTGCCGCGGAAGTTGGTGTCGTCCATCGGACGCGCCGTTTGTTCACAGAGCCTCAAGTACGCCTGGCACGTTTGGATGCTCCTGAGCGCGGAGTAGCTGCGGATGGCTCTGGTGGAGAGCGAGACGTGGCGTGCTGTGGCCGCCGAGAACACGGAAGCTGTGCAGCGCACCATTGCGCTTGCCGTGTGCTGTTGCTGGTCCGCCGGCGCTTGCGTGCGTCCGCCCGGAGCTGATGATGTGTCACGTGACCGCGGTCGGGGCCGCCGCCAGTCTTTGCGCTGGCGGGGCGGGGCGGCGGGCGGGCGGCTTCTAGCGCTTGCGGCCGACTTTGCTGGCAGCCCGGCCAGCCCAGCGGAAGGCGGGACCAAGCGGAAGGCGGAACCTCCAAGCAGAAGGTGTGCAAGCGGCAGTGCTTTGCACCCGTACACCCGTGACATGACTAGCTCAGCACTGACAGGGCCGAGGCTCTCCACGACAATGCAAATCACCAGGGCCTGCGCCACCGCGCTCGTTGCTACGCTTATCCAGGCCGGAGTCGCCGCACTGCAAGACATCGGGCTTTTCTACCGCTTTGTCGAGGACGCCGCCACGCACGATTTGGGCGTCCTCCATCTCGACCCTGCGCAAGGCTCAGTCTCGTTTGACGCCAGCGGCCGCTTGCCCCGCGACGGAGCAGGCTACTGCATCGGCACGGCCGACGTCGCTGGCCACGGGTGTTTCGTCTACCAAGAGCCTGGCGCGTTGGGCGGGCAGTTTCGGGTGGCGGTTGACGACGCTGGCCACATCGAGGACGTGACGTTTGCTCCCAGCGACGAAGAAGGCTTTGGCGCCACGATTGCGCCCGTGCCTGCGGGGCCCGTGCCCAACATGGAGCCCGTGCACAAGCAGCAGCAGCAGCAACAGCAAAAGCAGCAGACCCGGGTGGTGAAGCGCACAAGAGTCGTGGAAAACGCCGACGGCGAGAAAGTCGAGGTCGAGGAGGAAATCGAGGAGGTGGTGCCGCAAGACCTGCGGTCGTGGGTGCAGCGCAACTGGATGTACATTGTGCCAGCGTTGGTGGTGTTGTTTTTCTTGACGCCCGAGGAGAAATAGGCTACAAATGCAAAAAGGGGAGAAGAGAAGAAAAGAAAAGAAGAAAAGAAGAAAAGAAGAAAAGCGGCAGGTTTCCACCTTTCCCAACGGGCCAGACACGAGGCACAGTAATGGCACGTCTTTCAGGCAGCATCCTCCACATCTCGGCCACCACCGCCTGCGCTGGAGCGGGCGCCGCACTGTGCGCGCGGTGGGCCCGGCGGCTATGTGCAGACAGCCTATCAGAGCAGGAACATTCTCATTTACTAAATCAGAGAGCCTGGCAACAAAGAAATTTTCATCTTCGCTCCCTTTTCTCAGCACCATCGCTTCGTCAACCCGGTGAACGTGATAACGAGGAAACGACTCTTGATTCCGGCGCAGAACACCTTCTCCGCCAATTACTCCGCGTGTGGTAGCCGTTGCTGAATCCCACACCCATTTGAGTTTGCGTGCTCATTTCCCTCTCTCTACAAACAAGAGTGGGCCCCACCACAGAACCCCGCCATGCTTTCCAGATCCCTCAGAACCCTCGCGGCCTCCCGCAGGCTCTTGAGCGCCTCGGCCCGCGTGGGCGCCGAAGTCCAGGTCACCGTCGACGGCAAAACCGTGCTGATTGAGGCTGGCTCGTCCATCATCCAGGCCGCCGACAAGGCCGGCGTGACCATCCCTCGTTACTGCTACCACGACAAGTTGGCCATCGCAGGTAACTGCAGAATGTGTCTTGTCGACGTGGAGAGAATGCCCAAGTTGATCGCCTCGTGTGCCATGCCCGTGCAGAACGGCATGGTGGTGCACACCAACAGCGAGCGGGTGCACAAGGCCAGAGAGGGCGTCACCGAGATGTTGTTGGAAAACCACCCCTTGGACTGCCCCGTTTGCGACCAGGGTGGCGAGTGTGACTTGCAAGAGCAGTCGCAGAGATACGGCTCGGATAGAGGCAGATTTGCCGAGGTCATGGGCAAGAGAGCCGTCGAGAACAAGGCCATCGGACCTTTGGTCAAGACCTCTATGAACAGATGTATTCACTGTACCAGATGTGTGCGTTTCATGAACGACGTTGCCGGTGCTCCTGAGTTGGGCACGGCTGGCAGAGGTAACGACATGCAGATCGGAACCTACATCGAGAGAAACATCAACTCCGAAATGTCCGGTAACATCATCGACTTGTGCCCCGTCGGCGCCTTGACCTCCAAACCCTACGCTTTCAGGGCCAGACCTTGGGAGTTGAAGAGAACCGAGACCATCGACGTGATGGACGCCGTTGGCTCCAACGTCAGAGTCGACGCCAGAGGTATCGAGGTCATGAGAGTCATGCCCAGATTGAACGACGAGGTCAACGAGGAGTGGATCTCGGACAAGTCCAGATTTGCCTGTGACGGTTTGAAGACCCAGAGATTGACCACGCCTTTGATCAAGGTCGGCAATTCCTTCCAGACCGCCACCTGGGACGAGGCTTTGTCCACCGTCGCCTCTGCCTACCACAAGCTCGCTCCTAAGGGAGACGAGTTCAAGGCCGTTGTCGGTGCTTTGTCCGACGCCGAGGCCATGGTCGCTTTGAAGGACTTGACCAACAGATTGGGCTCCGAGAACACCACTACCGATGTGAAGCAGGCCACCGAGGCCCACGGTGTTGATGTCAGATCCAACTACATCTTCAACTCCACCATTGACGGTATTGAGGACGCCGACCAGATCTTGCTTGTCGGCACCAACCCAAGACACGAGGCCGCTGTGTTGAACGCCAGAATCAGAAAGGTCTGGTTGAGATCTGATTTGGAGATTGCCCACGTTGGCCAAGATTTCGAGTCCACCTTCAACTTCGAGAAGTTGGGTGCCAGCGCAAAGGACTTGCAAACCGCTTTGAAGGGTAAGTACGGTCAAAAGTTGGCCGCTGCCAAGAAGCCATTGATCATTGTTGGCTCTGGTGTTGCTGCATCCGAGGACGCCAACGCCATCTACAACACTGTTGCTGAGTTTGCCTCCAAAAACAAGAACTTCCAGTCCGAGGAGTGGAACGGTGTCAACTTGTTGCACCGTGAAGCCTCTCGTGCCGCCGCCTTGGACCTTGGTTTCCAAACCTTGGGTGAGTCCACCGCCGCCTCGAAATTCATCTACTTGCTCGGTGCTGACGAGGTCAAGGCCTCCGAGATCCCATCCGATGCATTTGTTGTCTACCAGGGCCACCACGGTGACGCCGGAGCCTCGCTTGCAGACGTCATCTTGCCAGGTACCGCATACACAGAGAAGTCTGCCACATACGTCAACACCGAGGGCAGAACGCAAGTGACCAGAGCCGCCACCAACGGCCCAGGTGTCGCTCGTGAGGACTGGAAGATCATCAGAGCTTTGTCCGAGTACTTGGGCGAGACGTTGCCATACGACGACTTGTACGGTGTGAGAGGCAGATTGGGCGAGATTGCTCCCCACTTTGTCAGACACGACGTGATCGAGCCGGTCAGTGAGCAAGTGGCCACCCTCGGTCTCAAGGACATCATCAGCAGACACGGCGCCGCTCCAGTCAGCGGAGCCAGCTTGAAAAACCCCATCGACAACTTCTACTTCACCGACGTGATCTCGAGATCGTCGCCCACCATGGCCAAGTGCGTGTCGTCCTTCGGAGCCAAGATCGATAAGATCAAGGACCCCAAGCCAGAGATCAGCATTGCTTAAAAGGACCACGCTTTATGCATGAAAGATGCTGTACTATAGATTGCATGTGTGACATAGACACACCAAAGATACACGCCAGCGACATCTGGCGGAAGAGGTTGAAGCCAACGTAATGGAGCCAGAAAATACTTAAACATTCACGAAACACACGCCGGTAGCATTGTAACGGGCAGCGCAACGCCGCCGATTGAAACGAAGGCCTGCATACGCGCCAGCCGCATCATCAACTTGTGGGGCGAGGCCAGTCCGCCTGAAATCGATAGCCAAACACCCGCTCCCCAAATGAGCAAGCAAACCGCGCCGCCAGAGTTCTCGCTGCGCTGGAAGGTGGCCCGCGCGTGCGCCCGGTGCCGCCGCTTGAAGAGCAAGTGCATTTTCGAAGACCCCACCCACAAGTCTTGCCGAACGTGTTTTGCGCTCGGGGTCAACTGCTCGTTGGAGGACGATCCCACGGCGGCACAAAAGCGCCGCCGCCGGAGCGGCCGCCTGATGCTGCTTCCTCGACAGGCGCCGCTGGAGCGCATCGCGAAGCTTTTGAACCGCGTGGAGGCCGAGGTGAGCGTCTTGCGGGGCCATTCAGACGCTGTGCTTGCACAAAAACTCAACGCACAAATGGAGCGGCTCACCGAAATGGGAAAGCAGATAGCGCAGGGCGCCCAGGCCTCGGAGGAGCAGCCTGCGTCGCCGGCGCCCGTGGCGGCGCCCGGGGCAGCGGCCGTGGCGCCCTTGGCGGCGGAACCGGACGGCGCAAACGCCTTGGCGTCGGCCGCTTTGGAAGAGGGCCTGCGGCGCTCGCAGAACTTGGCCCGCTACATCATAAACGACCTCCGCCTCCTCTCCGAAAACGAGGCACGCGTGCGGTTCAAGTTCTACCTCCGTCTGATGGAGGTGTACTACCCGATTCTTGCGCTTCCGGAGAAGCTCCGGGACTTCGACCGGACCATTGACGAGTGTCCGCTCGTGCTTCTCTCCAGCATCTACGTGACCACCAACAACCACAACGGGCTCTCCGAGAAAGGCGCCAACGCAAACTTGCGCCTGCGCTTGAAGCCGATTCTAGACCGCGCAGTGGCGGACGCCTTTTTTGCCGAAAACGAGGGCTTTTCCTTTTCTTTGGTGCAAGCGCTTCTCATCATCTACTCCTGGTGCCTCCCGCCCCAGAAAACGGGCCAGTTCCGCTGCCAAATCGACCTCATATCATCTCATGCCGTGGCTCTTTGCCTCGACATGGGAAATATTGCGCCCGACCGGCGCTTGCTCTTTGACGACGCTTCGGAGCTACGCTGCAACTTGCGCTGCTTCCTCGCTGTGTACTGCTGCTCCGGATGCCTCTCGTTTTCCTTGCCTCGCTTCAAGCTTGTCAGTTGGACACGCAGACATGCCTCCGCGGTTAAAGCACTCTCGATGGCTAGCGAAGATTACACGCCTTCCAAAAGCGACCGGTATTTGTGTTCTTACGTCGAGGTGGTTCGCATCGGGCAAGAAATGTTTGAAACCTTCAACTCAGAATCCATGGTGCTGAGCGTGTTGTGTCACGGTGAATTTTACAACTCCGTTTCTAGAGGGAATTTACTTCATTCAGAAGATAATAAAGACTACATCAAGTTAGCGGTATCTATTTCAAAAAGCTACGCCAATCAGTTGCAAAACGTTTTGATATCTAACGGCCACTTCCAAGATGCGTCGCTAGAGCTCTTGGAAACTACCTCCGCCCCAGCCTTGTCCCTTCTTTTCACATATTACAACATCATGATGATGTCACACGACAATTTGGTCACCTGGCTAGTGGAAAAACTCTTAAAGCTAAAAAACGGGGGCAAAAGCTCTCCAAGTCCGGACCACGAGAAGGAGTTGATTTCGGAAACAGTTAATTTCATCAATATCTTCGGCGACAGCTGTGAGAGCATAATACACTGTTTCGTGGCCTGTAACAATGGCTTTCCTCCTAATTACCCGACATACTTCTACTACAGGACACTAGCAGCTCTCATTTCTCTAATAAGACTCATGATTCTCGTCGAGTCTGACTCTCGGCTCCTCACACTTACCAACTCGAGGGATATCAAACGCAGGTTTCCCGCTTTGTTCAGCCAGGTTTCAAGCATCATGGAACATAATATGGCGAGCTTTGATCTGAATGTGAGTCAAAGGTTCTCTCGGATTTTGGCGGGAGTGGGACGGTGGGCCATTGTCGTCAAAGACGACAATTATGATCGTACCAAAGTTTCGAAAGACGGCCGAATACTAAGTCACGATCCTGATGGTTTTGTTTTGCCAACTCTTCCACAGTCCAACAACGAGTCGAAAATTCAACCGTCAGATATCGCCACATCGTCTTTTGAAACACAAAAAGACCCAGCTTTTAGGGGTGTCGACCAGAGACCGAGCGAATTCGGCGCTGCCTTCCTCGGGGATGTGGACGACGACATTGTGCGCTTCCTCAACTCCTTCGACACCATTGGAGTGGAGGACAGCTACTTGGACTTAAACTTTTCTACTTTCTTATAATAATGATGCATTTGGAGTTTTAGAACTTGAAGTTTTCCTCCTCGTCGGCAGGGCCCTTTGCCTGTGGGGCCTCTTTGTCAGAGTTGGAAGAGGTCTTTGCTGATATCGTTTCCCCTGTTATTTCGTAGCGCTTCTCGCCCCCGATAAAGGCGGCGTTACTGTTGGTGGTGCCCTCCTTCAAAGTGCGGTAAAGCTGGCCCGACGATGGGGCAGGGGCTGCCGAGTCCATTCCCACTGCGCCGAATTCGCTGATGCTGATTTTCTGTGCGTCTTCGGCCGTTTCGCCTCGAGCAGGTGGAGATTCGGCCCGTGGGGCCTCTCCGGCCTCCTCTTCTTCAGCGGCACTTTCATCAGCCAGAGACTCGGCCTCCAGTTCCTCCTCGGATTCCTCACCTTCCTCCATTGTGCCCCAAGTATTGTCGAGCATGTTCAACAGCGGCACCTGGTCATCTGTAGGGAAGCTATAGCCCTGGTTTGAGTATTCTACATCAAGCCCCGGTATTATGAGCTCGGTGTAGGATGGAGGCTTGCCCATTTCATGCATGAGGGTCACCCAAGGCGGCACTTGGGACTCGTCCAGAGACATGCCCACGGCCGCGCGCAAGGCCTTGGATATTTTGCCCGGTCTCAAGCGGCTGGCCTCGGCGATTTGGGTGTCCTTGTTCTCGCGGCCCTCGCTGTACATCTCTCCATACGCTAGGAGCCGCGGTTTGGTTTGATGCTTGTAAAATGCGTCGTGGAGCCTCTGGTAGTCGATGTCGAGCCTGCCCATCTTGGGCTGGACGCGGTCTCTCTGCAGCTTCTTGAGCGATTCGGGGTCGTGGTTACGCATTTCGGAGATGCCGGTGTCACGGATGTATTTGGGAAGCTCGAACGGATGGCGCTCGGTTCCTCGCCGAGACGATAGGTACTCCTTCTTCTGCTGCCAGTGCAGCGGCACTTCGACGTGGTTGAGCTCGGATTTGAGCGCCACGACCAAAAACGGGTCCGGCGCATCTGCGTCATACCACTCGACCACCTGGGGCTTTTTCGAGCTTGCCTTGAGAGCGGAAATGGGAATTTTGTGCTTCAAGCGCTGCTGCCTGCGGGAGAGTGGCTTGTCGGCGGAGTATGGGTCGTCTGAGTCCGGCTCGGACGAGTCGGACGAGTCGGAGGCGTTCAGGTGATGGTGGTTTGTGACTGCAGTGCTGTGCACGCTTGGCTCGGGCGATTTTGGCGGTTGTTGGACAAATCTGCTCATGACGTTTTCGTACTGGCTCATGAGGTCGGCGGGGGCGTCTTGTGACGCCGGGGTGGCCGAGAGCTTGGAGAAGATGTGCAAGACCTCCAGCTTGTGTGAAGATTCGTGGGGATCTGATTCTTCTAGGTCTGATGCGGCAGGCTGAGAGGCAGCTGGCTCGGGCGAAGCGGGCGGCTCGGCCGTGTGTCTCTCTTCCGTGTCAATCTTTGGCGGCACTTCTAATGCTGCCTTTTTTGGCTCTGTCTCAGGCTCTTTTTGCTTCGGGTCATTTGGCTCTGGCTCTTTTTGCTTTCGGTCTTTTGGCGCTGGCTTGGCGCCCTGCTGTAGTTCGCTGGCTGGGTCGGCCGAGCTTGGGGCCGACAGCTGGAGCTTTCGCTGTTTGAGCTTCTCTCTTCGGAGAGCGTTCTTGCTTCTTTTTGGCATGGTAACAAGTAGAGTTCTTAGGGCCGGTAGAGTTAGATTGAGAGAGGGAAAATCTTCTGAAGAACCCTTGGTGGACTTTGCTGGATCTGTGAATTTGTGAACAAATGAAGGTGCTCTATAGAGGCAACGCAGATGAGAAGCGGTTGGGCAGTTTGTAGTTGGAGATGAGGACGCGCACCTTGATACATATCGCGAAATGGCAGGCTAGCACGGATGGTGAAACGCCTAAACAGCAGCAAAATTACAATATGCCATTTTATTACTAGAAAAGCAATGGTGCAGCCTGGAGGAAGCCACAGAAACACACTCGCGGATTCACGAGTAAAGCGAGCGAGCTTGTGAGCAGCGCCGGCCCAAGACCGACACAGCGCCCAAAAACGCCCAAACAAAACTCAGACAGCACCGAAACAGCACCGAAACAGCACTGAAACAGCAGCGCTACGGCGACCCGGCTGCCCGCAGCACACGTTCGATCTTCGCGGCCAAGTCGTCGAGCCGCCCGTTGATTTCGGCGTCCTGTTTCTCGATCTGGCGCAAGAGCGAGTGGAGCTTCACCTCGAGCCCTTGCACAGCCAGCAACTGCGACAGCAGCGGCGGCAGCAGCGGCGGCAGCAGCAGAGACGGCGCTTTTGAGTTTGGCACGGCCGCCACAGGCTCGCCGCCCGTGAGCTCCAGCGTATTTAGCCCGTCCACCGGTTTTTCAGTCATAAGGAAGGCGGCTGGAATCGGTGCGATGGTGTTGAGGGCCGCGCCCACAAGTGGGCCCAGCGCCCGCACCTCCGGATCGCGCGGCCACTCCACATAAAGGCCACGCTCAGTCTGAGAGGGAACTTAAAGGCAGCGAAAGCAAAGAGAAGGCAGCGGCAAAAGCTGAAAGAATCAGATCCGCCGCACAATTGGAAACCCCACGGCCCAATTTTCAACTCCCACGCTGAACGGCCGCTGGCCAAACCCCATCCCCCACCAAGCCTCCACCCAGCCTCCGCCTCCACCCATTGCCCATGAAGCTCCTTCTCCTAGCGCCGCTCGCCCTAGCGATGTGGCCGGCCCAGCCGTACGAGGTGCGGCTCCTACCGGCGGCCATCTCGCCGCAAAGCGCCAGCGGGCTTCTTGACGGGCCCAGCGACTCTTTCACCTACAAAAACGTCTTTGTTGCCGACCACGGCGGCGGCAGCGCCGTTTCCCGCTACGTGTGCCGGCTCTCGCCCGCCAGCAGCGGCCCCAGCGACAGCGGCGACAGCACGCCGCCCGAGCTGCCGGCGCAGATCCTCTCGAACGCCGCAGCCATCATCCAAAACGCCTTCTCCCGCAAGTCGTGCGTGTGGGCCTACGAATTGCGGGGGCTGTGGTGGACGTACGGCTTCTGCCACGGCGACAAGATCATCCAGTACCACGAGGCGGCGGCGCCCGCCGAACGGCCGCAGAAACACGTGGCGTTGCAGCCCAACACGGTGTTTGTTCTCGGGCGCTTCACCGACGCGTCTGCGGCCGAAGTGACGTTTGCCAACCAGGCGGCGCCGGCCTCGTACGCTGCCTACGTGCGGGGCGCCGAGCGCTACTACACGCTTCTAAACGAGAGCCTGTCGCCGTTCATGTTCCATGCGTCGCAGGCGGCCGTGCTGCAGTTTGTTACCGACGGCTCCGTGTGTGACATGACGCTCCAGCCGCGGACGGTCGAGGTGGTGTACAAGTGCGACGCTGGTGGCGGCGCCTCTGCCCGGGTAGTGGACGTGATCGAGGTTCGGACGTGCCACTACAAAATGACGCTCCACGTGCCGGGCCTCTGTACCTACGAGCCGTTTGTGCCGTTCAAGAGCATCCGCGACGCGACGGAGCAGATCCCGTGCCACCGCGTCGGTGGTGATGAGGCTGAAGATGGCGAAGCTGGAGATGGTGAAGGTGAAGGTGAAGGTGAAGGTGAATATGAAGGTGACGTTGAAGGTGGCGATGCAGCGATTGTGCCGCTGTTCGACGCATCCAAGGCCGCCGTCGTGTTGCGCCGCCGCCTGCATTTTCCAGTGCCGGCAAACAACCGCATCGACGTGGCCGACCACCACATCGTGCCGCTCTGCAGGGGCTTCTACGTGGCCCGCAGCAAGTCCACGCCCAACACCACCAACAAGTACTTGCGGGCCCGCAACGTCATTCTCTACGCCGGCTTCTACCCGGACTTGCTCGACCTCAACCGCCGCTTTGCCAAGGCCATCTACCTGAGCATCGGCCACAAGCTCTACGCGCCGGCCATGGACAAAAACGGCCAGGCGGTCCTCCTGTGGCTGCACTCGTTTGTGTTGTGGTTTGAGATCTACGGATACACCGGCGACTTTGTTGCGTTGGTGCGCTTGGAGCACGACGCCTCCGACGACTCGAAGACGCTTCTGGCGCAGCTACTAGATCCATACACGCTCCAGGACATCGAGGGCTCTACCGTGGACATGCCGAACTTTGGTGATCCCAACTCCGAGGTTGCCTACGACATGTGGAACTTCGAGTACTTCTCGCGCACCGGCGGGCCGATTCCGAAAGGCGGCGCCGGGGCTGAAGAGAAAGATGTCCCCGGATTGGAACAAAAAGACTCCGAGGTGGCTGACGCCCAGCTTGAGAACGCAGACAAACAGTTGCCGCTCATGCACCCGGAGACGGGCGAGGCAGACGACCCCGATTCATACGTGAACTTCAAGATCTCCGTCGACTCCAACGACGGCATAATTCTCGAGCCCGTGGCGGGCAGCGACATTCTCAAGGGCTACAAAATCAAGCTCGAGCCTTCGTTCTTCGACGAAACGGAATCCGACTCGGACGCCGGCGAAGCCGGCCAAGACAGCACGGAGAAAGCGGAAACAGAAGCACAGTCGGAAGAGACCGGGGACAATACGGGAGAAAATGCGGAGGAGCAGATTGAGGAAAAGACAGAGGAAAAGACGGAGGCTCCATCGGATCTGGTGGGTGCAAACGAGGCTAGGGCCAAAGGTGAGGCTAATGCCGAGGAGCGCGAGGCCGGAAATGCCCACAGCGAGCAGGCACGATCGGAAAAAGACGAACTCTAGAAGGCAGCCAAGCGGCACGGATAAATAAGCCGAAAGGCAGCAGTTAATAGCACCGAAAACAGCCGGCAGCGGCCACGGGCCTGGTGCCGGACTCAGATATACACACACTCACGGCCGCGCGCGGCCGCGCTGCGTACATGTGGTCCTTGGCAAACAGGAAAAAATGAGAAAATTTATGGTCAAGCCATTTGGAGCCCTACGGATTCACATTCAACCCATTGCACGCCCGACCCTGTTGCTGCTGGAGGCCACCGACCATTGCGCCGAACCAAAGTAACCACACCGACAACCCCCGCCCAACGGCGCCCCTGCATCAGCCACAGTCACACCCTCACCATCCAAAATGGTGCTTGCGGCCACCAGCCTCAGATCATGGAAGATCACACAGACCAGCGTGCAGCTAAAGAGCCTGCAAAGAAACATCTCGCTCCTCAAGAAGTTGCTCCTGTTGGACACCGGAGACACGCAGCAAAATGAGCGCTCCGTGTACTCGTGGGACGAGTCGCCATACCAGGACATCCGGACCCGAGCTGCGTTCATCCGTGCCCAGGCCAGCTGCCCGGTGACGCAGAAACCCGTGAACTTCGTGTGCCCGATTTCCGGAATCCCCACGCACCACAGCGAGGAGGCGTGGCGCAACGACACCGAGTACCACGCGAAAAAGCAGTACGAGCAGTTGAAGAAGGTTAATCTCTACGAGCACGATTTGAGATCGGGCCGCAAGTTCAACGAGTTTGTGTTTCCCGGCGCGTCCGAGCACGACTCGGCCACGTCGTTGAGCTCGTGGGACCTTTTCTTTTACACGCGTGACTTCAACCCGATGAACACCGAGTTCAACTTGGCCGCGGCCACCAAGATCTTGACATACCCCATCACCGTCGCGTCGTTGATGCACAAGTACGCGCCGTACGACTTGGCGCCCAAGGGCCCCATGACCATCGAGGGCTTGCGGTCGATGTCTGCGTTGCGCTACTCCTTGTACTCGTTCAAGGGCAAGGAGCAGGAGCTGATGTTCAAGGACCGCGCCATGCGTATCTTCATTGTGGGCGCCAAGATGGAGGCCATGCTCCCCGGCTACGTGTGGAAGCAGTTTGGCTACCTCTTCCCCGACACCAAGTTCGAGATCCACATGATTGGGCCGCACTCGCACTTTGACGTGGAGTCCCGGCAGTTCACGCCCTCGGACCGCCCGCACGGAAGACCCATTGTCACGAGATACGACGAGCAGATCACCTTGCATCACCACACCAAGTACTTTAACGAGGTGTACGACACCGGCGACTTGTTCCCGTTCGACCCGTACTTGGACGTGTTCTTCCTCTTCCACCCCGGCTTCCAGACCGCGGACGAGATCCACTGGAACCGCGCGCTCAAGGGCTTGCTCGAGTCCAAGTGCCCCGTGTTCGTGACCGGCTACCACCAGAAGGACTTGGCCAGGGAGTTGGACTGGCTCCACAACCACGAGTTGTACGCGGAAACAGACATGTTGATGGACCCCACGGAGAACATTTTTGGTTCCACCAAGTTGGACTTGATCGACTCCAACCCGACCGAGACGTACCAGGCCAACAACCAGATCTTTGCATTCAGAGGAAAGAGGTACCACGCCATCAAGAAGTGATGGCCCATGTAAATAGGAACGAGCAAATCTGGAGACCATGTAGTAGAGACCACAAGGCCATGAACCAGAGAGCAAATCAGAAACCACAAGGGCCACAACCAGAGAATGAATCAGATACCATGAAGGCCATGATCAGAGATAAGTTAAAGACCATGAAGGCATGATCAGAGATGAATTGAACACCATGAAGATGTGGAGTAGAGGCAGTGTGCAGGCGCACATCGTGAGCGAAGTGACGTGTTACGAGGCCCATCCCATATAGACAAGGCTCTGCCAGCAACCCACCCGTGCACACGATGAACGAACCCTTTGAGCTAGTGTTGCCCGTGCAGCAGGTTAACCGGCCCGTGGACGTGGCCGTTCTCGCGGCCCACACGTCGAACGTCACGCTCGAACACACCCTATCACAAGTTGCGCAGCTGATCTGGCTCTGGAGCCGCGATTACGAGCTCAAGCCGCTTTTTCTCAGCTTTCGCCAAGACGGCGAGCCGGTGCTGGGCACGCGGCCGTTGGCCGATGTCCTCGGTGCCTCGAATGCCGCAGACGTGTCCCCAAACCACACATTGACGCTAGTCATTGACTACACGCTCTTCCGCTCGCCGCACATCCCGCATCGCGAGGCGGTGGCGGACTTTTTTGACATTGCGTTGGTAGCCCAGCCGCTGGGGCCCGCGAACGGGGCAGAGCAAGCGGCACCGGCGGAACGGGCCCCAGGAAGCGCCCCCAGCGCCCCACGCGCCTTCCGCCTCCGTGACACGCTCCGCGCCACGGGCTACAGCTTGCGGGAGGAGGCGGCGGCGCGGTTCGGCGTGCCGCTCACGCAGATTGAGCTTCTTTACGGCCAGGCGCCCGTTGGCGACGGCGTGACGTTGCGAGACGCGCTCCGGCTCGACGTGACGCCGTTGCACCCGGTGGAGTTCGCTGTGCGGCAGCTCGAGCCCACGTACGCCGTGGCGGTCGAGTCGACCGACGGCCGCACGAAGCTTGCGGTGCATTTGCGCAAGCACGCCCGCGTGGGCGGGCTCAAGGACGAGATTGCCGCGGCCGTGGGCCTGCCAGCGGCCAGCATCGAGCTCTACTTGCACGCGCACTGCTTTTCGAAGGCGCTGGCCAAGCGGGACGAGACGCGGCTCGCGGAGATACTCGACTTCACGCGGCCCGACCCCGAGTTTCCGTTGGTGGTGCTTTTCAACGTGAAGCATGTTGGCGCGGTGGTGATTGATGGACAGCCGTGGCGCGTCACGGGCGGCGTCAAGTTGGAGGTGAGCCGCGGCGGCGAGCGCCGAATCGTGGATGCGGTGGCGGCCGGTGCCGAGACGGCGGTTTTGACCGTGGGCGGCGAACCGTTTGAGCTCCTGACCCACGAATGCATCGTGCACGAGGACGGCTACGTTTTGCTTCATGACTCGGCCGTGGCACGTCTCGAGGAGCGGTGGCCCGTTGATCGGGCGGCCGGCGTGGCCGCTGTTGCCGCCACCAGAAACAATGGCGCCAGTGGAGGCACCAGTTCCCCAGGTGACAGTGGAAACGGCGAGAGCATAGGTCAGCCAACGAATGCATTAAACGGACAAGCAAGTGGATCAGATGCATCAGATGGGCCCAATGGATCAAATGGATCAAATGGGCCAAATGGATCAAATGGGCCAAATGGATCAAATGGGCCAAATGGATCAAATGGACCAGATGGAGCTACAATTGGAGCTACAAACGGAGCCACGAATGGAGTCAGCGGACCGGCGAATGGACCGGTAATCGGAGCCAATGGACCAAACAACCGTCAAAACCTACACCACAACGGAAACCCCAACATCGGCGGCGCCAGCGTGGCACATGTGGTGGCGGCGCTCATCAACAACCACCGGCTAGCGATTGTGCGGCTGTTGTTCCTGGTGCTCGTGCCGGCGTTCTTGATGGGTGCGGACGAGCTCCTCGAGTTGACGGACCGGCGAGTGATGTTGGCGTTTTCCGTGTTCGTCGTGGGCGTGGCGCTTGTGTTCTTTGGCGAGGCCATCAGCTTCTGGATCGACGCCAACGTGCTCATGCACGCGCGGGCGGGCCGGCTTGACTATGCGTTGTGCCAGTGCGTGTCGGTGATGTTCCGGCGGACGTACGAGGTCAACGTGGCGGTGTTGGGCGTGTTGAGCGGGATCTACGTGAGGGCAGCGGCGTGGCTGCGGACCAAGCGGTACCGGGCCGCCGCGGAACAGATGGGCGGCGGGCTGCTTTTCAGCAGCGGCAAGCTGCTTTTTTTCCTGGCGGTGGAGGCGGCTGTGATGGCTGTGGCCACGATGATGCCGTTCATGGAGCACGAGTTGGAGGAGCATCTCCGGCGGGGCGTGATGGAGGAGGCGGGCGAGCTTGAGGCGCTCATCGCGGCCAACATGCGGCGGCTCGAAGAGCGCGGCCAGCGCGCGGCGGTGGAGCGGCTTTTGGAAGGAGAAGAAGAAGAAGAAGAAGAAGAAGAAGAAGAAGAAGAAGAAGGAGACGACGAGCAGGACCGCTTTGACGAATTGCTCAGGCGCTACTTGGTAACCTGCTGGGTGTGCGAAACGGCCCGCGCAGAAATGCCGCCGGCGTTGCGATAAGCCCTCTGAGGCTCGGCGAGCCCAGACCGCGAAGCAAACTTGGCTGAGCAAGCCCAGGAACGGAGATAAGAGAAGAAAGCAGGAGTAACGAAAAAGAGGAAGGAAAACGACTGGAGCAAAACCATGAGAAAAAAAAGCGAAGGCCGCTTAGCAGCGCTGGTTAGACCCGCGTGGCCAGCGGGCCAGCGGGCCTCCGCCAGCGCCAGCGCCAGCGGTGGCGCGGATGGACAGGTGCGCTGGGCGAGGCGGCAAGGCTGCAAACGACGGCAGCGCCCGAGCGAACGCGCGAAAAAACATCGCGCATTGGGCCTGGCCGGCCGGCTCCGCACAGCCCTGGCGGCTAAGCAGTGAATGAGGAAAGAAGAGAGAAAACAGGAAAAAGGAAGGAGAAGCAGAAAAACAGGCAAAGGAAGAGGAAAAGGCAAAAAGTTGCAGAAAGTCAGTGAGGAGACCGCCGAGGAACGAAGAGGCAAGCAAAACAGCAGCCCGAGCAGCGACGGGGCCGCTGACGCTTCTTGTTTCGGAGCGGCGCTCATTTGGCGGCTGTTTGGCTGCCTCTTCTGGCCAGGCCCATGCCGCTTGTTTTCACCGTGCCGCTTGTTTTGGCCCGCGGCCCTGCGGCCCTGGCGTGGACCGTGATGTGCCCGCGCGGCCGTAACTGTCATCACCGCGCCCGCGCGGAGCGCAAAACGCGCTTTGCGCCAAATCAAAACAAACACTGCCAGGAAAACACCCGTTGCCTGAAAACAACACCGCGAATTGCCACACGAAAACGGCAGTCCAGCACAAGCGAGAATGAGCCGTGCAGCCGGCGCAATGTGTGGCTGACGGGTGCCGGCGAAGGTGGCGGCCGCCGCCACAATGGCCGCCGGCAAAACAAACAGCAAACAAAGCAGCCTGCGGAGCCGAGCCAAAACTCCAGGCGCCCGGCAGCGCCCCGCCCAAGAGCGCCGGCGCAAGCCACACCCGCGCCGCTGGCGCTGGGCGGGCGAGCTGGGCGGCTTGCGCACGCGGGCCCGGCCTGCATGGCATGCACATCTGTGACATCGTTTGCGCATAATTCACGTCCTGGCCCGCAGGAGACGGGAAACGCATAATGCCAAAGGCTGAGCCAGGAAGCAAGCGTGAAATTAAAAAATAGGGGAAGTTGGGATATATAAGAGGGCGGTCGCTCGCCCCCTGGTCCGTTTTTTTTCTTTACACTACAACTAGTCTCTCGTTACAATGCAATTCTCCACCGTCGCCATCTTCGCTTCCGCCGTCGCCGTTGCTTCTGCTTCTTCCGTCTCCACCGTCACTGACGTCCACTCCACCTTGGAGACCATCACCTCTTGCGGCCCAGAGGTCACCGACTGCCCAGCTGAGCACTCCAGCTCCGCTGCTGCTGCTAACACCACCGCCGCCGGTGTCTCCACCTTCGAGGCTGGTGCCCAAAAGCAATACGCTGCTGGTGCCGTTGCCCTCGCCGCCGGTGCTTTGTTGGCTTTGTAAGCTGCTGAAGCTCAAAAACGGTTTATGGTAAGTACTCAGAATAAAATGGTTTTATTTTAGGACGTTTGTAAGGACCATAGATCCAGCAATTTACAAAAGTAACAACAACGTGTAGGAACGACTGCTGATGGCCCCGAAAGCACACTGGGCAACAAGCCTGATCAGCAACGACCGACCAGTGTGCTGGTCGACCAAGCAATTTCAGAGCATTTCTCCAAGCAAGGCGGCCGCCGCTGGTGGCCAGTTGCATCGGCTCCGCCCAGTGCTGTCGTGTGTCAAAGTGTCATGCACTGCACACACGCCCTACACGACGCATGGCCAATGCGCGTGCTGGCCGTTTTGGTAGCGTGCATTTCCATTTTGGGCACGGCCGCTGTGAAGCGGCCGTCTTTGCCGGGCGTGCCGCGCCCAAACAGCAAACAACGGCTTGCCATTCCGCAAAGCCCCGCGCCGCTGCTGGCGGCCGTCGCCGTCTGTTGCGCCGCGGGATCCAGCTTCGAGCGAAGCGTGTTTTGCTTCGATGCGCAGCAGCGCGCCGAGGCCCGTGCACCAGCACGCCACGCCAAGATGGAAACCCGTGCACCGCACACCGCGCACCCCGCCATCAGCGCCGCACCACCACCGCCAGCCCAGAGAAGCGCCATGGTCAGCGAAGAAACAAAGGCGTTCCACCACGCGGTGTTCAGCGCCGTGGGTCAGATTCCGCACGGGCGCGTCACGTCGTACGGCCACATTGCGTACCTCGTCGGGCGGCCGCAGAACGCGCGCCAGGTGGGCCTGGCGATGAAGAACTGCCACACCATCTTGGCGCTGTTTGAGCGTGAAGGCGTGCGCTTTGCCGGCGACTTGCCGTGGTGGCGCGTGGTGACGAGCTCCGGCTTGATCGCCAAGCGCGAGCCGGGCGAGCTCGAGCAGAAGCGCCGCTTGCTCGCCGAAAACGTGCCGGTGCACGGCATGACCGTGGACACGGACACGTGCGGCTGGTATCCGGACGAGGTGGAGGTGTAGGCGGTTGGTGGTTTGGCGGTTGGCAGCTTGAAGCGAAGAGCTCGCCTCGGCCAGCCGAACGGTGGGCGGCCGTGGGCAAACACGCCCGGCATCTTCCGTGCGTTCACTCCGTGGGTTCATCTGAACATTCCATCTCGATGCCGGCGGTCCTGGAAGGCCGGCCAGCCTTGTCCTCGACGCTTCTTGCCGGTCTTCCGCTTTTGGACGATATCATTGCCTCCCCGTGGATATTATCGAGAAGTCAGCGAGTGCGCCACGTCCGCCGCTTCGAGTGTTGTTTAAGCAAGCAGCGCTGGCCGGTCACGTCCTGTGGTCTTTCTGACATTGGCTGGGCGATCCACCAGTCACTCAGGTCCTGACGATTTGGAACGCGTCGCTGAATCGAGCAATAGCAGCGGCAACAGTCTGCTGATGGCCAGCTCCTTTGAGAACACCGAGTCGCCCACAGACTCGATTGACTCAGCGGGAGAGAATGCGTCTGGCTGCCGCCTCGCTGGCAAGCTCGCTGCCGCCTCTAGCAGTGTGTGCTATGCCAGCTGCCTCTCTTCAATTCAGAAGTCGATGCATTTCAGAAGTCGATGCATTTCAGAAGTCGATGCATTTCAGAAGTCGATGCATTTCAGAAGTCGATGCATTTCAGCAGTCGCTGCATTTCAGAAGTCGATCCATCTCAGAAGTCGATGCATTTCAGAAGTCGATGCATTTCAGAAGTCGATGCATTTCAGAAGTCGATGCATTTCAGAAGTCGATGCATTCGCAGCGAGACAGAGTTCGAAAAGCGGACAAGGCTCATATGGAGCAAGCTAAATTGAGCCTGACAAGCGGTTTTGATGGACTCTGTCTGCACTTTCAAACAGCGACCGCGATATGCTTCGCTTCAGCTCCAGAGGAGCTCCAGTCATGAAGGAGTATTGTAGCACCATGCTGGAGTCTCCTGGAAAAGGCTTGGTCAAGCCTTGAGGCCCAATCAGCCTCACCCGGTGCTATCGAGCAGTGGAATGCCGGCAGGCTTTGGCTCGCCCAGTTCGGCCAGCTCAAAGTCAATCACCTTCGGCCTCAGCCCCAGCCTTGACTCTCCGACCAGCAGTGAATGCATGGTCTCAGTTAGCGGCAAATATTTTGTCTCAGCCGGAGTCAGTTCGTGTAGAATACCTTGTCTCCGCCTGAGTCAGTTCGTGTAGAATACCTTATCTTCTACCTTGAATAGTCAATTTGCGTTGATGTCGATAACCTTGGTCAATGTCTTAGTCTCAATGGCCTTGGTCTCAGTCTCAATGGCCTTGGTCTCAGTCTCAATACCCGTAGAGTCAATGGCCTTAGTCTCAATAGCCTTGATTCTACAGCGTTACTCTCCATAACTATAGTCTCAATAGCCTTGGTATAGCGTTGATAGTCTAGATAGCCCTGATCCAGCCTGACCACCTCCAGTCCGATCGCCGACCGCTTCCAGCCCGAAGAACCATTCTCATGCAGCTAGTCCTGGCGCCGCTGGCCGCTCCGCTTGCGCTGCCGCCGGGGCTCGTTCATCTGCTGCACGCGCCGGCTCTCCTCCTCCCACCACTTGGCAAACTCCTGCTCCTGCTGCACCTCGTGCAACGTCCGGGCCGCCCGCTGCTCCTGCTGCTCCGCCACACGCGTGGCCTCTTGCAACATGACCGCCGACAACTTCGGCGGCGTGGGCGCCCGCTGGCCCAACACGGGGAGCCGGCTGATATCTTGCGGATGCCCGCTTTGGAGCAGGCCGCTCAGGCTGCTGCTGGCCGCGGCGGCGCCGTTCTTGGGCGCGGCCTTGGCGCCTGGAGCCGCTGCCGCCGTTTTCCACGGGTTGCGGAGATGCACGGCGCTCAGGCCCCCGGCGGGCTCGGGCGTGTCGGCTCCAGCGGCGCTCTGCTCGGCCTTCCGCCGCTGTTTCTGCGACATCCGCACCGACGGCGCAAACTTGATTTTGGTAGAGCGCTTGGTCACGTTGACATTCTCGCCTAGCACGGGCGTCACCATGGCGCTGGGCTCGGCGGCGGCGGCGCTGTCTGAGCCGTTGCGGCTCGAAGGTGAAGCGCCGTTTCGGCTGGAACCTGCAAAAGCAGCAGAACCGACAGAACCGGCAGAGCCCACGGAAGCGACAGAAGAGCCGGTTTGGTCGGTGAGGGAACCGTTTTGGCCGGCAGAAGAACCGTTCCGGCTAGAAGAGCCGGCAGCACCGTCTGTTTTCGGCGCCTCAACGGCGTCGCCCGCACGGCCCGGCCGGGACTTGCGCCGCCGGCCGGTGACCGGCGCGAAATCCGGCTCGTCCTCCACCGCGCTCTCGTCAGCGTCTCGCTTGCCGGGCTCTCTTGTGCTGGCCACCACGAGCCGCCGCATCTCGCTCACAAGGTCCGTGCTGTTCTTGCGGGAGTTGCGCCGGGCCAGCAGCTTGCGCCGGTCGTCCGGCACCGCGTCTCTTTTGTGGTCCACGAGCGGGGCGAAGCCGGAGAAGCCGCGGGCGTCGCTCATGAACACCTCGTTGAAGCCGGCCCGGTCGTGGACAAAACGGTCGGCGGTCAAGTTTGCCGCGGCCGGCGCCGGGCCCACCACCTTTTCGTTGATCTCGCCGTGGTTGCCCACAATGAAGTCCGCGTGCTTGGTCTGGTCAAGCAAGTGGAGCTGGGTCTCGATCCGCGCCCAGACGGCCGGGTCTAGGCACTGCAAGTCCGGGTCGAAAAGCACCGCGTCCAAGTTGTGGTAGATGTACCAGCAGCAGCTGGAGAAGAGCCGGTGCGCCCGCAAGTAGTCTGCGTGGCTGAGAAGCACAAACACATTCTCCACGCAGATGAAGTCGGCAATGGCCAACTCGCAGAGGCTCTTGAGCTGGACCAAGAGGAGCTCGTCCGAAATCTGGATTATCTCGAGGAGGAAGTTGACGAACGCGTCCGGGTCCCGCGTGCCCAGCTCGGCGCCGTACGCGTCGAACACGGCCATGTCGCTGGTCCCGAAAAGGTGGCCGAGAATGACCTTCATGTGGAGGAGCGAGACGTCCTCGAGGCCGATGTGCTTGTCGCTGTTAGTAAGAGTTTCACTGTCGCCTTCACTGTCAGTTTGTCTGTCCTCCTCTCTGTCCTCCTCTCTGTCCTCTTCTCTGTCATCAGCCTCCCACCGCGTCGAGAGAATCGTTTCGAAAAACGCATTGCGGGCCACCACCGTGGACGAGCACCGGAGCGTGCTGCCCGCCTCGAGCTCGAGCACAACGTCGCCCGTGGCCGCCCGGCCCAAGCGCTGCATGGCCGCCAAGTACTGGTCGTCCTTGCCAAAGAACACGTCCATCTCGAAAAGCACCACTAGCTCCAGAAACTCGTGCCGCACTCGCCGCGCCGCCTCGGGCATCGTCGCCACGCCGTAGCTGTCCCAGAAGCTCAACACACGGTTGGTGTACACAAAGTGCACCCACACGAGCACGGCCATCGGGCTGGTGGCCGAGTGGAACGTGAGCGTGAGCGTGGCCGCGTCAAATGACGCCTTGATGTCGCCGTGCACAGCGTGCTCGCCCTTGGGCTGCGGCCGGGCAAGCTGGCGGAACACCGGCGACCGGGCGGCAAACACCGCCGCGTGGATCGGCACCGTGACGTCCGAGTGCTCAAATGCAATGCGGGCGTCGTAGAACTTGTGCCGCAGCCACGTGGCGGCGGGCCAGGCGGCGCCCGAGTCCACGGCGGCCTTGAGCACGGCGCCAAGCTGCGCGAGCTCGGCCGGCGTGTGTTTCTGGAACACGGCGGCCTGCGAGGGCTCTGCGTTTTGCGCCGCGTCGAAACGGGCTCGGTGGAGCCGCTGCAAGAGGTCGGGCGGCTGCGGCGCCGGCGGGATGGACTCCACGCGGTCCCGCCTGCCCAAAAGCAAGATGGCGTCGTGGTCCGCCGGCGGCGGCCGCGGCTCCGGGTACATGTAGTGCGCCACGTAGCAGTTGAGCTCGTGGTCCGTGTCGAGGAGCTGGTCCTGCTTGCGGTAGCTGTCGGGCTCCGCTAGCGGGCTCAAGTGGCCCATGTCCACGAAAAAGTCGTTCTGGTGGAGCTTGTGCGGCAAGCTGTCCACGTCGTCCTTGATGAGCCCGAACGACAGAAAGTGGTCGTCGCAGGCCACGCGGCAAATGCGGTTCACCTGCCTAAGCCGCTTGAACTTCTTGCGGGACGTGTGCAAGTACGTGGGCAACGCCGAGGCGGAAAACGACGCCCGGCGGGGCGCCGAGCCGCCGGCATTGAACTTGACGTACACGGAGCCGTTGCGCGTGCACAAAATCACCAGCCCGTCGTACGAGCCGTCCACATCCACCGCCCGCGTGTCTGCGTCGGTGGCCAGCCACACGGTGGAGTAGCGCACGGAGCGGAGCAGCTTGACGTCGTCGAGCGGCACGGCAAACTGCACCACGTCGCCGTTTTCGAGCAACATCAACACGTTTTCGTGCGTCCGCATCACCACCTTTTTGATGGCCGGTGCGCCCGTGAGCCGCGACGGCTTGAAGAGGTCAAACTGCGCCTCCGCCGCCACCCGGCCCGCTAGCTTGCCGAGCTTGATGCGCTGGTGCATGCTGTACACGTACACGTCGTTGGCGGCGGTCACCACACACGTGCAGCTCTCGCAGGTGGCCACGAGCTTGATTTCGTCCCGCACAACAAGCTCCGCCGGCAGCAGCACCACGTCGCCGGCAAACTTGCGCCCGTTGACGCGGTGGTCCACTTTTGGTGCTGCCGCCGAGCCCGAGGCCGCGAGCCCCATCTGCCCGATGTTCAAACCCCAGAAGTACACGCGGTGCGCCGTGTGCACGAGCGTGTGGATCTTGGACACGGCCACGCCTCGGATGCCCGCCGGGTCCCGCCGGAGCTCGGCCAACGGCACCTCGCGGGGCACGCTTACGTAGACGTCCAGCGCGGGGGCCTTGAACGCGGCTGCCGCAGCCGGCGCCGCGTGGCCCAACTGGCTGTAGGTGTTGATGCCCCACGCGTAGACCCTGTCGGCCGCGGTGACCACGACGGTGTGGCTGTTGGAGGCGGCGCAGCGGGCGGCCGGCGCGGCGGGCCCGAACGGCGCCACACTTTTGAACGTGTAGCTGCTATTGCTGCTGCCGTGGCCCAAACGCCCGCGTGTGCCCATGCCACACGTGTAGACGCGGCCGTCCGTGGTGGCGAGCACGGAGTGGTACTTGGCGAGCGCGAGCAGGCGGAAGCGGGGGCGCCGGAGCATCGAGCGGGGGCTCGTGGCCGTCTCCGGCGTGTCTGGAGGCTCCAGCGTGTCTGCACTTAAGGGTGGAGGCTCCAAAGGAGAGACGCGCAGCGGCAGGCCGCGGTCTGTGGCGTCGCCCACGCCCAAGGTGTTGTTGACGTTGGCGCCGAAGACGTAGAGGTCCGAGCCGCCGCGCGAGGCGAGCCACCAGTCGTCGGAAGTCGTGGCTCTGGTGTTGGTCGAGCGTCCGTTATCTGTGTGTGTGGAACCGCCGCTGGCATCTCTGCTGTTTGCAGTTGCGCCGTTGTTTGAGCCATTGTTTGCGCCGGTGCTTGCGCCGTTGCTCTCATCGCCAAAGCGCCGGGCAAAGTGGAACTCGCCCTTCTCGTTGATGTACAGCGGCACCCACATCGCATCCTTGGCGTCGTTGTGGAGCAACTGGAGCGGCGTGGCGTGCGCCCGGTCCTTGGCCTTGAGAAGGTCCACCAACACCGCCGGCGTGCCCCCACACTGCTCAAGAAACGCCATCACCACCTGGTGGCACTGGATGCGCTTGTGGAAGAAAATGTAGTGCAAAACGTTCCAGCCGTTCTCGTGGTCCGTGGCGGCAATGGCGGCCTTGGCGTCGCTGCTTCGGAGCGCCTGCCGGAGCCCGGCCACGTCGTTGTAGAGCACGCACACGTGGAGAACCGTGCGGCCCATCACGTCTCGAGAAAGGAGATCCTGTTTGGAGAGCCTGGCGAGCGCCGGCTTGGCGGCGGCCTTTTGTGCGTGGAAAGACGGTCTTCTCATACTGGCGCAGGCATCTGGTTGAGTGGCTGGCGGGCTGGAATGAAGTGGAGCTGAACTGAATCAGGTGATGGTGCTGTTCTGGAATTGTTGGCCGCTGTTTAGTTGGCCGCTGTTTAGTTGGCCGCTGGTTTAGTTAGCCGCTGGTTCAGTTGGCCGCTGGTTTGATGTGCTGGCCTGGATGGTCTCAAGCGCTTTTAGTTGCGGAGGGCTGGGGACTCTGGATATTAAATGGTGCTACAGCGCTCGGGCCCATGTGTAGATGATGGAATGCACACGGCGCGCAGCCATGGGCCACGAGCTGTGGATTGCACCCAAAAAAAGAGAGGAAAAGGAGACCCGGAAAAGACAGCCGGCAATCGCCTTCGGTTCTTTTCCAAACTCTCAGGCAAATGGTAGTGCTGAATAGTGGAAGCCGCCAGAAGACGAGAATTGATACGGGCAAAGATGACTGCAACTGTAAAGACTGGAACCCGCTGCTGATTGAAAAGAGCCACTGAGCCACTGCTGAGCATGTAGACAAAATTCGCTTCTGATGATTCGAAGATCGTGTCGCTTTTGTTTATGTATGGGAGGTCCTGGTTACGTATAGATGGAAATGCGATGCTAGATGTATAAAATCCAAGTAATTATGTATAAATAAAGCCCGATTCTGGTTATGTGTATGTTTACCCACCTCTGATCATGTAAGCATATAATCGAGCCCGCTCCTGATTGATAGACCAATCCGCTTTTACTGTGCCGACGCATATAGTCATTGCTGATGACGAAACTAAATCCACTATGTTCATTATGTATAGATCGAGTCGCTGCTGATGAAGACCGGGTCGCTGCTGATGAAGACCGGGTCGCTGCTGATGGAGACCGGGTCGCTGCTGAACAGCGGGCCGCTCTGATGATCCACTAGCTCTCATCCTTCACGTCGCCCGAGCTGTCCATGTCAAAAATGGGCTCGTCTGCACCGTCGTAGTCGCCCATATCCACATCCGCCGGCCCGGCGTCCGCAACTTCGTCGGGCAACACGAAAACAGCCGTGAGCGGCTTCTTTTTCACGCCCAGAATCTTGCCGGTCGGCGGGAGACGCGGCCGGATGTTCCGCTGCTTCTGCGGCAACTCCTCGTCCTCCAACAAGAACAACTTGTCGTCCGGCGGTAGCTCCGTGCTCTCGCCCTTCCGCTTCTGCTGCTTGACAAACGCCACCTCCGTGCGGTGCACCAAATCGGCAAAAAACGGCTGGAGAAGCCCGATCTGCGCCCCAACGTCCGCCTTGGTGAGCTTCTTGGTGGTCCACTCGCGGAGATCCTCGTACTTGGTGGACTTGCTGGTGGCGCCCGTGCTCGAGAGCGAGCTCTGGAGCCGCGAGTGGAGAAGGTACGTCGGCACGGACGACGTCAACATCAGGAACTCCTTGTCGAGCCCGAGCTCCTTGAAGCCGAAGAAATCGTCGCCGAGCTCGCTGGTGAAGTCGCCCGTGGTGAACTGCTCGCTGTTGTCGTCGAAGTTCTGCTCGTTGAAGCTCTCCAACGACGGCCGGAGCAAGTCCTTCAAGAACCCGCTGAGCTTGGCCCGCAAGTCCTTGAGCTTGCCGCCCGTCTTGGTGAGCCGCTCTTGCACAAACGTGTACAAGTCGTCCGGCTTCTCCACGCCGTTTTCGAGCAACGAAACAAGCAAGATCTCGCGGGCGCTGAGCGCGTTGCGCGTGCTGGACTCGCAGTGCATCTTCATCGACTTGGCCAAGCTCAGCATATACCGCACGGCCACCTGTGTGAGCGTGTTGATGGCGTGGGGCTCGGAGGTCTCGAAGCCCGTGTGCATGCTGATTTTGGCCACCATGCGGCGGAGCGCCGCGTACTGGACCTCGTTGTTGTCGATCTCGTGGTTGGGCAACTTGGAGACCGGGTCCACGTCCACCTCTTTGATGTACTCGATCTCGGGTTGCCGCATTTGCGTGCGATGCATGAACTGCTGCGTCTGCATCTGTCTGATGAGCGAGATCTTGAAGCAGATCTTGCGGATCTCCTGGATGTCCGTGATGTTTTGCGTGTAGAGTCCGTTGAGCCCGCTTTGGGCAGGCAACACCAAGCCGGACGGCCGCAACTCCGGCGCGTCTGCCGTGTCTAGAAGCTGCTCGGCCATGTCCCTTTCGTAGTGCTCCTGGTCCACGTTGTCCACGCCGGGGTACGCGATCTCGGGGATCCCGCCGGCAATGTCGTACTCCAAAAGGTACGGCTCGTCGTTGTCGAGCAAGCGGTTTCCCTTAGACACAACCTCCTTGTTGTCCAAGAAGTGGTTGAAGTCGCTCATTTTCTCCAGCTCGCGGATGATGGCGTCGGCCTCCATGCGCAAGTGGTTGTTTTCGTCGAAAAGAAGCGCCCGGGCGGAACAGTAGTTGGCTCTGGACTTGGCGGTCAACACCTTCCATGCCTGAAGCTCGGCGTCCTGGAGGTCCTCGTTCTGGTCCTCTCGCTCGCGCAAGTCCTCCGCGTCGGCCTCCTCCGCTTCCTCTTCCTCGTCATTATTGTCCTCCACCGCTGCTGGCGCTGCTGCCTCGGGCCCTGCCGAGACCCGTGGTGTGGGCGAGCCCGTGGCCGCGGCCGGCTGCGGCGTGTCCACGGACGGGGCGTCCGAGTCCACGGCGTCCGGGTTTTCTGCCTTGACGGTTTCCTCGCGGCGGCGCATCTTTCCCTTGGACTTCTTGCCTCCCTTCAGACCCTCGGGGGCGGAGGACTCATTTTCGGGCTCCTCGTCCAACTCTAGGTCGGTTCTGTTGCGGATGGTGATGTCGGGAATGGTCGCGGCCAACTTCTGCGTCCGTTTCTGCATGGCGAGGGCGTGGCTGCGCAAGAAGTGCTTGGGGTCGGCGTTGTACAACAAGCAGTTGCTCCAGATGAGCATCAAGTCGTCCACGAACTCCTTTCTCGAGTTGTACGACAATGCCTTCAACTTCTTCATGACCGTGTTCAAGTCCATGGGCTTCTTGATGATGAGCCCGTAGTTGGGCGCCTCTCGCTTGGACACCTTGTTCAAGAACGGCGTGGAGTGCTCGGTGTAGCCACGGAGATCTAGAAGCACCTTCTCACACGCCTCGTAGAGCTCTTCTTGGCCCACGCGGTCGTCGTTGGCCCACTTGCCTCTGTTTTTGCGGATGTCCATGAACAAGGAGCGCAACTCGAGGTCGTTCAAGCCAATGTCGTCTCGGCGCTCCTTGATGGTGTCGAGCAAGTGCTTCAACGAGTGCGACGCGGCGCCGAAGCTGATGGGGATCTCCAGGTTGCTGCCGGCGCTGGGCTTGACGCTTTCGAGCTGCATGTCCGACTTCTCGAGCTTTCTGCGCTTGTTGAGCGTCTCCTTGTCGTACTCGAAGTTGTGGTAGATTTTGTTGAAGTTTTTAATCACCAAGTCCCGCTCCTCGAGCGAGCCGGCGGAAGGCGTCATGTCGTCCGACGGAACCGGCGCCTGGAATGCCTCGGCCTGTCCCGTGCCGCTGGCCGTTGCCTTGGTGTGGAAACGGCTGCTGGGAATTCTCAACACAACAGCGCCGGTCTCCGTGGTTTCCGTGCCGTCCGGCGAGGCGCCGTCTGCGTGTCTGCTTCCGTTTTCATTTTCGTTCCCGCTTCCGCTTCCGGTAGCGTTTCCGTTTTCGTCTTCATCCTCGTCGTAATCATCGTCCTCTTCTCGAACCGTGCGGGCGCTCGAAGGAGCGGCCGGCGCAGAGCCGGCTCCGCCTTCCTCTCGCGGTAGCTCGCCAAGCTGCTCGATCAACTTGTAATCGTCGGAGCTTCTTTCAAGCTGGTACATGCGGCTCGAAAGGCGGTCGCGGGCGCTTGTGGCGAAAAAAAAATCAATGCCCTTTTCCCAGAGTAAAAAGCGGAGGTTGAGTGCCAACAGCACGATGGGTTTGGTGCCCTCCTCCACGTTGTCTTGGTCCTCGTCTGGGGCGCTGGAGGCCTGCGATGTGTCCACCTCCAACGAGCAGTTGCCGTCGAGCAATTGGCGCCACACATCGAAATTATCTAGCTCGAGCACGTAGTCGAGAATCTGGCACTGGTGGTGGCTGAGCACCTCCTTGAAAAAGTGCCGTTTGTGGAGTTCCTTGGCTAGATGGAACAACTTGTGAGGGTCGTTTGCCTGAAAAGGCGCTAGGCTTTCCATGGCTGCCCAATCGAGTCAGAGGGGTGGCGTGGGTCCGGAGGGTCAGCGCAGAGCCTGAGGAGCGGCGCTGGTGGTGGATTAAGCGGGTGATTTGGCTTTTGGACCGACGATGCGGTGGATCGAGTGATGGGTGCCGAAAGTTCGCTGAATAACCGCGTCAAATCTGCTGTGGACTGGGGTACGGGCGCGCTGGGGTCGGGCGTGATGGAATACAGCCGGCGCAAGAGCTCTCCGTGTGAAAGCTTCTTGTTATCTATGTGGTGATGGTGAAGCTTGCAAGTACGCTCATGTTGACCATCTGATGGACTACCTGCAGGACCGACCGTTTGGTGGAGAAGTCTATGTTCGTGGGTGGCTACGGCTACGTGTGGGGAGTGAGGCAGGAGCAGCAGTGCCGGAGGCCTGATTGTGAAGCTGCTTGTATCTGCTTGTATCTGCTTGTGGATCGGCTCGGATCTGCCTGTGGATCTGCTTCTGCTTCTGGAGCCTCTGGATCTGCTGCTTCTGCTTCTGTGCTGCCTCGTCCATCTTCTCCGAAGCTTCGGAGAGTTTCTAGGAATATCGATAATGCAAATGTACATTAATCTATGTATAAGGCGGAACCGAGCAAGGACTTGCAGGCGACCTCAGCGATGCACGCGCTCAAACGGCATACTTCTTGGTCCACTCTCTGGCGGTGGCCTCGTACTTTGGTCTGTCCAGCTTGTAAACATGTGCAATCTCAGGAACCAAAGGATCGTCTGGGTTGGCGTCGGTCAACAAGGAGCAGATAGACAAAAGCACCTTGGAGATGGTGAGTGCTGGCGACCATTGGTCTTTCAAGATATCTAGACAGATGGAACCCGAACCGTTGATGTTGGGGTGGTAGATCTTGGTGGTGAAGTTGATCTTAGGAGGCTTGAAAGGGTAGTCGGTTGGGAAGTGGATGGAAAGGAAGAAAACACCACCGGCGTATGGAGAGTCTGGTGGACCCATGATGGAGGCTTGCCAGTGGTACAAGTCGTCACCGACTGGGCCGGCAGAGCATGACGAGGGTGGATCTCTGTTAGTTAGTATGATGCGTCCAAAATGAAGAAAGAGGTGGCCGCCGCTCGTAACCCACCGCCGACTCTTTTTGCCACACTACGCCGCTTTGCGGTCCCGGAAGATTCGGCAGTAGCATGGGGAACGGGCGAGCCGGCCGGCTCGGAATAGGCCGGATCGATAGCTCATGGTTTCCCAGTCGACGAAACCTCCCGTTGGTGGCCGGATCAGTTTGTGAGACGGAAAGATGCTGTTTGCGAGAGCCAGATCAGATCGCGCGGGCACGAACCCGGCGAAACAAAAGTACGTACCTTCCCAAATCGAGCAACTCTTTGTTAATACGCTTTAAAGACATGACGGTAGATTATTATGAGGAGGTGTAAGTTTTGTTGAGGAAAAAAGACTGTGAGGGAGGAAATTTCCGCTTGCGGTTTGGCCGCGAACGGAGGTGTACGGGTGCAACACCGACTGCACCCAGCCCCTGTTCTTCCAGTGGCTTCCACGACGGCACATGACACATCACGATAAAGCTCGGCTGGCTGTTGCTCTCGCGTGGGCCGTGGTAAGTAGCCAATAATCGTTGGCGCCGCCGGCTATGCAAAATGCCCCGTCACAGATTGTGAGTGTTGGCGTGTCTCATATGTGCCGTTTCCCGATTTTTTTTCGGCAGAGTCCCATCAAAGTCTCGTGCTTATTTTAGCTTTAAGTTGTCTTGCGCCACTAAGGGTCCGGCTCGCGCTTAACGGCGGAGGTTTTTTTTTCTTTTTTTTTTTTTTTTTTTTTTTTTTTTTTTTTTTTTTTTCTCTTGTGGTTTTTTTTTTTTTGTTTTTTTTTGTTTTTTTTTTTTTTTTTTTCTTTCTTCTCCTGGTATTTCCATTTTCCTTTTTTTTTTTTTTTTTTTTTTCCCTTGGGTTTTTTTTTTTTTTTTTTTTTTTTTTTTTTTTTTTTTTTTTCTTTCGAATCCGCCGGGGGCTTTCAATTAACGAATTTCTGAAGCTGTCCGTCTCTTTTTGCTCCTGCGCTTTCGTTTGGCGGCGGGGTTTTGTGTTGTTGGCCCCTGAAAAGGCTGCAAAAAAGTGTGTGTGTGGAGGCGAGCAGCGTGTGGCCGGCGAAGCGGAACAGCACATAAACATGGCAGATATCATAGCACAATCGCAACCAAAGAAGCGCTCAAGAAACGGGCGACAAAAGGTAGCAAATGAACTAGTTTATAAGCAGATCATCAATTCCAACGAGGTGACTGGCTTCATCAGAAAGATGCGGCTGCCGACGACCAACGCAGCGACTCAAAAACAGCACAACGCCGGCATCGGGATGGTTTATCAGTTTTGCAAGGGCGGCTTGGATCAAAAAAAAAGCAACACAATTCCATTAAAAAAAATACTCGGGCATGCTGAGAAAAGAACCCGTCTCATTCGGGAAAGGGTCGGCGAAGTTACGAGCGCGGCGAGACCGCTTCCATCCCGCGCATCACCATCTCTTCCTGCATTCTCGGCACCATGAATATCACTCCGACAGTACGGCTGGCCCCAAACACAGCCATGAAAACAGAACAAGAGCCGGATGCAGACACGGTGCTGCTGCCCGAGCACACAAAAACGGAAGGCAGAAGCGATCCGGCGTCCCACCATACTGAGGAACCCTTACTGCCAGTCCTCGAGCCTAAGGGCACCAACGCGGATAAGACGGGCGCCTTCAACGACAACACGCTTCCGCGGAAAATGCCCCGGTCCAACTCAAAAAGTGGCTGCCTAACTTGCAAGTACCGCAAGAAGAAGTGCGAGGAGTCGAAGCCCGTGTGCCGCGACTGCAAGCGCTTCAACAAAGAGTGTGTTTGGGTCAATTACCGAACAATGAGCAGCGAGGAGATAAAGCGCTTGCGTCTCAAAGTTCGCCAGCAGGAAAGCAACAAAAAGCTAAGGAAACGCGATCCACGGAAACAGGGCGTGACTCAAACTGGGAAGTCTGAGAATACCGCCGCCGCCTCTTCGGAACCCCACATACCCGCTGAAGTCATTTCCGAAGCCAGTCTTGAATTACCGCACCCGGAAACGAACATGCTGTCTTTTGACACTCACACAGGGCTCATATCGACGCAAAATACTTCTTTTGTGCATCCTCTACAGCACCAACAGGTGCACGCGAGCGTCAGCGTACCCGGTGACAATTTCAGCTTAGGCCCGTGTGACAACGTAAACCAGCCGATGCTCGCAAATGACACGGGTACTTTCCAGGCTTCAGACACTGTCCTTAACACTCATTCTAACATGCAAAGCGCCCCGTCTCCAAACACCCTTTTGCGGCTACTGTCGGGACTATCACCACAATTCCCGAAGCCAGATGGCGCTGATTTTCTTGCAAGTCCTGGTTCATTTACGAACCTTCTCAAAGGAGCCTTCCAACATCATTGGGCTTCGTCGCCCAACGATCACAAAAAAGTGGAAGAGCTTGATGAAGATGGCATCATAGTACACAACTCACACATTCAGCCCACGTCACCGGGCATATTTTCGCAGTTCTCGCCCAACTTCAACATGGGATCGGGCTTTTCTTTGCACTCGGACCAATATCCTCACTCCAACCCAGGAACTGCTCCAGACTGGGACACTATGGCCACAAATTACATGGCGTTCTCGCCCCTGCCCCAAGCATCCCTATCAGTGCTTCCAGAGTTGGACGCAACTGGATCATTCTTGTACAACTACTACCTGGACGTGCTACTGAAAAAGGTGTCTATTGCTCCGTACAGTCAAAATGAGTCCAACTCATATCAGCGTGTTTTTCTACCGTTGGCTCAAGTTGACACTGGTGTCTTGTATTCTATATTAGCTTGGGCTGGTTTCGATCTAGGAGGAAAGTGGCGCCAGATTGGTGCTAATTACGCAAAACTCGCATTTGAGCACATCAGTCTGGGCATTGACTTCGACAACCCGGCGGAAGTCAAGAGCGACCGTCAGCTGGTGTTGCTCAAACTTGCATGTTTGTTGATTTTGTGTGGTGCCGAAATTTGCCGTGGTGACGTGAAACTTTGGTCGCAGTACCTTGACAAGGGCTGGAAGTTGTTACGCGGCAATGGCGGCATCCTCAATTTCAACACGAACAAAGAAGAGCATTGGCTCATTTCAAATTTTGCATATCATGACATCTTGTCCAGTTCATCAGCGGAACGCGGCACGTACTTCCCTACAGAGATCTATGACATCATTTTTGCCGATGAGGCAGGAATTTCAAAGGGAAATCTCAACCCTTTGCTTGGTGTGCTTCAGCCATTATTCAAATGCGTTGCTGACGTGAGCAAGCTCTCGTATGAGAGCAAAGACTTTTACAACGGCTACTTTAGACTGAGAAAAAAGAAAGAAAGCAACCCCATCAACCTCAAAAGTCCCAGCGAGGACGGCTCTGAACACAACTTGGATATGGACAATGACACCTCAAGTGAACAGAGTATGCATACCAAGACCGCCCTTGCGCTCATGGACATCACAAGGAAAGCTCAAGATTTGGAGCGCGTGATTGACACAGCTAAGCCCAACCCTTCAGACCTCGAGGGGCTCTCCGATACGGAGGTGGAGCTTCAACTCACCACCTTCGAGGCATTTCAAATTAGTGCCAAGTTGTACTTGAGGCAGGCGATCCTCAAGCACAATGCATCTGTCTTGGAGAGTCAGGTTCTCGTGAACGACCTCAGCAAGTGCATTGATGTCCTCATGGACACGCCCATGAAAGCGGCGCTTGTGTTCCCCATCTTCATTGCAGGCATGTTCACCGTGACCGAGCAAGGGCGGGAAGCCATGCGCTCGCGATTTGAGCGGATGACGAGGATATACGGCCCGTGGAATGTCGTTCGCGTCAAGTTCTTGGTGGAAAAGATCTGGAAGGAGAACATGAACGGCGAGAGAGTTGTGGACTGGCATGCGATGTTGAACGACTTGGGCTGGGAAATCGATTTTGCATAATAGCGTCGGCAGTGCAATACGGCACGACCGTAAGCATATGGAGACGTCTGGCTCCAAGGAAGCTAAAATACATTAGAACAAACATTCATGAGGTGCTTCTTATCTATTTTTGAAAAAATCAGAACAAGCATTCGTGAGGTGCACTCTCATCTTTTAGTGAAGTATTAGAACAACGCTTCAAGGGGTGCCTCCAATCCATTTATGAAGAAAATTAGAACACGTTTCACGAGGTGCTTCTCACCATCTGTTTGTGGAGGCTCACCGCTCACGGCTCTTTTCGGAGAAAATCAACGCTCATTTCGCATTTGCACCCACACAGATATTTGCCGACCCCTTTGCTTTCCATGGCAGCCCACGCCAACCTCGCTACCGATTCTGCTTACAAAAAGGTTCTCTCCGACAATCACAAAAAATACCATCGCTTGAAGTTTGAGGAGAAAACAGTCAAAAGCCTGCCCCGAACGCTCCGTGCAAGCCGCAGAAGAAACTATACGGTGGTTGACCAGGACAAAACCTCCATTAGACACAAAACTGGGTATGTCCCCAGCGGAAACATGCGGACTACCATGCGGGCCCGGCCCCAGACCAGCAGAAAAGAGCCCCATCACGCCCGGAGCAAGGGTTTCAGAAGCAAGAGCAGCTATGCCGGCTTTAAGGGAGCAGGAACGAGCGATCGTGCTGCTAGAACTTCTCGGCCTGCGACCACGAACGTAAGGAACAAAACTGCTGAAAAGTTGAACAAAACGGCGGACATTTGGGTGCCCCACTTGAAGAGGGCGGACCTCCAGGACTACATTCCCTCGTTCTCCCGCCCGTCGAACGCGCTCGAGCAGGCCATCAGCGAGGGCATCATTCAGCCCTTGACAACGGGAATCACGTACATCCGCGAGAAATTTTCTCGGCGACCGCCACCCGTGGAGGAGCGGCGCTACGACTTTCTCAGCTCGAGAACGCAGCGTGCGGTGGCGCCCTCGCCCGAGTCGCCGTTGTTTTCCACGTCGTACAGTGAAAGCCAGAGCCAGATCCAGAGCCAAGGCGCGTCACACCCCCGCAAGCAGCCGCTCTTATCCACTCTCCGTCTGAATGCCAACCCCAACCCCCGGTACCGCCCCATGCCAGTGATGGCGGCGTCCATGCTCTCGGGCCAAACCACCACGTCCGACTCGTTGTACTCGCCGGGCTCCCCCGTGCCCGTCAGCACCGAGAGGGCGTCGAGCAGGAGCCCTGAGAGCGGCAAGCTGCTGGCCAACCACCTTTTCTCGCAGATCTCGCTGGACGGCTACAAGAAGGCCTCGGTGCAGAGTCTTCTCCTCCCCATCAGCAGCAGGTTGTCCAAAGGGATGTCCAAGGGGTTCCATCAGGCACACAAGGACGTCATTGGCGAGATTCTAGAGAAGGCAGGCAGCGCGCCGCAGAATTCGGCCGCCTCCGGCGGCAGCGCCAACTGCAATGTGTGTGCTCTCTTCAAGCGGATCATCAACCGGCAAAAGCCGCAGGACGCACCCCTCGAGGCTCTTACCGAGGAGCCGGGCACGTTGAAGACGTGTGTCAAGCCCCCGGCCACGCTTAACAAGGACTCGTGCTCCCCGTCGCTGTCCAAACGACCGGTGCCAGCCGTACCCGGCCTGATGTGCTCCGGCGTGTCCTTCTACGAGTCGGTTATCGAGCTTTACTACGAGGCAGACAGCACCATAGAAGACGCCCACATCCTGCCCCGCATCGAGCGCTTGACGGCCGCGGGCCAGGAGGCCGACGAGGATTCAGGCGCCACCTTGACGCCCGGCAGCGAGTCCATCGACATCGTTGGCCCCAATCGCGACTCGGACGAACCGATGGGCGACTCGCTGGCCACCGTGCAAAGCTCACCGTCGCTGGTGCTCGAAACCGAAGCGTCTGTTTTGTGGGGCAGGCCGCACATCGCCGTGATTCTGCTGCTGGCGTTCTGCTCCACCACGTCCAGCGCCAGTGAAAAGGTTCCCGCCCGCATTTTCGACGAGCTTTCGCTCTTCAGCGCCAACTCGTTTGCGCTGAATACGAGGTTGTCGAGAAAAGTGCGTTTCATTTATGGCGCCAGCTCCGGCGAGCCGGGCCGGACGGCAGAATTGTCGGGCGCCCAGTCGAGCACTCTGATGAACACTGTCATCCTGGACATTGACTACGGCATCGATGCGTTTTACTTCGAGGGCGAGTCCTGCGAGACGCTCTGCTTACCTTCGGCGGCTTTCATCGCTGCCGGCATGACAACTTCTGGATACGGCGCCGAGTACTGCAAGCTGATGTCATGAGACTGATGGTCTTGAGACTGAGATAGATGGCTTGAGAATCTTGCCGCTACGAAATAATTTATTACTGACTTTTCATACTTTTTTCTTTGAATGTAACATGCTATACAGGGATAAATGTATCCAGAATAGGAAATGGCAGATAGTTTACAGATGATTAGTCCTTGGACTTCTTCTTCTTCTTCTTTGGTGCCTCCTCGTCGTCGGCCTTACGCTTCTTTTCCTTCTTCTCCTTCTTCTCTTTCTTTTCCTTCTTTTCCTTCTTCTCCTCCTTGTCTTCCTTGACCTCCTTCTTTTCCTTCTTTTCCTTCTTTTCCTTCTTTTCCTTCTTCTCCTTCTTTTCCTTCTTTTCGGCCTTGGCAGGAGCCTCATCAATGTCCATCTCGCCGGACAAAGACAAAGCTTGCTTGATGGCGTCGGCGTTCTTCATTGGTGGAGCACCGGTGTCGTAGAAGTTCAATCTGTCCTCAACTTGCTGTCTCAATATTTGACCAAAAGCGGTAGATGGCTCGTCGGAGTAGTTGTCAATTCTGGAGGCAATAGAACACTTGTTGGCCAAGTATCTGGAGATTCTACCCTTGTTCTTGGTGGCAGCCTTTCCAATGAACGAGGAGTGGTAGATCAAACCGTACTTTGGAGTGTTACCCTTGGTCTTCAAGGCTCTGAACAATGCCTTCTCAGCACCCAAGATCTGGACGGTAGATGCAGCCTGCTTGGACAAGTTGGTCAAAGAACCAGCGTGGGAAATCAATCTGGCACCAACAACCTCACCAATCAATGTAGACAAATTAGGAGCGACGGTGTGCATCTTGTCGGTCAAGTATTGGTACAACTTGGCTCTGTATTCGGAGATGGAGACCACTCTCTCGGCAAAGGTGGCCACGTTGAGCATATCTAGCTCAGAAATGTCTTGACCCATTGAGATCTTGGCGTTGTCGATGATCTTTTGGGCAATGGCCAGGTCATCGTTGAACAAAGCGGCAACATCGTGAACGTTCTCATCGGTCAAGTTGGCCTTGTCCTTGATGAAAAGAGCGAGTCTGGCGTAAGTGTAGTTGTCTGGGACAATCTTAGCCAACTCTGGGAAGTGCCATCCGTACCACTCCTTGACTCTCATGGAGAAGGTGTTGATGTCCTTGTCCAATTGGTCCAAGAGAGCAATGGCCTGGATGATGTGGTTGTCGTTCTTCTGCACAGAGAACTTAACCTTGGCTCTGGAGAAGGCGTGACCCAAACCCAACTGGGCTCTCTCAATGTCACCCTCTTGCAACTCCTGCAAAAGCTTGACGCCGTGGACACGGATGCCTCTCAAAAAGTCTTGCACAATCTCGTTGGACAAGCAGTCGACGTATGGGAACAACTCCTTGATGGATGGACCCAAGTTCTTGTCAGAAACACCCAAAGTGATTCTGTCCTTCTTGGATGGCTTTGGCAAGTTCAACTCAAGCACAGACTGCAAGTACTCGCTGACCAAACCCTCGGAGATGTCGTTGGCGTTCTCCAAGGCCTGGGCGGCACCCTTGAAAGGAGCGAAAGAAACGAGCTCGACCATCTTGGAAAACTTTCCAAAGTCCTCGGAAGCTTCTTGCACTTCCTTCATTCTGACAGCAATATCATCCTGTTGGATCAACACCTTGAAGATGGCGAAGCCAGTAGCTTCCTCGAAGAGAAGGTAATCGAGACCAGCCATGTTAGTTGAGGTTGAGGTTGTCTAATCTGGCAGCTGAGGAAATTTTCTTTGAGGGCATCTCTGGGCCCGCGCGCCTGCAGGAAAACCCATCCATGGAAACTTGGGCTGCGCACGCTGCTGGCGCCCTGTCGTGGGCACGCTTTGGCAGCCGTCCCGCTTTCTACTATAAGAGCCTCCTTTGCGCTTGAGTAACTCCATTTCAATTTTCATTTTATCTGCCAAAGTGTAACGCTAGGAAGGGGGTGGATGCTGATCCGACGGCTCCGAGCCGGCCCGTGCTGGCGTTTCTAGAATTTTGCTGGCGGCTGCCGAGAAACTGTTGCAGCCTTTTCCAAAGCTTTGCTGGAGAGCCCGCTTCTTTTATACTTGGACTTCACCACTGGCTGCAAAAACAAGCATCATGCATGGCGGTCATGTTTCAGGTCGCTGACACTATAAAAGGCGCTGCTTGCCCAAATCTGCAGCTGCAGGGCCTGGTTGCCAACAAGGACTGCGCACCCGTGCACCGCAACATGGTGTAGGACCGCATGAGAGACACCAGTTCAGCCAAAACCAGGCTAGTCATGTTTCGATTCCACACTATTGGCTTGCACGGCGGCCGAGCCGTGGTACGGGCACGGGTGGCACGGGCACGTGTGATGCCCATGCGCTCGGTCAAGACGTCCACGTTCGACTGGAAACCCATCAAGTCATCGGTGAATAACCTCACCAAGGCGGAGAACCAGGCCAAGCTGCCGGTGCTCCGCAAGGTTCTTCTCGGGCTCATGGTGGCGATGCCGGTGATCAGCTTCTTCTTGGGAGCATGGCAGGTGCGGCGGTTAGAGTGGAAAGTCAGCCTTATCAAGCGGTGCGAGCACATGTTGGCGGCCGAGCCCTTGGAGCAGCTTCCGGCTGAGATCGACCCCGAGGCCATCAGCGACTTCGAGTACCGGCGGTTCCGCGTGAAGGGCCATTTTGACTACGAGCAGGAGATGTTCTTGGGCCCGCGCTTGCGCAACAAAGAGCTAGGCTACCTCGTGGTGACGCCGTTTGTGCGGTCGGACGGTGGCGCCCCCATTTTGATTGAGCGCGGCTGGATCAAGGGCGACATGGTGATTCCTGAAAGACGGGCCAAGGGCTACCTCTCGCACTTGGCCATGCCGCAGGGCGAGATCTGCATCGAAGCCATGTTCCGGGTCATGCCCAAGCGCTCGATGCTCCAGTACGAGCACGAGCAGGGCTCGCGGGTGTTCTACGTGCCCGACGTGGAGGCCATGGCACAGCAGGCCAATTGTCTCCCCGTGTACGCGCAAATGATGTACTCGTTGGAGGACCGGCCCGAGTGGGTGGGCCCACGGGAGGCGGCCCACGACAAGAAGCTGTCGTGGTCGCTCTTTTCGCGGCTGAAGCCGGCCAGCACCAATGAGCGGTTGCCCGGCGACGGTGCGGACTCCACGATGGAGTACCAGGAGTTTGAGTTCGTCAACCAGGGCGTTCCTGTCGCGGCGGTGCCGAAGGTGTCGTTCACCAACAACCACTTCCAGTACTTGGTGACGTGGTTCGGTGTCTCGGCGGCCAGCACGGTGTTGCTCCTCTTCATGTTTGTCCGCAAGAGAGGCGGTAGCGCAGAGAAGGTGATTGAGGCCAAGCGGAAGGACATGAAGAGGCGGTTTTAAGCAAAACCGAACAAGGCAACGAGGCCAAGAGGGTCTTGGCCCTACGGGGTCGGCACGATGCTCTATTATTGTTCTTGTATATATCAACCGGCAAGCAGGCACGTCAAGCCGAAAAGGAGCACGACGAACAACACATCGCCCATGATGATGCTCACGCCCTTCCAGTAGATCAACGCGGTATTCACCATGGGCTGGAAGGCGTTGGCCTGCGGGAACAACGTGGACACCATGGAAATCAACTTGGAGATCTTGTTGTTGCGGCTGGCCACGCCCTGCAAGCCCTGCTGGTGCAACACGTAGTAGTAGGCGGAGATGATGGCGATTTCCGCCGAGAGAAAGTACACGAAAAACGACGAGTACTGGCCCGGGCGCGAGTCGAACCACGGGAACGACGCATTAGCACGGAACGTGGGGTGCGCCACGTAGTGGTGGATGAAGTTGGCGAGGTGGAACACGAAGCGGGCCACGGTGGTCCACACCTGCAACTGCTGCTGCTTGTAGATTTGGTATGCGTTGAGCTTGGTCTGGTAGGACGCGTTTTCCGGCGTTTCGGGCACGGTGTCCAGCGGCTCGGACATCTGCTTCATCATGTCAGCAAAGAACTGCGACGTTGCCTGGTCAGCGGTGGCCGGTTCAGCGCCGTTGGGTCCAGCGGCTCCGGAGCCAGCAAAGATCTTTTGCATGAGCTGGTCGAGATCCGGCTCCGAGTCGGCGCCAGGCAGCTGCAAGAGCAGCGAGATGTCGGGCACTTCCGGGTCATCGTGCAACGCGGCGGCGGCGGGGAGGTCCGCTGGAGCTGCTGGGGCTGAGGAGGCTGAAGATGCTGATGGAGCTGATGGAGAAGCCGCGGACTTTGCGGCGGATTCCGGGGCGTCCGGGGCGTCCGTGGCGGCCGGGGCGTCGAGCACAGACACAACGGACGCCGTGTTGACCGAGGAGCCCTGCGACAAGATGTTGTTCAAGCGGTTGGTGGCATTGCCTTTGGCCATTTTGGCCTGTCTTCTCTCGCGCAACGCGCGTCTCTGTTCGTCGGTGGACATCGTGGTGACGTGATGCACAGGATGCGGTGTGGCCGTGGTGGCGGTTGCAAGGCACTGGAAGAAGGAGGCACTGGAAGAAGAAAGCACTGGCAGGAGGACTGCGGTGGTGATGTTATGCTGTGGAGGACTGCGGCGGAGGACGGTGTGCAGGAACGACATTGAGCAGAGCGGCAGACCACAGCGGCTTTGACCACCACGCTTACACCACAGCATCCTATACCAACGGCACAAATGGGCACCCCCGATCCACCGTTGCAGTACCAGGAGCAAGTGCGGCGGCAGCGCATTCTCAATCTGATGGCCAACACGGATTATTTGTTGGTGGTGGCGAGCCAGCAGCAGAAGTCTGTTCAGCAGGTGCGGTACGAGTTGATGCTCCAGCTCCGGCAGCCATGAACGTGTTTGGTTTGACGGGCAGTTATTTTTCATCATCTGGTGGCCCGGGCATTCTTCTATCCCCAGTCTGCCAATCAGAGTTCCAGTCATCAGTCTTCAGATCAGTCGATCAGTCTTCAGATCAGTCGATCAGTCTTCAGATCAGTCGATCAGTCTTCAGATCAGTCTGACAATCAGTCTGACAATCAGACTTGCACTTTATCATTAGTAATTGGTGTGTCAATCTGTCCGTCAGCGAGTGTCACAGTCTGACATTCAACCATGAGGTAATCCAATTTGTCTGTCTGTCTGTCTGTTGGTATCTCTGTCATCCTGTCTGTCTATAACTGACATTCAGTCCATCGCCGAATCTGTGTGGCTCTGTCTATTATAGTCAGTCAATTAGTCGGTTGTTGTAGACAGTCAGTCAATTAGTCGGTCGTTGTAGCAATCAGTAAACAGTCTGTCGTTCAGTTTGTCTTCCGGTCATGTAGCCTGTCTTCCGATCTCCGAGTCTTGAATTACTCTGGAAACAGTCGTTCAGCCAGCCAGCCAGCCAGCCCGTCAGTCTCTCTGTCTTTTTAGTCTCCTGGCGTTTTAGTGTGCCAGTCAAGATGTGCCAGCCAGTCAGTTGTATTCGTCTCTCCTTTCCCCGCTGCCCGCGCATCCTCAGCTCTCACCGGAATGGCGGGCGGGCCGCCTGGCGGCTTTGGCGGGCCATGCGGGCGCGATGGGCGGCACCGAGCACCTGCGGGTTTTCGGAGCGGGCTGCCGTGCTGGCCGTGGTGGCCCGTGCGCGGACCCTCCTTTCCGGGCCCTCGCGGGGCCTCCTCTCTGGGCCTTCTCTGGCCGGCTTGCCCACGCGCTCGGGCCGCTTTCGTTCGCGGATGTTGGCCAGACCCAGCCGCTCAAAGAGGCCCCGCATGTACCGCGGCGGCTGGTTCAAGTTCGGCCCGGCCTCGGCCACACGTATGCGGGGGATCTGAGACGCCGGCGCGTCCACAAACGAGTCGGTGGAGTACGTTTCGTCGCGGGCCACCGCCACGCGCGGAGGCCGCTGAAGATGTTGAAGCCGTTGCTGGGGGGGTGGCTGGGGCTGTTGGAGAGGCCGTTGAGGCTGGAACGGCCGCTGCAATTGATGACGTTGAGGGCGCTGGGATTGAGGCTGCTGAAACCGCAGCAGCGGCTTCTGCGACGCCACGCTGTGCTGGAGCAGCCGGAGATGGGCGTTTCGGGCCCGCGCCTGGTGCACCTGCGCCCGGAGCGCCGCCACACGGGCCTCGCGCGGCAGCGTGTGGCCGCGGCGGGCGTACTGGTCACGCGTCGGGCAGCCCGGGAGGTTGTTGCAAAACATGGTTGTCCACAAGCCGTAGAGGAACGCGGCAAAAGACTCGTTGAAGCCGCCGCTGACGGCGGCGTGGATGGCCGCAAGCCGGGCTGTGTTGTGCAGTAGGCAGCTCACCGCGGCCGCGAGGTCAGCGAGCTGTGCGGCGACGGCGGGCGCCTCGAGCGGGAGCTCCAGGTGGGGGAAGTGTGTTTCTGGCGCCGCGGGGCCTGTGAGCGCCCGCCAGACGCCGGAGGAGCGGTGCAGCCTGCGGCGGAGGGCCAGCGTGGCCGCAGGCACGGGCGGGCGGGCCGGCTCGGTCGGAGCGGCCGCGGGCGGCGTGCGCGGAGAGGACATGGAGTATGTTTTAGTTTTAGTAGTTGATTCGTGTTGATGTTTACCTTTTGTGCGCGCGTGCACCCGTGCCTCCGGCGGCATCGGAGGATGGAGCCACTAGACCGAAAGCGACGATGGGCACAGGAAGAAAAGAGGCACGGGGGAAAAAAAGGCACGGGAGGAAAAGACAGCAACGCGGAGCGGCGCCGTGTGCCGCTACTCGTCGGTTCCAATAATCTCCTGCCACGTCTTGCCCTCCTCGCGCAACAAGCCCGCAAGCTCGTCCCGGATCTTGGCAGGCAAGCCCGGGCCCTGGTAGGCAAACGCGGTGTAGAGCTGGACGAACGTGGCGCCGGCCTTGCCAAACTCCAACGCGTCGCGGCCCGACGCAATGCCGCCGCAGCCCACCAACACCAAGCCCGAGTCCCGCGTGTGCTTGCGCAACGTGCGCAACGCCTGCAACGCCAACGGCTTGAGCGGCTTCCCCAGCAAGCCGCCGGTCTGGTGCACGAGGCCTGCGTCCGCGGTGCGGAGGCCCGCCGGGCGCAGCACGGTGGTGTTGGAGATGACAATGCCGTCGACGCGGGCGGCCTTGGCCGCGCCGGCGATCGACGCAATCTCGGGCTCCGTCAAGTCCGGCGCCACCTTGACCATCACGGGCGGGCGGCGGCCGAGCTTGTTGGCGCCCACGGCGTCCCGCTCCCGCACCACGTGCGTCAACAACGCCGTGAGCCGCTCCTCGCTCTGCAAGTCCCGGAGCCCGGGCGTGTTGGGCGACGACACGTTGACAATCAACACGTCCGCGTAGGGGCCGAGCCGCCGCACGCCCTTGACGTAGTCCGCCACCTCGTCGCCGGTCTTGTTCTTGCCGAGGTTGACGCCCACGAGCTTGCCGCTGCGGAACGCGTTGGAGCCGCTGTCGGGCGTCACCTGCGCGAGGAACCGCTTGGCCAACGTCGCCACCACGCTGAAGTGGCCCGTGGAGTTGAACCCGTACCGGTTGATCACCGCGTCGTCCCGCGGCAAGCGGAAGAACCGCGGCTGCGGGTTGCCCGGCTGTGGCTCCGGCGTCACCGACCCAATTTCCACGTACGAAAAGCCCACGTCGAGCAACGCGTCGATGGCCTCGCCGTCCTTGTCCAAGCCGGCCGCGAGCCCGATGGGCGACTTCAATTGCGTGCCAAAAACGCTGACGCCGAGCAACGGCGCAAGCTCGTCTTCCACGCGGCGGTCCTCCGCCGTCAACAGCGGCGCGAGCCCGTACTTCATGAGCTCGATGCCGAGGCGGTGGCCGCCCTCCGCCGACGTGAACGTGCGGATCAAGGGGCAGAAAACGTACTCGTGCACGGCGGCACGGGCGTCAAGCACGTAGACGCCTGCGGCGGCGGCGGCGGCGGCGAGGGCGACCGCGGCGACTGGTCGCGGCACCACGGCCATCTGCTGCACGCGGCGCGGGCCAACTGGCGGGCGCTGGGGCCGTATTTTTCTCCACATGGTGATGGCGGGCCAACCAGCGCCCGCCGTGGCCATGTGTGGTGCGGTTTTGTGGTGCACGGGTGTGTGTGTGGTGCACGGGCCGCCGGGCGCGATGCGCACCTCATCTCCATCTTTTCACCTTTCCACAACCTCCCCATCTCCCCTCCCCTTCTCCATGGCTTCCCGGTACGAGCGCGACAAGGAGCGCTTCCCGCTGAAGGTGCTGAAGGCCAAGTCTAAGCGCATGCAAAGAGGCACGCGCAAGGTCGACCAGGACTACAAGCAGTTTGTCCAGGCAGCAGCAGCCACCGATGCGTTGTTGCAGGAGGACGCCGGTTTCTTGGAGGCCGACGGCCCCATGGAGCAAACGCACAAGTTCAAGCAGGAGGACATCGCGGCCGCGGTGGACGTCGGCTCGGCCCGCAAGAAAATCGACTTGCAGCTCCGGGAGTTCGGCCCGTACACGCTTGACTTCTCCCGAAACGGGCGTCACTTGTTGCTCGGCGGCCGCAAGGGCCACGTCGCGTCCATGGACTGGCGCACGGGCGCCCTCGGCTGCGAGCTCTTCCTCAACGAGACCGTGCACGCGGTCCAGTACTTCCACACCAACCAGTACTTCGCCGTGGCCCAGAAACGGTACACGTACATCTATGACCAGAGCGGCGCGGAGATCCACCGCTTGAAGGACCACGTGGAAAACACCCACTTGGACTTCTTGCCCTACCACTTCCTCCTCGTGGGCGCGGGCTACCAGGGCGTGTTGCGCTTCCACGACGTGTCCACCGGAGCGCTCGTCAGCTCGCTCCGAACCAAGATGGGGCCCACGCAGGCCATGGCCCAGAACCCCTGGAACGCCGTGATGCACTTGGGCCACGGCAACGGCACGGTCTCGTTGTGGAGCCCCACGTCGCACGAGCCGTTGGTCAAGTTGCAGTCCAACAGAGGGCCCGTGCGGGACCTTGCCGTGGACAGAGAGGGCCGGTACATGGCGGTGGCCGGGTCCGACAAGTGCATCAAGCTCTGGGACGTGCGCAAGTTTGGCGAGGTGGCCACGCTCCGCGTGCCCACGCCGGCGCGGTCCGTGGTCATCTCGGACAACGGCTTGTTGACCGCCGCGTGGGGGCCCAACATCACCGTGTGGAAGGACGCGTTCAAGACGCTGGCCGGCGCCGACACGCCGGAAAACGGCCACGCGCCGCCCAAGCCGTACATGACGCACATGAAGCCCAGCACGCGCATCGAGAAGATCAAGTACGTGCCGTTTGAGGACGTGTTGGGCTTCGGCCACTCGGCCGGCATGTCCACCATGCTTGTGCCCGGCGCCGGAGAGGCCAACTTCGACGCCATGGAAATCAACCCGTACGAGTCCACGAAACAGCGCCAGGAGGCCGAGGTGCGCAGCTTGCTCAACAAGTTGGCGCCCGACACCATCGCGTTGGACCCCACGTTCATCGGAACCGTCGACAAGAACGCCCGCCATGTGCGCTTGACGCCGGCGGAGCGGGAGGCCGAGCAAAACAGCCGCCCCGCTGCCGCCGCGGCCACGGGGCTGGGCTCCACGAAAAAGCACTTGCAGAACGAGAAGAACAACGTCATGGACGCACGGAAGATGCGCATCGAGCGCAACTTGCGCATGGAGGAGGAGCGCAAGGAGCGCTTGCGGATGAAGGAGATGGGCGTGCCCGACGAGAAGGACGAGTTGGGCCCTGCGCTTGGCCGGTTTGTGTGAGGCCCCTCTTGCGGCCGCAAGCCGGCGGCTTGAGCTTCCGGCTGGGCTGTGCTTCTGCCTGGCTTGTTGCAGCTTCACATCAGTCTCTGGAGCTCTGCAGCTCTGCTTGCTTCGCTTTCTTCGCTTTCTTCGCTTTCTTCGCTTTCTTCGCTTTCTTCGCTTGCTTCGCTTCCTTCGCTGCGGTCAGCCCCGCCACGCCGCCTCCATGAGCGCCAAGTCCCAGTGCAAAAGAAGGGCCTCGTCCTGCCACCGCCCCGCCGCGTGCTGCTGCTCGGCTTGCCGGAGCCGCTCGTTGTCGCTCTTCATCTGCTCGTATTCCTCCCGCAACTGCGCCATCTGCTGCTCCCACCGGGCCGACTCGCATGCGTTGATCACGCCCCACTGCCGGTCCTTTTCTTGCATCTGCGCCAACACCAAGTCCTCGGCCACGTGCTCGTCGATGGTCTCCTCCAAGTACGTGGCCAACGCGTCCCGGTGGTGGTCTCGGAGCGTGCGCAAGCCCTCCTTGGCCTTCTTGTTGTTGGAGCACGTCTGCATCGCTATGCGGACCACCAACTCAACCACAAGTGTCATTTGCTCGCGGTCGCCAAACAACGCGAGTCTCTCCAAGTTGAGCCGCCGGTAGATCGTGGCCATGCGGCTCAAGACGACGCTGTTGCGTGCTCGTCCCCGCGCCTCCGAAAGGTGGCAGAGAATCGTCTCTTTCAACGCCGTGCTCTGGTCCGCAAGACCCTCGGTGACTTGCCACGTCCGCCATCGCTTGTGTGGCACCTCCACCACGCATGGAAGGCCGTATTCGAAGGCCCCAGCGGTTTCGATCCCGAGAAGCTGCTCGAGAATATGCTGTGTGGTGGCCAACGTGGTGATCTCCTTTTCCGAAACGACTTTCTCCTCGAATGCTGACAAGAACGCGAGCCCGGCCTTCAAGAACTGCGCCGAATGCAAGGCCAGTGGCATTTGCGATGATGATAGACTCAATCGTAACGACAGTTAACAGACGCTGGTGTAGCCTCGTTTTGTAATGTAATTGCTTTGTACTTGTACTTGCGTTGATGCAGTTCTCACTTTGACGCTTTCTGCTTCTGTTCCTCGTTTGTGCTGGTTTGGCTTCTCTTGCCGTTGATTTATTCGGTGCCTGCTTGATAAGTATGCGGGTGTGCCACAGAGGCCACCCGCGAGTCTACGGCCACAGACACATCTGTGGAGCATGAAAATAATAGATATCTATATGATGGTGCAAGAAGTGAAGTATAAATGAGCCCAAGACCTGTATCCGACCAGTCTGAGGGTATAGATCCAGTGCAGAATCCACTGTGTAGCGTGAATCCCTGTGAAAATCCACGGTGAGAATCCACTGAAAATCCACTGCGAAGAATTCACTAGAATCCACTGTAAGAAATCCACTGTGAAGAATTCACTGTAAAGAATCCACTGTCATTCATCCACTGTGAAGAATCCACTGTCATTCATCCACTGTGGATTCACTCTGTTGTCATGGATCTGTGATCCACTGTGTTGTCATAACTTATGCTGGCATTGGTCCCACAACTCCGGGCAACCAGAACTAGTGCGACGTTCTGGCCGACATAGAGTAATGGGAGTAGTCGACGGTGATGAGATCATTCAATATCGAGCCGGGGTTGTTGTTGATGCTGTTGTGAATGCTGTGGAGCGCCTCCATTTCGGCCCTGACGAACTCCACGACCGAGCCGAACGCCCCGTCCGACACGGCATTGTGCGACTCGGCCTTTTCCAAAAGCCCCAACTCTTCCACGGACTTGAGCCACTCAATGGACTTTTCCGTGGGAGGCGTGCCGCTGGTGGCGTCTTCTGTGTGGGCAGGCTCGGCGCTCATTATGCTCTTGTGGTGGTTCAACACAATGAGCCACAGGTTGGCAATCTGCTCGTACGCCATTTGCTTCGTGTACTGATACTCCTTGTTGCTGAAGTTGGGGATCTCGTGTAGCATGGCGGTGATGGTGTGTATCAAGTGGCAGGACTTCTCCAAGGAGCTCTCCACCGGCGGGAGCAAGTCGAGGATGAAGTCCGAGATACAGTTGAGGAACTCACTCAAGTATGGTTTGATGCGGATGTACGAGTAGTCGCTCTCAATGTCGCACTTGTATGGGAGGTGTGCTGTGATGGCCGCCGCCTTCTCCTTCAACAACTCCACGCTAGCCGTGACGGAGGGCGTGGGGGCAACTTTAGCGACCGTCTGGCCGATTTCCGGGTGATACGTCATCACCATCTGGAACAAGTTCTGGAGCGACTTGTGGTCCAACACCTCGACGAGCCGCGACAACGGCAACTTCTGCCCGCTTATCCGGGGGGTTTTGGACTTTTTGAAACGGCTGCTGGCTTGGGAAAAACGCCGGGAGGGAGGTGCGCTCGAGGCAGGCTTCTGGACGAAGCCGTCGTCGTCGCCACAGCGCTTTCTGCTGAGAGGTTTTGCTGACATCGTGTGCTGATGGGTTCTTTTTGAGAAAAAAATGGTTTGTGTTCGGCTTTATGGAGTGGGGTTTGGGAAAAACTAGGCACGAACCTATGCCAGGTGAAGACCAGTGCGAAACCCGGTTATGTACAATACAAAATGAGTGTGTGCGAGCCGCCCGTCGCAGAAGTGCACAGAGGACGTGTGGCAAAAGTAAATGGCCTTGAGTTAGAGGCGGCATGGCACGTTTATATGGTGAGGATGGCTGCAGAAACGTGAAACAGTACGGCGTCACGCGGGCTGTGCCAGCCTGCAATGGCGTGCGTCGTGTTTCAGGCCGTGTCAGACCCGCACACCAGCGGGCCGGAGGCACGCCGGGCAGCGATCGGGCCGGCGATCCACGATTGTTCCTTTCCACGCTCCCGAGCGCCGCTGGAACGAAAAACGCTGGCGCATAGGCTTACAATCACGTGGGCCTTTTTTGGCTTTGGCTTTGGCTTTGGCTTTGCCGTTCGTCTCTTGGATTTTGGGGGCTTCTGGCCGTTGCAGTGTCGCAGGGTAGTCCCTCAGTAGTCGTTGTTTTCGATCCGTAGCGCATCAGTAGTAGTCGTTACTTTCGAACTCGCTGTCGCTGGCAAAAGAGACGTCGCTCTGGCTGAGCGCATCGTAGTCGGCCTCGTTGAGACCAACGTATCTGTTTCTTTTTAACTCAACCTCGTCGTCCGAGCCCTTGTCTTCCTCGTCAGTGATGTTGCCGGCGGCTGCGCTAGCACACGGGTCGTCGGAGTTTTCGATCTCCTCTTCCTTCTCCTCAAGCTCGATTTTGAGTTCGTGAATGATGTCGAAGCACTCCGCCAAGAGCGCGTTGAGCGTGCCCTGGCCCTCGGGCACCTGGTTGTTGACGATGAACTTGCCGTCGTGGCGGAGGTTATCTAGCGACGCCAATTTGAACTGGAACGGGTAGAGCTCGCGGAGATTGTTGAGCCCATCGACACGCTTGATCTCCATCAAACACCTCCGCACCGTGGAGAGCTGGTTGTGGATGGGTTGCAAAGACTCAGAAACCGGCTCCGAGCTTTCTAAAAGTTTGTACACCAACGAGTAGCATCTTCTGAGCAAGTAGAGCACGAGGAGCTGGCTCTTCTTCATCTTGGTGATGGCAGGCCCCGACTCGTGCTCGATCTCCTTGTTGAGCTTCGTGCGCTCCTCGTCAATCAGCTTCAACGACTTTTGGTATGTGTACAAGTCGGTTTCCCGCATGGTCCAGCGCCTCGTTATGAGCAAGTTGCTCAAGGTGCCCTTCAACGCAAGCAATTCGTCGTAGAGCTGCTTGAAGCGCGAAAGAATGTCGTTGGCGTGGGAGTCTTCCACGGAGAGATGCTCGAACCGGCTCGAGATGTCGTTGTCCTGCTGGATGTTCAAGTCGTAGAGCAAGTTGTTGCAGTCGTCAAGCAAGCCGTCAAGCACCGTCTGTGCCGCGCTCAAGTCCGTGTCGTCGGCGCTTTGGCTGGCGAACTTGCCCTGCGAGTCTCGGCGGGCCTCGATGTCCTTCAACGCCGCCAGCAACTCGTTCACCTTCTTGGTCAACGCGCTCTTATCCTCGGGCTTGCGCCCGTCGATGGTCAAGTAGTTGAAAAGCGCCTTGCGGATCGCGAGGAGCTTGCCGTACGTCGCCTCCAAGTCCTGCGGGATTTTCTTGAACTTCTTCTCGAGCTCCTCGTACACCTTCATGCACTTCGACCACTTGTTGCGCAATAAAAGCGTTTCCTCGCGCTTGTGGTTGAGTGTACCCTCGCCGAAGCCCTCGTTCTCGGCGCTGTCGGCTGCAATCTCCAAGTTGTCGTCCTCGGACCGCGAGATGATTTGCTCAATCTCGAGCAACCGCGACTTGATCGGCGTCAAGTCGTCGTCAGAGTACACCTGGCACTCTTTCAAATGCGTGAGGAGCTTGTACACTGTCAGCAAAGACGAGTATGTGGCAGGGGCAAACTTGATGAGGCCGCAGGTCATGAACGAAAGCGAAAGCAACTGCCACACGTCGTCGATTAAGAGATCGACGGCGTTGGGCACGTTGAGCGTCATGCCCTTCAACTCCTCGTCCTTGCGCACAATCAGGAGCTCGTGCACATCTTTGAGGAATTGATCGTAAATTTTGTACACTTGCTGGGAGCTGATGTAGGCTGTTCTGTTGTTTTTGAGGTCGGAGAGCGTGGAGTATGTCTTTGTAAACGCCTCATTGAGCGGTTTTTCGTAGGCGGGGACGGACTTCGACATGGGTCCAAAAAGATTGTGGCGGGGGCAGGGAAAGAAGACCTTGAAGGAGGAGCATGGGGAAACGAGGACCAACCTTATTTGGAGCGTGCACCCGTGCATCTTTGGTGTACGGGTGTGTTGCCTCGTGGTCTACACTGCGCACGGCGGCGCCTACGGTGCCGGAGCTTGCGTGGTATCGTGATAACATAATGTATTTACGGGTTGGCCACCCCTAGAATCTTCCGGGAGTAGTCCGCCTCGTCGGCGAGAGAGCCTTCCGAGAGTCGCCTGCGGCCCATCATGGCGGGGTTGAGGCGTGGGTCTGTGAGCTTGTTCGAGGACATGTTGCTGGCACGCTTCAGGGCCATATCGTCGGACGGGTGGACAAACGGGTTCGCCATCGGCATGTCAAACACAGAGTTGAACTTCTTGGACTTCTGGCGGGGGAGCGCGGTGTCGGCGGCGCCTTTTTTGTAGAACTCCTCGTCGTCATCGTCATCGCCCGAGTTTCTGCGGCGGATGAAGAAGAAAATGACGGCAACGATGATGGCAAGGCCCGCGAGTCCACCGACGACACCGCCAACAATTGGTCCTACGTTCAGCTTCTTGCTCTCCTTGTGCGAAGAAGGGCTCGAGCTGGACGAGGATGCTGCCGACGTTGACGACGACAGCGCGGTTTGGGTCACCGTCTTGTGCTCCACCGAGCCGGATGAGCTTGCAGACGTGGTGGACGAGTCCAAGGTGCTGCTGCTTGGCGACGCTGTGGTGGCGCTCTTGGTGGATGCCTCGGCGGAGGTCTTGCTGCTCGTCAGCGTCAGCAGGGTCAGCAGTGGCAGCAGTGGCAGCAGCAGCGGCAGCAGCAGAGATGTTGAGCTGGTGTCAGCAGTTCCAGAAGCTTGGGACGTGGTGGCAGAAGCAGTGTCGGACGTGTCGCCCAGATATAGGTTGTTCAGAAACACCGTGTAGGCATCCGTTCCACCGCAGTTCACGGAGCCGAAGCCGTTGCAGACAACATTACAGCTGGAAGTGCTTGTTTCATCGCTCAGCGATGGCATGGATGACAAGCAGTAGCAGTACCCACCATTCTTCATGGCGACGTAGGGGTAGTCTGAGCCGCAATCTCCGGAGCAACTGTCTTGCGTTCCCCACTTCGAGTAGCCTTTGGAATTAGATGTGTCAACCAGCGAGTAACACCCAAGATCGGCAGCCACGAATGGCGCGAGAAGAGAACATAAGGCCAATAACAGGCAGAATTTGAAAAGAGGCAGCATGGGACGCGTTTGTTGGGGGTGGTGATTCGAAAAAATGAAAAATCGAGGAATGCAAGTGGAAGGGGAGAGCCAGATTCACGCTGACAGAGAAAGACGCGAAAGCTGAGGTTGGTGGAGCTCCGAGGTATCGAGGAGAGTCGGGCGACAAGGAAAGCCAGAGTCGGCAGGGAGAGCCCGAGGACGACGTTTATTTATCGAAATCACCGATCTGAAAGACCGTTTCGAGTGGAAATTTTTTGGCCGTCGAAAGAGGGAAATAGCAGCCTAAACCGGTGGATGGGATCAGACGACAGCGAGCTGGATCAAGTAGAGGCGTTGGTCGGCTGGCGGCGTGGCGCTTGTGGGCGGGCAGGCGAGATAAACGGGCAAATTAGAACACCAAACGAGGCGGAATTCTGTCCCGGTAAAACCAACAGTATTGGACGAAAGGCAGGAGGGAAAGCGACTGAGGGATCGAGTGGGTGTGCCGACCGATGGAACCTTCGGGTTCGGAAATGGACGAGGTGGTGGTATAAAAGGAGAACACGAAAGACAAGAAAAAAAAAAGAAAAATTGAACCGAGCCAAGTGGTCCTGGACAGAAGCTTTTTCCATCTTGAAGGTACAACAGCCATGCGGGAAGCGTGGAAACGCGCGCCTGCCATGCACGAGAAGGGCGTGGGGCGCCTGTATGCCCTCGGCGGATATGCACCGGCGCGGACAATGGCCGTATTTGCACCACGTCGAGCGATTTCCTGGATTGCAGCCAAATCTGGCGAAACCCCGTTTTTTTTTTTTTGCCCCGGCTGCTTTCGCCCCACGCCACCCGTTTTGTTTCGTCCTGCCTGACTGGAAAGCTGGAGCGGTGATCGCCACTGGAGCAGTGGCCACCGTGGCCGCCGTGGCCGCCGTCGGGGGCCCGGCACTTGCATGGCCTCCACCGTCGACATTGGCCTCCAAGCGCCTCTTGAAAATGGCCAGAGAGCCAGCTGTGGAAGCCCCCTACGCCTTGTGGATGCGGCAGCCAAATCTAGCCCGTCTGATGGCCGTTAGAGGAGGGTATATACCGGGACAAATGTGGAAAGCTAATGGCGCGAGGCGTCGCGGGCCTGGACGGCTTGGGCGGCACAGCCGGCCAATCGCCCTGGCAGGAACGGAGATATGGGACTTGCAACTCCGGGGTTGATTGGGCTACGATTTTGTTGCCTTTATATCGATTTTTGGCTGCGTAAGTGCTGTTGATGCTGCCATGTGCTTTCATGCGATGCTCACATGGCCAAGCACCATCGGTGCAGTTGTGAAACAAAGCTGAAGCGTTGGATCCTGGCGCTTGGTCATGCACTGCGAGTGCAGGCGCTTCGCCCTCCCCCTGGTCTAGACCAGCGCGCTTCGCGCGGGCGCGCCGCTCACCAAACACGCGACGCATCAGCCCCAAAACGGGCGCAAGCGTTGCTCACGTGCGCGGGGACGCCGTGCCTCTGGTTTTCTCGCGCCCCCGTCAAAGTGCGGTCACGTGACGACAGCCGGCCGGCCCAGCCGCGACTTCCGCCGTGTCTCTGGGGTTGTGTGTGGAGTTGGGTGGATGTGACTTCCGGTTCTTGGCGTGTGTTTTTGGCTCTCTTTGTCTTTGTCTCTTGTTTTTGTTTTGGCTCCTGGCTCTTGGCTTTTGTGTTGTTTCTGGCTCACTGGCGATCGTGAATGTGGCCCTGTTGGCCGCTAAGCGAGCACCCCCATCCAGCGGAGAATTGTGTGGCTGATGACAAGAGTGCTCAACACCAATGCGAACCAGAAGTCCCCGCCCAAGGACTTTTTTGGTTGAGGCGCCGTCACTGGCGGCGGAAGCCCGTCTTTTTCATTTGGCGTCGCTGAGCGATGATTTGCAGCGGGCACAGGCAGCCTTTTCTTCTCCACCTGTTCCTTTTCCACGTGTTCCTTTTCCGCCTGTTCAGTTTCCATCGGCTCCTTTTGCAATTCTTTCTCTTCCGATTTGAACCGTTCGCTCGTGCGGCTCGCAGCCCGGACACTTTTCGGGTAAAAAGCAACGCACATCGGTGCCGTTCATGTCACGATAACCGTGCGCTCATGATAGCGGTTGTGCGAGGCACAAAACACTTTCCATTACATCTGGCTACTGACCATCTGGCTACTGACATTCTCGGGGCAATTCTCAAGTTATGCATCTATAGCACGGCAGGCGCCGGCGCAGTTATATTACAATTCGGGGAGTTACTTGCCAACAGTCTCCCAGGCCCCATCCTGGACTGAAAGGTCGGCAACTTGTTTCTCAAGACCAGACTCAGGCGCGGTCTCGGTCTCGGCTTTGGTGGGCTCAGCAGCCTCCTCTTCGCTGTCGTCGTCGAGCGATAACACGTTGAAAGAAGACTTTTGTGGCTTGGCCTGCTCCTTGGTGTCCTTGGTGCTGGCGCCGGCAGCAGCGGTGTTGGCGCCGGCAGAGGCGTTGCGAGGTGCTCTTGGAGGCAAGGCCTGGCCTCTCTTCCAGTCAAACTCGGGCTCGTCCTTCTTCTTGAACGAGCCGCTTCTGGCAGAGTTCCACTCGCCGTCCCTTCTTGGGGCACGCTCCTTTGGAGGCAAAGGGGCGCTGGCTCTGGCCGAGCCCCAGTCGAGCTCAGGCTCGTCTCTTCTGGGCCTTCTCTCTCTGGGAGGCATGGGGGCGGCGGAGCCTCTGGCTGCACCCCAGTCGAGCTCAGGCTCGTCGTCTCTTCTTCTGGGAGGTCTGTCGCCTCTCTCTCTTTGTCTGTTCACAGGGCCGCTGGATCTGGCTGCGCCCCAGTCCAAGTCAACCTCCTCCCTTCTCTCGCGGTCCCGGCCAACAGGACCGGTTCTGGCGGATCTCCAGTCGACGTCGAAGACGTCCTGCTTCTGCGGAGCGGCAACATTGACGAAGATTTTTCTGCCGTTGAACTCGGACATGGTCAAGTTCAAGGCCTCCTCCAAAAACTCTCTTTGCGTGAACGTGATGAACGCAAATCCCTTGATTCTGCCGGACAAGTTGTCCATTGGCAAGCTGACGTCCTCGACAATGTCGTGTGCTTGCAATCTGTCCTCGAAGAAACGGGACAAGGCGCCCTCAGACGCCTCATATGGCAAGTTGGCCACTCTGGCTCTGTATGGAGGAGCATCTGGAACGGGGTACTCCACTCTCTCTCTTCTCTCGAAGTCGCCGCCGCTGGCCTCGGGACGGTAGCCGCTCGAAACTGGAGCAGCGGTGGTCGAGGTGGGAACACCGATGGAAGACATGTCAACCTCCTCGTCGGCCCAAGCACCGAACGAGTCGTCGGTCAAGAAGGCCCCGAGGTCCATCTTCTTTTGGTTTTTCTTTGGTGCTGCGATGTTAGTACGGTGACGGAGGACTGGCTGGATTTGCCCATGTCTTGGCAGGGCAAAAGGAGTGTGCTGGTGGGCCAAAAAAACACGGAAAAGGGCACGCGGGTACACTCTCGGTGGTGGCGGACGAGCCTATGGTGGATTCGGTTGGCACATACCCATGTTGCAAGGTTGTTTACTGGAAAACTAGGGTGGGTGGGAAAATTTTTAATTTTTGGAAATTTTTACGGAGTTTTTCTGATGCTCATTTCGCGCTTCCGGCCCCAGGCGGCGGCGGGTCACCGACCCCAAGAGCAAAAAACAGCCGGAACACAACAGGCAGCGAATTGGTTGGTAAAGCGTGAATGTGCATTGGAGGCGGTGCTGGGCAAATTAGCGGCGGCGTTTCTGTGTTTCGGCCGGCCTCTGGTATTTACGTGTGGCGAGATCGCGGCGCTGGCGGTAGGCGGCGAGCCGCTCGGTTCGCGGTGCGGCGCCCGCTATGCTGGAACGGGCTGATCCAGTGATCGCCTTTCTGACTGTTGTTTGACCAGAGGAATCCGACCCAGTTAGCCGGGAGCATGCAGACCTCAAGCCTGCTTTAGGAATGCCCCGAATGTCATTGTGAAAGCTCGCTGGCCAACGGGTCACAACGCTATGCTCTGCGCTCCACAGACTCGCGCCGGGCCTCGCCAATGTCCCAGGTTTCCTGGGCATTCTCGTAGGCTGTGGAGGCGGGTGAGATGGGATGCAGCATGTGCGCAGACGCCGGTCTTTGGATGGACGTCATTTCCAAGTTTTGGGCGGCGGGAGCCAGGAGATCGAGTTCGCTGGTGGCCGCTTGCGGACTTGACTCCGGGTGTGTTTCGGCAGTGGCGGCGCTGCGCTCGCGATACAACTGGAGCACGGCCCAGTAGAAGAAGTCGTTTTTCGAGATGCCCATGAGTCTCCAGAAGATTATCTTGAACACACGGCCGTACTTGCGTTTGGCCAATTCCCGCGCGCGGGCCTCGAGCTCCCAGTCGGGGAACTCCTCGAGAATCACTCTGACACGCTCGGAGATCGGCACGAGGTCATTCAAGAGCGTCTGGATGTTGGGGTCCGAGCGGATCGTGTCGAAGTTGAGGTCCTCAAGGGACATGAAGTCGTCTTCGTCGTCGCGGTGGGCGTTTTCGCTTGGTGGCTCAGCCGGCGCTTCCAGGCGGGCGTTTGGGGTGCTGCCATCAGGTGGATGCGTGCCATCAGGTGAGTTTCTCGTGCCATCAGGTGGATTGCTCGTGCCATCAGGTTGTTCTTCATTATGGTGTTGCGTGCCAGGATTATCATTATCGTTGGGGGTGTCGGGGGAACCGGCGGGGTTTTCGATGCGGGGATTGGATTCTTCGGCCGGCTCAACAGAGTCGGGCCCGTCACGCTCCCCGATGTCGCCGCCGGCGCCTGGCGTGCTGTGGTGCTCCATGTAGTAGTCACGCTTGCAAATGGGGCAGCAGGCCCTGCGGCGTGTCAACCACGGGTCCACACACTCGGCGTGGAAAACGTGGCCACACATGAGACCACGCACGACATCGTCCAGCTCGTAGATCTCGAGACAAATGGAGCACGAGCCGGAGTCAAAGTGCAACTCGGCCTTGGTGTGCTTCAGCGCATCCTGCGAGTCGCTGGAGTCCGCCGAGTCCGCGGAATGTGCGCAGTTTGCCACGGGCACGGCACCGTCGGACAGCGAGTCGTCCAGATGGTCGCCAAGCTCCACCACGTCAAACCCGTCGTGGTGTTGGCGTGAGGGCGCCAACGCAGGGTCCACGGCAGAAGCGGCGCCGGATCCGGCCACGGAAACTGCCACAGATGCCGCGTCCGACGCGGTGGTTGCCGGCGACAAGTCGCCGCGGTTGAGCCAGTCAGCGTAGAGACAGCGGGGCGCCAACAGCTCGACCTCTTGCGGCGTGAGCTTCTTCATTTTGGAGAAGCGGCCGCGTCTGCGTCTTCTGCGGCGGCGGCGGCCCAGCGAGGTCAAGAGCCGCCGCTCCAAAAAGTCGTCGCGGACAAAGTGATGTGAGCGGATGTACCGCAAGTGCTCCTGGATCTCGCGGTCGGTGTATGCGATGGCGTTGTGGGTGCCCGTTTGCGGCGTGAAAAGGAAGCCTCGGCTAGTCGCCATGTACATGTTGAGGCCGTAGCGGGCTCGCAAAAAGTAGCGGGCTGTAAAAAAGATGAACAAGAAGGCGATGGCCACGCCCACGGCCATGGCAAGGAAAAAGAGCACCGTGGACGGCGTGTTGCCGACAAAGCCGGCGGAGGCGGTGATATCGGCCAGCTGAGACGTGGCGGCTGGCGGCGCAGATGAGGACGAGCCTACGGTGGTCTCTACCGCATTTGTGGTCATCATTTAAGGGGTGGTGGGCGCCGATCACACGGGTATTAGGAGGTGGCGGATGAGCCGTGTGGGGGCGAGAAGAGGCGGGCGAAGCGCGGATGAAACAGCGGTGGAACAGAAGTGAAACGTGGCTAAGGTGAAACAAGCCGGTTGCTGGAAGAAGTGAAGGGCGCACGCGGTACGGCGGATGGAGTGACAGAGGGCAAGTGGACGGGTGGAAGAAGTTGGCGGAAACGAGGAATGGCGGGGCAGGTGTAGGAAAATGAGACGACCGGGCGCACGCCGCAGGCAGCGTGATGCACGGCAAACCGGGGGGCGGTGAGACCGGGGCCGGAACTCACGGATGGAGCGGCCTGGTGCCAAGCTCCGGCTGAGGCTGGGCGCCGAGATGCCAAAAGTCCGAGGGCCCGAAGAGACTACGGTTGTGTTTTCGTGTTTTTTTTTTTTTTTTTTTTTTTTGTGGACGCCTCTGGGCGTTTTGGTGCTTGGCACTTTTCGTTCTTGATCTCGAAACTCGCAACCAAGTGGGGTGACCCGGGAATGTTTCGGCGAGGTTTCACGCCGGATCTACAAATATGGCTCAGGTGTTTCAGGTGTGTTCGAGATGACGAATGTTTTGCGTGTCTCAGCTGTTTCGGGCCACTCAGAATTGCCGTTTCTGACGTTTCAGGCGGTTTGGGCGTTTCAGTCTGTTCCAGGCGCTTTGAGCGCCTTGCCCCAGTGGGGCGGGCACAGCGGGGTGCAGCCGCGTGGCGGCGCTGGAAGCATGATGACGAGAACATTTTTCAGGGTCTGCAACAAATGAAATCGAGCGCAAAAAAAAGTAAGCAGACTAAGACTGGCATTTGGCGAGGCTGAAACAGGCCTGAAACAAGCCTGAGTCAAGCCTGAGACAAACTCACCAACACCCATCGTTCGTCGCTCTTCGCTCACCGCCCACCACTCAATGTTCGCCGCAACCACATGCGGCCTACAGGTATCTCATATCTCGTTATTTGTATATTGACTCCTCTACAGAATCAGCCAAAACCAAACAAAAAGCTTAAGCGCCCTTAGGAGCCTCCTTGAAGGAAGTGGCAGCCTCCTCACCCATGGCAGCGATGATGGAGATGATCAAGTCCTTACCGTCGTCGAACTCGGATTGGATCTTGTCACCCAACTCACCCTCTGGGATCTTGACGTCGTCCTTGGTGTCACCGTCGTTGGTCATCAAAGACAAGAAACCATCGTCAATGTCCAACAATTGGTACTCGGATCTGATGACGTTTGGCACCTCCATGTTGTGGGTGGATGGAGACAAGTCCTCCAACTTCTTACCAGTGAAGATGTCGGTGGCAACCAAGTGGACCTTGGCGTGACCGTGCTTACCGGTCTTGGAGGTAGACATGTCAACAATCTTACATGGTCTGCCCTTGATGACAACGTGACCGTTCTTTCTCAAAGCAGAACATTGCATTGGGAAGGTCAAAGCGGCACCGGCATCGGCGGTCTCAAAGGTGTGCTGCTTGTGTTAGTTTTGTGTACTGTCAACGGTGAATCCGTGAGCCTCCTTGCGGGGCGTTGTCAGCTGCCGTCGATCGCCAGTAATCGCCGCCAGTCACAAATCGCCACTAGCTGCTTTGAGTGGCTGCTTTTTGGCGCCTCAAGCTTGCTTGGCTGCTGCATGAAAACGCCCACTGGGGTCTTTTTCCAGTCTCGAGCCACGTCCGCTGTGTCACCTGCTATTCGGCCGTTCCAAGCCTCAAAGCAACACTTGGGTGTTGTGAAGGTATTGGTTGCTGTTCCAGCGGTGCGATGGCCTCACGTTTCCCTGTTTTCATATACATACTTCTTCTTCAGCCATATTTACGTGTTGGGGATGTGGAAGAAAAAAGAAGAAGGGAAAAAAAAATCTTGTGCTTTTTCGCGAAGCGTCGGTGGATGCGCGAGGGCGCCATCACGCGAAGGCTGGGGTAAAGTCGACAACTAATGCCGTCTTTTCTGCCGTCACAATCCAGGGAAATTACTGTGCTTGGCAACACTGCTTCTTTTTCTCAGTTTGTGATCAATTCCTTTTTCAGATTCGCTCAATCTCGCCTCTGTGGCCCCTTCTGCCTCCAAACCGCAATTCCCATTCGTGGGTTACCCGCCCGCGCCTTACACTGGGTTTTGGCCTTTTCGAAGGTCGTGTGCGCCCGATTTGGTGTGCACACATCCGCAGGGTAGTTTCGCACCCTGGTTGCTGGTGTACGGGCCACCTAGATACATACAGGCTCGATGTGACTACTATTGTCTAAATTTCCAGATACTATTGTCTAGATTTCCAGATTGGCGCTTCCTTCTCTTATTCGTACAATTTTCCATGCAATCTCTTCGGAGTCTTCAGCATGACCTCTTTGGCTGCCGATCGGTCTGCCTGTCGGCGTTGAGGGTGTGTTCGTATTAGACCGAAAGATACGTAGACCGGCTCCGAGAGAGCCTATTCAAACATGACGCTCCTCCTCCTATTCTCTTTCACATTGAGTCTTGTATGCCGCTTAGGCGAGACGGATGAGCCTGTGACGAGGGGCGTAGAAGCGCCGGTGATCACGCCATTAGTCCTCGCTTTTCCCCAGAAACTTGTCGCGTCCGTCGCTGCTTTCATCCGGAGCCTGGCTTCCGAGGCGTGATTGATTTCTGGAACTCTTCTCTTGTTTGAGGTCCTCGATCAAGTCCGACCACTTCTCCAACAACTCCTCGCACTTCTCGTGAAGCCTGAAGCTGTCGCGGTATTCGAGATCTTCGTCCTTCAATATGCACTTGATCACTTTGTGGATCTTGGTCTCTCGTAATAATTTGACTGTGACCGGAAAGTCTGCAAGCCTGTGGAGTATTATACGGGCTACCAGCAACTCGTCCACTGTTGGAGCAGGGAACTCTTTCGGGTTCTTGGGAGTCACGGGCTGGTTTCTTTGTATCAAAGATCTCTGGAGCTTGATACGACAAAGCCAGAGCTGATGCTGTCGATCTTGATCGGACATGACCTTGGGTGATGCAGATGCTGTTTTCTTTTTGGTAGCTTTCGGGGGCTCTTTGCTGCTTTCCTCGTCTGTTTCTTTGGACAGACCATCGGAGACTTCGCCTCGTAATCGCTTTCGATCCAGATTGCTTGTCTTCACTGCTTCACTTCTATTTCTCTTCTTTGTCGCATTTGACAGCTGATCGGATTGCTTGGCCTTTGCCGAACCGTTTTCGGAACTCTCCTCGTGCTCTTCGTCAGTCACGCTTTCGTCATTCGAATCTCGAGAATCTTTCTCTTCATCACTCATTGCTTGACTCTTCAGCCTCCTTCTGTTTGCTCTTCTGTTGGACCGTAGTCCGCGATTTTTGGTGTCTGCAGATCCATTGTCTGTGTCGCTCGGATTCGTAAACTTGTCGCCAATCTGACTTTGGCTATCCTCAATCTCATCATCTAGTTCATTGTCACTGTCGTTCTGGTCTTCCTTCGAGACATTGTCCTCGTCTTCGGCGGCCTCTTCCACGCCGACTTCATCTTCTTCATCTTCCTCCTGCCCGCCCTCATCTTCCAACTCCTCGTCCATATCATTGGTGTCAGATGCTTCGTTTATGTCTCCGAATAAGTCCTCCATGAACAGATCAAACTCTAAATTTTCGGCAGCAAAGAGTGCCTCAGCAACATTATTGGTGCGGGAAGACTTCTTTTTGGGCTTGGCCTTCAACTTGTCTTTTGGAATCTTGGACAATTTGGTCTGGAGCTTCTCAGCCAGTAAAGGCTCCAAAGACTTGTCGTTCATCCAGTTGTAGTCTCCATCCGGAATGAAGATGACGCAAGTATTCGTGGATTTCTTTTTGGCGTCCATGATCGCCGGCGGTATCATTTCTGGAGGCATCACGAACGATGGCCATGCGGGAAAGCCGGTCATTTTGGCCAACACCATTGTCTTGGGCTCAAAAGCCGTTTTGGAAGCTTTCTTGGGTGGCATGGCGGCGTGCAAGTCGATCCAATTGTAATTTACGCGAGACAAGCGCAAACAAGATTAGCCGTTGTGTGTTGAGTGACTCGGCTGGGAATGTGATGAATCAAATTACAGGAAAATGACTATCGTTCGGGGATTAGGCTCTGATGCAATTGGCCGATTTGAAAGAATGAGTCGGACAGAGCTCGAATAATGAGCAATGATAACAAATAAAGTGAGCGCAAGTTCACAGTCTAGCAATGTTGTTTGTAACCTCGCGGTGAGGATCTCGTATCAATGCACGTGGTTTTCACTGCTTCCAAGCTCTGCTTGCTGCTGTGTGCGGAACGAATGTTGTTGACGTATCAGCTCTGGACGAAGACCGAATGATGGAGTCCAAACAGTGAACGGAGAGCTGACGGGTCGCGCTCGCGGAAACGAGCATGGTAGTGCACGCTGTGGCCAGCCTGGGACACATAATCCCAATACGGTTTGCCGTCTAGTCTGGAACTCCCCGAAGACAGTCATTTGGGTTTCGGTTTCGGTTTCTTATGTGGTAAATCACCTTTCCAAGATCACCAAAGCAGCCGGGACGTCGCTGACTGACTTGGCCAGTGCGCTGTTGCTGGGGGCTCGGCTTCAAGGTCGAATAAGTGAAGCCCGTTTGCAATGCAGCATGCTCTGCTTGGTGAGCTTTGATATTAGTAAAAGGAAGCTTGCTTTGTGTCATGTATTTTTTGTTGCAGCTATAAACTTCGGCGGGAAGGTCTATTTATATAATGCAAGATACAAGGTGGCTGCGTCAGGCGCAGGTGTGCAATAATGCAGGGTGTGTTTCAGCCTGGGCCACAACAAGTCTATATAAATGACCCCACGATGCAAATGATTTTGATCTTTAATTTTCTCTTTCCTCTAGCGTTAACCGGCGCACACGCTGCACAGCTTCCAACTCCTGGGAGCCGCCGAGCTTCCGCACTGGCCTGCTGCATACTTTATCTCGCACACTACCTTTTTTTTATTTTCTCCCGCTCCTCACGATATTTATTTTTGCACCCATTGCGGTTGGTCTTTATAAGGACAAGAGTGCACTGGACATTGTCTAAACCGCTCTTTGTGTCCGGCAGCTCCATTAGCACCTACGAAAAGGCAAATCTATACACTCCCAAACGGGGCGGACCATCATAGTTTCATCCACAATGTTCTCGTCCGCCGAAAAGAGGACGTTTTCGCCCAAAGAACTCCCGACCCCGGAAGAGTTGACACGGGTTTTCAAACGCACAAAAACAGATCTCCATTCTACGCATCAGGTGCAAATGGACACACCAAATCCCGCCCTCCCGCCTGTGCCGGCGCCTGCTTACATCCATCACCAACCGGCATTACATAGCGTTCCCCAAGAAGCAATGCCTGTGCTCAGCGAGCCCTATACTCCGAGCGATTTGTTCAGTGATCTCGACGCTCGAGTATCGCGAGAGTCTCGGCATCAACTCTCCAGTTCTGTCAAATGCTTCCCTCCCCCTCACGCTCCCCTCGAGGTTTCGACGAAAAACCCAAAACCAACCGTCACCGTTCCTTTCATTTACCCCCCTTTACCTATCATCAAGCCTGACATCTTGACCGTCATGCCAAGTAATGACGGCAGTATTCCAGACAACCGAAAGAGCGCTGATGCGCTACCAATGGCATATCCAATCATGGCTCCACTTCCGTTTCCCTCCTCGAACCACTTACCATATCCCCTAGATGCATCACAGGCACCGCCCCTTCCGACAGATGTTTTCGACAACTGGATCGAAGCGGCCAATAAGTTACCACGGATCGACATGGTGGTCGCTAGTGCCGCAGGTTCCATCTACGATTTGCGGGCACACGCTGAAGCTTCAGGGTTAGATTTGGTCAAGTTGGACGAAGTTTTGCGCCTTAGCCAAATGGCTGAGTCGGATCCCGAAGCACAAGATGACAGAAGCTCTGGGGAGGACTCGTCGGATCTGGAAACTTCTTTGAACGAATACATCGACTATGCAAATAACGTGGATGTAAAGGATGAGTTCGATGCTTATGTCCAGAAGGAAGCTAGAAACAAATTCAAAAGTGATCTGAATGCAAAATCTGATTTCATTCGGGTACAACCTCGGGTCTCCGAAAGGGGCAAAACTTTGCAGGCAAAGTCTTTGCACCCCATGCTTAGGAAGGAAACCCTAGTCGATTTCGAAACAGCGGAATTTATTTTTCCCGATTCTGGCAAAGACGTTGTCAATGCTTCAGGGATTCAAAAGGAGCAGAGAAGAGCACATCTCGTCCATGCTTATGACCAAATTGACGATCACTTTCAGCGTAATCGAGACAAGGTTTTTCATGCGAAAAGAACAGAACTTTTGAAGAAGTTGCAGAATTTACAAGACTCAACTATCAAATTTGAAGACAACAGCCTCATAATCGACGAAGACCTCAAGCAGTATGCAGAAGAGAGACAAGCCCAACGAGACACAGATTTACTCAGGTTGAAAGTGGGACAGACTCTTGAGACGCTTCGCAACATCCGCAATTACTATCAAGTCACTAACAGGCTGTACAGCACCATGAATTCCGTTATGGTTAACAAACTACAAAAGCTCAAAAGTTTTATCGAATATCAGCGAAATCTTTTGGAGGACATTAGCCAGCGGGATGATCATGACGTGTATAATGTCAGAAGCAGGGAAAGCTCGTCACTTTATGACGGGTTCGTGTCCCAAGACTATTCGAGCGAAATCAAGGAGATGTTCCGGGCTAAGCTACTTGCAGAAGACGGGCTCTTGGAGGCAGAGGAAGATGCAAAATTCGATTCGTCAATGTTCTCCAAAGTCTACAAAGAGCGCATGCACACTGCAAACGTTCAAGACTTCATGCCACTTGTCAGCAGAGAAGAGTTCCGCCTAATCACCGGAGATGCTCCGTCAAAAGCATTAGCAGGTAAGGACTCGGCCAATAAATCTAGCGCCAGACACAAGATATTCCAAAGTCCACTCTACGATATGGCTAACTCCGCTTCAGATTCCAACTTGGCAGACAATGGCGCACCAGTCAAACGAAGACCAGGCAGAAGAGCAGCACCCAAGCCCACCTACGGAGAAGAGGTCAACAAACAAAATAACGAAGCGGCTTTGATAGCCAAGATTATGAAGCAGTTCGTTGGACCCGGAGGAGCGAATACCGAAGAATTATCGGATGATTTTGATCGGATTGGTATCAAGTCGCGGTGGCCGTTCAAGTAAGCTCCATTTTATTGCAAAGTTCTCAAAGCCAGTAATTCCGAAGACCGCTGGAAATTTATTCTAGACGTGAGGGCAGAGTTAATAAAATAAAATTAGTAGTCAAACAATTGGTGGAATTATACAAAAATACTGGTTATTATAGAAAAGTCATTGAAACAGAGGCACATCAATATGTAGTAGCGTTGGAGTGACACAATAATTCGGCGCTGCTGCTACAGAGCCTCATCCAAACAGTCTCAATAGTCCTCAAATTGAGAGTAGAGTCCAATGGCAACGTTAGCAAGTCCAATAACGATAGGGAAGTTGCCCAAGGTGATGGCGAAGGTGTGGTAGATTCCCAATTGGATGAAGATGAGGTTCTTCAAGGCATTAAAGATACCAGAGTAAGAGTCAATTGACGTGAGGGCACCATGTTTGCAGATGAAGTAGAACACCAAGACCTTGGACAAAGCAAAGACGAATGGGTCGTACTTGTAGAGTCTAACAACAAAAGAGACGTCGTCCTCGTCGTCCTCGTCCTCGATAACCACCACTCTTCTAGAGAAGTTGACGTAGTAGGAGATGATCAAAGGGGCAGCAATGGCGTAGAGCAACCAGTTGCCGAAGATAGACAAGACGCTGAAGTTGGCCAAGGCCGTGACGTCAGGCAATGGGATCGAGCACGAGTTCAAAGCGGGGAAGTTGTCTCTGAGAACCTGGTGCACAGACTTGTTGCTGTGGACGGGGACTAAAGGCACGTAGGAGTAGAGGAAGTAAGAGGCCTCCACAGCGGTCTCCAAGTAGTTCAAGGTGACGGTCTTGGACAAGGACTCACGCAAGTCGTCGTTGCGCTGCAACGTGGTCATGCCCACGCAGTCGGTGAAGTCCAACACCTTGGCGTAGGAGGTCTCGAAAAGGTCGATGGCGGGGTCCACGACCCACTCCTTCAAGCTGATTGGGGGAGGGGCGTTGTAGTCCTTGTCGGCATCGTCCTCGGCCGGCGCAAGATCCTCTTCGTCGTCGTCCTCCTCTTCTGTGGCTTCGTTCTCAACCAAGGTGACGATTTCCTCTTCGTCGTCGTCGTCGTCTGCATCGACGACACTGACCTCGACCAACTCCTTGGCCTTCTCGGGGCTCTTCTCGATGAAGATCTCGATCTTCTCGAGCAACGATTGCTTTGTGTCTTTGGAACGCACGGCGATGCCTGCTTTTCTGGCAACCTTCGCCAAGTCGGCTTTCTTAAAAGACTTAAATTCAGACATTGGGGGCTGGTGGAGCTGGCGGCTCAGAATTGGCTCGGGGGAGTGGAAATGTTAGGAAAAACCAGAGGGTGTTTTTTGTTTTGTTTTTGTTTTTCTCATGCGGGAGCGCGTGGAGAGGGCAAAAGAGGCCTTGGGGGCCTGCGAGATCTGGAGTGCGCGCTGGGCCAGGCGGCGCGCGGGCGCGGGACCCGACATCTGGCGGTGCGGTGCTGGCGGCGTCGGTTTGGGACGGCTCCGCCGTCGTTTCAGGCTTGTGTGGAGACCGCTTCGGCCCTGTCTCATGCCCGTTTTAGCCCTTTCTCACGCCCGTCTCAGCTCTGTCTCACGCCCGTTTCAAAACTGCTCTGCTCGCGCTCCATGTGCCTCAGTTGCTGCGCTTCGGCCCGCCGCAGCGCAGGGCCCGCGCCAGCCGCGCTGTGTTGGGGCCGCCGCCCGGCCAGCCTGAAGAAGATTGCAGGGACAGCTGTCTGATTTTTTTCACATAGCTACATTCTTTGGCTTCTGCTCTCCTGTTTCCCTGTTTTCCAATGTTCTTACAGCCAAGCCTGAATTTTAAACACTGTCTGTTTGTACGGTGGACCGACTCTACTTGCGCGCTGTATTTGCTCGGGGCAAACGCTTTTGGGTGCGAACTTCAGCCAGCGCCAAAAACTACAAACACCACCAAGCGGCCGTTTCTACGCCACCAAAAGAGCCAGAAACACCCAAATAAATAACAAATCACAAAACAAAAAACAAACGGAAACATTCGGTCCCCAAACACCCGTGCCACGCTCGCCGCCTCCGCCGCCCCAGCCGCCGGCCACCCTCTGCCCGCTCTATTTACCTTTCCGCCCAAAGGAGCCAGTGCACCAGGGGCATCGGCGCCTTCCTCTTCCGTCTTTTATTTACATCTTCGCCAAAAAGAACACCCCATCGCTTCCCGCCGGCTGCTCTCGTTGCCTCCCGCTGACCGCCACAATCATCTAGTCTGCGCCGCACCGTCTGCGCCGCCATCTCCCATATTCTTTCTTTGTTGCTGCACTCCACATACCGCCGACCCACTTTGCCCGTCGTCTTTTGCGTCCACATCGGTGTTTCTCCATCCCGCCTGCCTACTGCTTCTTTGAAGAGACCGAGACCCGCTGCTGATGCTCACGATACCCCTACATCGTCTTCCGGGCGGCCTACATCGCCTTCCGGGACATCGTCGCCTAGTCTCCATTGCTCCCCATTGCTTTCAAGCCTCCAATAGCGTTGAAGTCTCCACTTTTAAAGCTTCCTCTGTTCACGGCCGCCGCCTCTTCGAGCGCCGCCTCTTCTCCTCCGCCCGCCGCCAGCAGCTGGATCTGCCTCGTGTCAACCAGGTGGGCATCCAGTACCTTTCCCGTGATCTCCAGCAAAAAGTGTTTCCCAAAAGCTCTCACGAAGACTACGCCGAGCCCAAACACCCCGAGCTACTAGAAAGCGCCAAGGCCCACCTTCTGCACTTCGACTTGCTCGGCAGAAAGACACAGGTCACCAAGCCCATTTCCATCGACCACTTCCCCGAGCTCGTGGGCAAAACCTCCCTTGATGAGCACTTCACCCGCATCGGCCACCGCTACGCCGAGCCCTACCGCACAATGGCCACGCGTTTTCTCGAATCGTCTCTACCGCCTATTCCGAAAAACTGGCTCTTTGTCGACGGCTGGGTCCGCTACGCTCCTGGCCAGCAGCCCGAGCGTGTCAGCGCCCCTCTCGAGGACGAGCTCTCGTTTGATGTGGAGGTGCTCTACAAGGTGTCCAACTACCCGGTGTTGGCAACGGCCGCGTCTTCAAAGGCGTGGTACGGCTGGTGCTCGCCTGTTCTCACACAGCCCGCCAAAAAAGCAGCCGACTTCAATCACTTGATCCCTCTAGATACCCATAAAAGGCCCAAGGTGATTGTCGGCTACAACGTCAGCTACGACAGGGCCCGTGTGAAGGAAGAGTACGCCCTCAAGCAATCCAAGGCGTTCTTCGTGGACGCCATGGCTCTCCACATCGCCACCAGCGGCTTCTGCTCGCAGCAGCGCCCGTTGTGGCTCAAACACAACAAAAACAAGAAAGCCGTCGAAGAGCAGGCCTCCGAGGACGGCGACTCCCTCCAAGAGTCAAAACAAGACTTCGATCCCGATTCAGAACTCTCTGCCCAGGACGTTGCACAGGAGCTCATGGACGATCCATGGCTCAATAAAGGCTCTTCCAACTCGCTTGCAAACGCAGCGGAGTTCCACTGCGGAATCAAGCTTAACAAAGATCCGCGTGACATCTTTTCAAGCATGGATGTCAATGATGTCATCAATAACTTCCAGGAGGCCATGACATACTGTGCTGGCGACGTTGATGCCACTTACCAAGTATCTCAAAAGGTCTTACCTGAATTTCTTCGGAGAAACCCGCACCCTGTTTCATTTGCCGCACTCAAACTGATGGGTAAACTATTCCTTCCAACGACTAACCAATGGGAGGAGTACATTTCTAATGTAGAGCAAGTCTACAATACCAACAGAGAGCAGGTTCTGTCTGTGTTACAGAAGTCCGTGGCTGATTTGGTGCGCTACATTGAAACAGGCGATGCAACCCTCAAACCAGACTATGAAAACGACCCCTGGCTAAAGCAGATGGATTGGACCATAAAGGAGCCTCGTCTCAAAAAAGATGGCACTCCGTTTGCCAAACAAGCCTACTTGACAGGGTACCCTGAGTGGTATAGAGGTTTGTTCAAGTCGGTCAAGGATGATAACGGCGACGTCTCCAGGAAGTGCAATTTGACTGAGCGTTCAAGAATAACCCCTTTGTTGCTTCGTCTCAAGTGGGAGAACAATCCGCTTGTGTGGACAAACTCCGCTGGCTGGTGCTTCAAGGTACCCAACGAGGAAAAACATGTTAACGAAATGCTCAAGAAAAACTACACAAAGGCGCATTTGAGTGAAGAGGACCTCGAGCAGTTTCTCCCAGAATTGAGGGACGACGGAAACAACTTTGAGCTTTTCAAGGTTCCTCACGTCGATGGGCCAAAGAAAAGGTGCGCTCTTATAATGACTAAGGCATACTTGAGGTATTTCGACAATGGTGTGCTCACATCAGAGCATGAATACGCTGCAGAGATTTTGAACCTTAATGCGTACGCATCGTACTGGACGGGTAACAGAGCCCGTATCAAAGAGCAGTTTGTTGTGTACGCAGACGAAAACAAAACTACCAAGTTTTTCGACTCAAAGAAGGACCTGGAGCTCAACAGCGACTTTGGAATGATAATCCCAAAGCTCTGTACCATGGGAACGGTGACAAGAAGAGCCACCGAGAACACGTGGTTGACCGCTTCTAACAGCAAGAAAAACAGGATTGGTTCGGAGCTTAAAACTTTGGTCCGCGCACCCAAAGGCTATGCGTTTGTTGGTGCTGATGTTGACTCAGAAGAACTCTGGATCGCATCCTTGATTGGTGACTCGATGTTTGAAATACACGGTGGAACTGCCTTGGGATGGATGACGTTGGAAGGTGATAAAAACGAGAAAACGGATTTGCATTCTAAGACCGCGGAGATTTTGGGGATCCTGAGAGCAGATGCAAAAATCTTCAATTACGGACGAATTTATGGTGCCGGAGTCAAATTCGCCACTCAACTTTTGAAGCAGTGCAATGTTGCCTTGAGCGATGATGATGCTGCTCGAATTGCGCAAGAATTGTACAAACAAACCAAAGGTAAGGTTGCCAATTCAAAGCTTTTCGAGCGGAGAGTCTATCATGGAGGCACCGAGTCCGTGATGTTTAATGCTTTAGAGGCCATCGCATATCAGGAAAATCCCAAAACCCCTGTTCTTGGAGCTTCTATCACAGATGCATTGACGCAGCGGAACTTGAACAAGAACAGCTATCTCACGTCGAGAATAAACTGGACAATTCAAAGCAGCGGTGTTGACTATCTCCATCTCTTGGTTATTTCCATGGAATATTTGATTGAGAAGTTCAACATTGACGCCAGGTTGATGATCACTGTTCATGACGAGCTCAGATACATGGTGAGAGAAGAACAAAAGCTTCAATGTGCGCTTTTGCTTCAAGTGAGTAACTTGTGGACAAGGGCTATGTTCTGCGAACAGCTTGGACTCAAAGAGCTACCACAGTCATGTGCATTCTTCTCGGAAGTTGACATAGACTTTGTTTTGAGAAAGGAAACACAAATGGATTGCATCACCCCATCGCAACCCAATGCGCTACCACATGGCGAGTCGTATGATATCTCGAAGTTGCTCAGCTCTTTTGACTACGCCGCATTTTTGCGAGAAAAGGCAGGGAATCTTCTTCAAATCAAGAATAATGGTTTCGAAGAGCGTACACCAGTGATCAAGAGCCTAGACGCGAGTGAGGACGACAAGTTGAAGTTTCAAAAGCTCAAGTTGCAAAACTGTAACACTCGTGCCGAGTGGGCATCCTTGGTTGCCAAAATAACGAGGGAGCAGAAAGGCGCCTCACAACCGGCTGCAAGAGAGCCTACTGGCACAGCCGCCAAGCGTCCGAAAATCAAAGAAAGCTCGGGCTCTAAAAGTTCCGCAAGTGTGGCAAAAGGGACCAGTCTATTGACGTCAGAACAGAAAAGCAAGCCGAAGGCCCGTAAAAATGCCATTGTTTTTGAGGAGTATACGCTCAGCAAATCAGGCGACGACCTTCTCGAAGAAGAGCTTGGTTCTTCCTTGAAGCATGCCGCAAAGAGTGGACCCAAGGCGTCGAAAACCCTAAACAAGGACGAGGGCCAGCACCCAAGTGCCTCCACAGAGCTGGGGAACCATAAGCGCGTATGGTCCAAGCCTAGGGCCGGTCGACAATTCAGCCGTCCTGTTATTGACGGGTGGGCTTCTAACGCGCCTGCGTCCCAATTCAAGCGGAGCGATGCGAAGACTGGTTCCACCCAGCGTATTTCCAGCGCTTCCGGCTATGGGAGCGTATCGCCCCATAGTGCCAGCTCGACTCGAAGCACGAGATATGCACAAAGCAACCAGCTCGAAACAAGAAAGTTCTACAGTCTACCCGAGTGGCTGTGGAAGGATGGCGGCCGGTTCAAGAGCCAAGCGACGCAACAGAACCGCAAGATGCACTTGTCTATGCAAGAAGGACGCGATGACAACTTCGAACGACGAGCGCGAGAGTCGTGGCCGTATGTTGGGTCGTATTTCGTTCGGGTCCGACGACGACTAGCGCCTTGCGAAGCCTAACGTCTGTGTGCATCGAAAAACCGGGTCGCCAGCCACACCACCGAGTAACAGTCCCGATCTACTTTCAAGAAGCCCGCTAAGAGCAACCCAAACATGCTTCTTCAGCGAATCACTATGCTTCCCAGCAAATCACCACCAATGCGTTGCATTCGCCAGCCGCGGAAGCTCAACGAGTCTTTACCGGCAAGCGCCAACGCAGCAGAGCGCCAGATGCTGTCAACCGACTAGCAGCGTGCAAAAATACACCAGAGACGAAAACGGCCGATAACGACCGCAGGACTGACGAAATAAACCACTAACGAGACTCCGGAACACATTTAGACACGAGGTTCCCAGCTTATACCTACACATAACGAAATATTATTTTACCTTTCAAAGGACAATTGAGTGTCAGAAGCTCTGGAATTCATTATGCCCGCGTAGCATGGAAACTCCTTAATAATTCTTCATATTCAGAGTTCAATCAATCGAGGATCTTGAAAGTACAGTCATATAAGCATGAGATAAGCATACCATATATGGGACCGACTTATTAAAAATAAGAAAGACTGATTGATAACCACTCCATAAGGATTTATAGAAGAGATTCATACCCTGCTCCACGAAGGTGTGGTACCATTTACGCATTTGTAGATTTCGACGGTGCACCAGCATTATGGCAGACACGCAGTAATGTTGCGGTCTGAAGCGATTACTATCAACCGCCGATTAAAAATTACTGTCAGCAGATTTTTCAACTTGCAGTAAAATCACACACCATGAAATTAGAAAAAAATACAAAGCATAGCCATCGAAAATACCAAGATGTAAATCATGGATTAATCCACCTGGCGGGAGTGCATGCGCGGCACATCAAGAGCCTGAAGCGAGACCGTGGAAGAACCCATCCAGCCTCCTACATTGCGCTGCCACAGCCACACCAGCCGGCTGAAACGAAGCAAAAGCACTCAAGCACTCCAGCACCAATGGCGGCACTCGAGCACGTCGTGGAGCTCAGCATCCCCTTTGAAACGAGCCGCCAGGCCGAGATAGCGCGCAACACCATGGCCGTGGACCCGGTGTTGAAAAAGGACGAGATTGCCGTGGACTTTTCGGCCGTGGACAACGTGCTCCAGGCGCGCTTTGCCGGCGTCAGCGACCGCGTGATCCGCGTGGCCATCAGCAGCTCCATCGACAACTTGAAGACCGTGATCGAGACCATGGACGAGTTCGACGGCCAGCAGCACACGGTCTTTGAGTAGGCGCTGAGTCGAGCGGAAGTTGGGCGCAAGCCCTTTACAACATAGGGGCTCTCGATACTTCTAGAGGCTTCTGCAGCGACAATGAGGGCGCTGAGCAAAACGGCGCTGAACAAAACCGGCGCTGAACAACCACCTTCGCCGACCTGGAGTTGGCCCACGAGAGGTATCGGCATTGGGGTTGATCCATGCCGTATGTTGGGCAGAACACGCCGCCGGCCACTTCCATTTACGTTTAATGTCTTCTTTCCCCTACTTTGTACTGTCTTTTTTGTCTTCTGTAGGATCACCGGTGTACTGCTCGCAGCCGCTCATCACGCACCAACATCAGGCTCAGGCCACAGCGCTACACCAGCAAACACCAACACCAACACCAACAACAACAAAAACAACACCATCCGCCGAGCATGCTTCGATCCCAGCTTGTGTTTCGGCGCAGCCTCTTCGGCCGCCTCCGCCGGCCCTTCAAGGAGGAAACCGACACGGCGCACCACGAGTACTCCATCACCCCCGAAACGTTTGCGTTCAAGGCGCAGCTCGACTGGGCGCCGCCCAAAGCCACGAGCTCTGCAACGTCCCCGAGTTCTCCAGCGCCCGCAACTTCGGCGCCCTCCAAGGACGCCGCGCCATTGCACCCGCTCCAGCGCCCCAAGGGCTTCAACGTCGTGGACTACATCTACAGAAACGCCACCAACTACCCGTTCCAGCACCAGAGCCCGCAGCAGGTGTTTGATCGCTACGCGTCCACCACGTCGGCCCGCTTGGCCCGCGCCAAACACCGTCCACGCAGAACGAAGATGTTGGTGTCGGACTTCATCGAAGACTCGCTCTACAACCCGCACTACGGCTACTTCTCCAAGGAGGTGGAGATTTTCCACACCGACAAGCCGTTCGACTACGCCGCCATCGAGGACACAGACCACTTCATGGACCACTGGCGCGCCGCGTACGCACAGTACGAAAAGCCACCCCTGCTGAAGGCGGTCGCTGCCCAGGAACAGCCCGACGCAGCGTTGTGGCAGCAGAAGCCGTCCGACTCCCGCATGGCCCGCTACGCCAAGGCCGTGCAGCGCCAGGACCTCGCGGCGGCGTCGGCAGCCGGCGACCACAAGGCGCTCCAGTTGTGGCACACGCCCACGGAGCTCTTTTCGCCGCACTACGGCGAGGCCTTGGCCCGCTACATCATCGTCAACTACAAGCTCAACGGCCACTACCCGTACAAGGACTTGGTGATCTACGAGATGGGCGGCGGCAACGGCACGTTGATGTGCAACATCTTGAGCTTCATCAAGGACAACGAGCCGGACATCTACGCCCGCACGCAGTACAAGATCATCGAGATCTCGCTGCAGTTGGCGCTCAAGCAGTACTCGTCGGCGCTCCGGCTGAAGCTCGTGCTGCAGGGCTTGGACACCACCAAGCTTGAGATCATCAACAAGTCCATTTTCGCCTGGGACGCCACGGTCGACGACCCCTGCTTCTTCATTGCGTTGGAGGTGTTCGACAACTTTTCCCACGACTTGGTCCGCTACGACTGCACCACAGGCGAGCCTCATGAGGGCCACGTCTTGGTGGACGAGAGCGGCGATTTCTACCAGTTCTTCACGCCTCAGCTCAGCACCTACACCGACGCGTTCTTGCAGTTGAGGGAAAACGGGAGGTACCCGATCTTGCCGCAGATCGACAGCTTGCTGGGCCGCTTGAAGAGCCTCTTGAGCGCCGTTCCTTTTCTCCCCAACAAGGACCTGATCCACCCGTTGCTTCACTCGACGGCAAAGCTCTCGCTCCAGAACAAGCTCTTCCCCCTCAAAGACAACTTGACCCCCGGAGAGTTCATTCCCACGAGGCTCTTGCAGTTTTTCCACATTCTCAAGTACCGCTTCCCCAACCACTCGCTCATCAGTTCTGATTTCAGCAGTCTACCAAATGCCATCCCCGGCTACTACAACGCACCGGTCGTTCAAACTGTCATGAAAAACCAGATGGTTGACGTCTCAACTTATCTTTGTCAGCAGGGATACTTCGACATAATGTTCCCAACAGACTTTGAGCTTGCTAGCGACTTGTACAAACGCACAACGGGAAAGTTGGCCAAGGTCGAAACACATAGAGGATTTCTAGAGCAGTGGGCTGACGTTGATGCTACAACTACCAAAAAGGGCGAAAACCCCATGTTGGAGTTCTACAAAAACGTCAGTTTCATGGTAAGCTAAATCAATTGTATATATACCACTCTCTTAAAACCAGAAACACTCTGCCTGCAGAGCTGAGTAGTGGGGATTTGACTGGGTCCACTTACAGTAAAATGTTGATCAACTTGCGAAATCCTTTTGCGACAGAGTCAACCAACGAACTCCCGGTTTCCATTATCGACTGCGTGATCTCCTCAAGGAGGATATGATCGTGTTCCAAGTGCGCTTGCACATATGACACGGCGTTCTCTTTGAGCTCTGTTGCCATTTGTCCTAAGGTCTCCACATTTCGCTTGATCAATTGGGGCAAAAACTCCCGTTGCGTGGTCCAGCCAGGACGCACAGCCCGCTTATTAACATCTCCCCCAACGAAAACCTCACGTCTCATCAAGCGGACAAAGTAAAAAGCATTTATAGCGACGCCCACGCCCATTCCAAAAATGAAGCTGAAAGTGATCCAGAAGTTATCGTTTCGTGTAACCTTTGCTTTTCCGGATGCCCGAGATTCTCCGCTGACGAGGGTTCGTTTGAGCGAAACGAAAAGCAAACGCAAATGTCCCAAGTTACGGGAGAGTTGTAGAGGGTCGACATCATTATACTCGCAGGAATCGATCATTTCATGCTTAATGCGCTTTTCGAGGCTGCGGTAATCTAGCCTCTTACTCATGGAGACTTGGGACGACTCAGACTTCTTTGCAGCCGCAGAATCAGACGCACTGCAATTTCTCTCAAAAAAGCGCTTGACTCTTGCGTCGAGGGGCCCATCATTTTTGAGAGAATCTTTCAATTTCTTCAAAAACTGTTCATTCCTCAACGAGGTCGTTTTGAATGTTTGGCGTGGCCTGCAACAGCTCAAAATATCAAACAAGTTCATGAAGTAGTTTGTGCTTATGATGTTGATCACGATGCATTCTACCTCGTTTCCTTCTGCACTCACGACATCATGCAAGCGAGAAATGAACTCGCCCAAGCTTCTGGAACCATCGTTGATCACCAAAAGCACGTCGAATTTCGAAACTCGAGAGATAGGCATCTCCAGCGAAACAAGTTGGACATGTTCCACGGTCAGGCCCGCGGACTGACGGCACGTGGATTTTAGGTAGTCGATGAGATGAGCCATTTCACAGTCAATGATTCTGCTGGGTGCGCTGAGAACACCGAGATGCAAATCCTGATCTCTATGCATGGTTAGCTTAGGCATGATGAAGGACAGGTGTGTTTCTTTGCGGGTGGAGGAGCCACCATCTAAGCCGCTGGACGTGACGGTGACATCGTCGCCAAAGGCCAGATTGATGTTTTCGGAGGCGGAGGCTGGAGCGCCGAGGTCCTCTACATCCTCCTCTTCATCTGTTTCAAACAAGAGAATGGAAGAGGCGTCGGAGGCCTTGAACGACGGCACGATCACCAACGACTCCATATTGTCGATGTCATCGAGGGACGAAGCAGAGAGAATAGAGGCGCTCGAGGGCCGCGACGAGTGCGGCGCAAACGGTGAATTGGGGTGCACCAGCTTGGCAATGTCCTGTAAAGACAACGGCGGCATATTGATGGCGTGCCACGACAGAAAGGAGCTTGAGAACGACGGAGCAGGCATCTCCAAGATGTGCGGAGAAGAGGCATCGTCGCGCTTGCGCTTGTGCGACGAGCACCTGGCGAGCGAAGTGCTGACGAGGGGCGAGCCGTGGCGGGATGATGTTTTCAGGAGCCGCTCTTGTGGCTCGTCCGCATCGGGAGGCGGCGGGGTCGCATATTCTAGGAGAGGGTTGTTGAGCGCGTTGTACACGGAGTCGTGGGCGGCAAAGAGCGTGTGGATGTTCAAAGACGATTCTGAGGGAGGCGGGCTGGTTTCGCAGGGGGCAGGGCTGCTGTTGGGGTTTTCCGAGGCCATTTGGGGAGCGGAGTTGTGAAGCTTAGGTCGAAAACCCTGAGACCTGGGACAGCGGCAGACGCAGGACCAGATAAAGGGTCCAGTGGGGCAAAGACAAAGGGAGAAGTGGGGGCGCGTAGAGGAACGGGGATTTCACACAGGGCCAAGGGAGGTTGGAGGAATTGATTGGGGCTCAACTCGAGAACAGGAAGGGATCTGCGGGCACGTGGTGTGGATTTCGAAGGCGATGGTGATGAAGGGGTGACGTGCGATAAAGATAAAGCTCGCGCGCGGAAGGTTAGTGATGCGCGGCGGTGCAGGAAGGTTGGGGTAGCGCTGCGAAGCGGCCCAAAGTGGATTATTTGATGACCGGCCGATTGGCCGGGTGCCCTGCTGCCACGCGTGTTGTTTCCGGCGGGGCGTATGGTGGCCCGCATTTGGTATTGCGAGTGGATGGCTTGCGGGCGGGTTCTTTGGCAGGCGACTGAGATTCTTTTGCCTCGCCGCAGAACGAGTGATTTCGGCCCGTTTGGCTGCCGCCGTAGAACGGCTGCAATTCCATCGCCATCCCCGAAAGGCGACTTCTGGGGGCGTCTGGGATGGGTGACCGCAAAAGGGAAAAATTGGTACGGACTCTTTCAGGGGCACTGAAGCTTGTGTGCGTTGGAGATGTTTCGAAGCGTTTCAGGGCGGTCATGGATCGAGGCACAGTGGGCAGCCAGAGCGGCACCGCCGGCAACAAAAATGGATCACAAACAGAGCCAATGGATCTTTTGCAATGCGTTGCCTTCAAAGGAATGAAGCGTTGCATCCAAGTGGCTTCATTGGCAATGAAAGGCACACAGCGTCTCTAGCCTTTCTCGAGGCACTGGCCATTAGGGCCATCGGAATCTCCAGGCCTTTCCATGCTCGGTGAATTTCTTGGGCTAATGAAAGTCCGAACGAAAAAGGCCTCGGCAAATACCAAACAGTTCCCATCGCTAAAATAGCCTCGCCCATCTTCCAATTGACCCTACTTTGCCGAAATGGGCGCTGTCACATCCGCAGCACCGGCGTTGACACCCCAGTACACACTCGCCGCGCGCCTCGCGCAGCGGAATCAACAGTCAGCTACGCCTCGATTCTCAACGAACCCGCGGACATCTTTCTATCGAGCCAAACATGGTGGATGACAAATACATCGGGCTCGCCCTCGCAATGTCGTCGTCGTTGGCGATCGGCACGTCGTTTATCATCACAAAGAAGGGCCTCATGGACACATCGTCGCGTCTAGGCGCCGACAACACCACCAGCCACCAGTACTTGCAGAACCCCATCTGGTGGGCGGGCATTCTCACAATGGCCATCGGCGAGGTGGCCAACTTTGCCGCCTACACGTTCGCCCCCGCCATCTTGGTGACGCCGCTCGGAGCTCTTTCGGTGATCATCGGTGCCATTCTCGCTGCCATCTTCTTGAAGGAGGAGCTCGGCGTTTTGGGCAAGATGGGCTGTGCCATCTGCTTGATGGGCTCCGTCATTATCGTGCTCCACGCGCCTCCGGACAAGGAGATCGAGACTGTCGACGAGATCTTGAGCTACGCAACCCGCCCCGGCTTCTTGTTCTACGCGTTCGTTGTTACGGTCTACTCGCTCTTCACCATCCACAAGATCGTGCCCAAGTACGGCCACACCAACCCCATGATCTACATCTCCATCTGCTCCAGTGTGGGCTCCATCTCGGTGATGTCCATCAAGGCGTTTGGCATCGCGTTGAAGTTGACCTTGGGCGGCAACAACCAGTTCACCCACGCGTCCACGTACGTGTTCATCATCATCGTGGCATTGTGCATCATCACACAGATGAACTACTTCAACAAGGCCTTGGACCAGTTCGACACCTCGATCGTCAACCCGCTCTACTACGTGACCTTCACCACGTGCACGTTGGCCGCCTCTTTCATTCTTTTCCAGGGCTTCAACACCACGTCTGCCATCAACATCATCTCGCTTTTGATCGGCTTCCTTGTGATTTTCTCCGGCGTCTACTTGCTCAACATCTCAAGAAAGCACACCGAGGAGCAGGACAAGGAGATCTTCGGCGTGCACAACTCCAAGGACATGGGCCCCATGGACAACGGCGTGGGTGGCTTTGCATCTGTCAGAAGATCCATCCAGTACTCTCGCGACGGATACGAGGACGAGGAGCAGGTGGGCCTCAGAAGATTCGACTCGTTCGAGTTGTCGGACGAGGAGGCCGGCACGCGCCACAGATAGGAGGCGAGAACCATTCCAATATAGACACCGCCTGCTGAAGCGGCGCTCGACCGAGCCCAATAAAAGTATAGTACCCACAGGCCGCCGGCCGCCCGTAGTGTTAGTGTGATGGGGCCGCTCCACAGCGCGCTTATCTACAGGTTATCTTTGCATGCCATGACAGCGAGAGGCCACAGCGTGGAAAGCAAAAACACCAACAACCACACTCTTCCTTGCGCCTCCACAAGCTTCAGCAATGGGCGCCAAGCTCTCTTTACTAGCGCCGCATGCGCAGACCGTGGCAATTCGCTCGTACGTGGACGTGCTACCGAATTACAAGTTCTTGGAGGTGGTGAACAACACCCGGTTCCTAAAGACATTGCGAGCCTACGACAAAAAATCCCATACGCTTGTGGTGATCAAGATCTTCATCAAACCGCCGCAGGAAAGCTTGACGTTGCACGACGTGATTGAGGTCTTGGCCAAGGAGGCGTCACTCACGGCGGCGTGCCCCAACGTGCTAGGCTGGACCAAAATCATCGAGACGGACTCCGCAGGCTACTTGGTCCGCCAGGCGGCCAAGGCCAGCTTGTACGACCGGCTCTCAATCCGGCCGTTTTTGCAGCCTGTGGAAAAGCTCTGGCTCGTGTTTCAGATGCTCAAGGCCGTGCTGCAGCTCCACGACCTCGGCATCTGCCACGGCGACCTCAAGACGGAGAACATGCTAGTGACCGGCGCCAACTGGCTCTTGCTCACGGACTTCTCGCAGCACTTGAAGCCGGTGTATTTGCCGGACGACAACCCCAGCGAGTTTGTGTTTTACTTCGACAGTTCCAACCGCCGGGCGTGCTATATGGCGCCTGAGCGCTTCTTCAACAAAGCCTCTCGCCGCGGCGTGCCTGTGGACCAGCTGCAGTGGCGACTCACCCCGCAAATGGATCTCTTTTCCCTTGGATGCGTGATTGCCGAGTTGTACATGGACGGCGAGCCGCCGTTCACGCTATCGGACTTGTACCGCTTCAAAAAGGGAGAAAGCCAGCCGCTTCTCGCGGGGATCAGCGACAAAAGCGTCAAGGCATTGGTGCAGAGCCTACTATCACTCGATCCTGCCAAACGCCCGTCTGCCCTGGAGGTGTTGGCGACCAGCAGGGGCTCGCTTTTTCCGGGGTACTTCTACACGTTTCTCCACGACTTCATGCTTGAGCTCAACTCGCCCGATGCGGACGTCGTGGCCCCGTCAGAGGCGAATTTCACGGCCAGCGACTTGAAGATTGCAAAGATTTATCACCGCTTCGACGACATAGCGTCGGCGATGGGCTTTGACTACTCAGGCTCGCCGGATGTCCCACAATCAGATCCGTCTTTCCCGCATCACCGCCTTAACTTGAAGGGCATGCTGAAGGACTACAAGATCAAACCAAGAGCTGTTCTCGACCACCATTTGTCCCCCGCAGCCCGCAAGGACAACGAAGGAGCACACATGATCCTCGACGCTGTGTTCGTCCTCATGAGCAGCACTATCCGCCCGTCGTCGAAAGAAATGGCGTGCGAGTTGATCTTGGCTTTGTCAGAGCGGGTATCTGATGAGTGCAAGCTAGACCGGTGTCTTCCCTACATCTGCTGTTTCCTAGATCTGTTCTTGGACGAAACCATGACGAGGTTGGAGGAGGACTTCACGAGCCAGGTATTCCGTAAGGAATCTTCCCATGTTTCGCCTCGAGTAACGTCATTAGCCTTATCCGCGCTAACAAACCTTCTCGAAAGCTGCTCGGGGATCAACCCTATCAATGCCCACGTCTTCCCAGAATTCATCTTTCCGAAACTCAAGAGCCTCGCCTTCACAAACTCTCCCCATAACGAGGACTTTGATTTTGTCAAGTGTGCGCTCGCCACCAACTTTCCATTCTTGGCCAGAATATCCGACCGCTTCATGTCCTTTGCATCTGCATTTAGCCGTGAAGACTCCAACTCGCCCAGCATCTCAAAAGATACCTTTGGTTCATTGGAAGCTTCGACCCAGCTAGATGTCAAGGATATCACTGAGGCTCTTTTAACCGACAACAACGTGAATGTTCGTATTTGCTTGATAAAAAACATCCTTCCATTATGCCAGTTTTTCGACGTGGACAAGACAAATGATATTATCCTACCTCATTTGATAACTTATCTCAACGACCCCAGCTACCAGCTAAGACTCACTTTTTTGTCTGCTGTTATGGACATCGGCGATTTCATTGGGATTCTTGCTTTTGAACAGTATCTCCTACCCCTTCTCATACAGACTCTTCGGGACCACGAACAATTCGTCGTGCTTAAGGTCTTGGAGATTTTTCGCTTCTTCGTCATCCACAAGCTGAGCAGTCCTCTTGCAGACTTCAATACACTAGCCATTTATGAAGAATTGTTATCAAATTCGCTTCTGTTACTTGTTCAGCCCAACGAATGGATTCGCCAATCGGTCATACATTTGATACTTGCAATTTCAGAAAAATTGCTGAGCGCTGACACTTTCTGCTTCCTTTACCCTCAAATCAAGACGTATTTGACGTATGATATATCTTCCATAACATGGGATACGTTATACCCTTGTTTGACCAAGCCTTTGTCTAGGCAAGTGTTCAGTTTCGCACTCACTTGGCTCTCCAAGTCATCTCAAAAATCATTGTTTTGGAAGCAAAATGAAGTTTCAGTTTTCAAAAGCAAGGGAAAGCGTAAGCTCGTTTCTTACACGAAAGACTTGGGAAAGTCTTTGTATCTTGGTGCTGATCGCCTCAACAATAGTCTTCTGAGCGAGAATTCTTCTCCATTTGATGCTCCCGTTTCGAACGAGGATCGCCAGTGGATATTAAAACTCAAATCATTGGGAATGGAAGAAAGGGACCTCTGGAAGGTTTTCGTTCTCAGAAACTATCTAATTGGCTTCAACAGGTCGAATGTCGCTAAATCCACCGAGGCAAATACCAACTTTGAGCTCGCTTCAAACGTGAGTATCCCTCCAACTAACATTTTTTATGAAGTGACCTATAAATGCGAGCCCAGCGGCAGTGATGCTCAAAAGACCGAAACTGCTTACGAGGGAAACGAGACACAAGCGAGAACGACCTTATCTAGCTCGGGTTATATGCCCCAAGGAGGAAAGGCCAAGGCTCTTCTCCAAACGAACGAAGCAAATGTTTTTGGTCAAATAAACTTGGTCTTGAACGGTGCTAAAAAAGCGTCTGGCGATCGCCTGCGGAAAAAGCTAGAGAAGTCGAAATCTACGAGGAGAGTCTACACTGTCAACAAAAACGAGATAATTTCCTCGACGATGACACATAATTTCGAAGGCTCAAACACGTACGTTCTCCAGTACTTGGAGAATATACATTACGAACCGACTTTGGATGCATTTGCCGAGTTTGGCAGCGTCACTCGAACAGGACAAGACGTGTCTCACAGAAGCCGCGACTGGCAATCTCTCAACGGTGTTCGAGTGGCTGTGATGAACCAAAGCACGTACATCGACGGCGTGGAAATGGAAACGGTCACTAGATTGGCCGTGTGCCCATCATCTGAGTTTTTTGTGACGGGCACCAACACGGGAGTGCTTAGAGTGTGGGATACGTTCAAAATAGAGGAGGCATCAAGCAGACACGCTGTTCTATCGTTGAAATTAGAGCAGCCGATAACGGATATTGTGTTTATGCCGCACCGGTCAGTGATGGCCGTGTCCACCAAGGATGGATGGATCCGAATCTTGAGAGTCCAGGTTGTGCGAGGAAAGTCCAGGAAAATCGTGAAGTACCTGAAGTTAGTGAATATCAGAAGCATCAAGATCGACCGCGGCTACTGTCTCAGCTTGAAGTTCGTCAACATGGCGGCTAAGACTGTATGCGTCGCCGTGACCACGACATGTCTGGTGATTGGCTACGACATCATCAAAATGGAGGAGGAGTTCAAGCTCCGCAACCCGCCGCACTACGGAATCCCCACAACGTTTGTGACCGGAAAAAACGCCGATTGGTTGTTGCTCGGCACGAAAAACGGAACCTTGTGCTTGTGGGACTTGCGCTTCCGCATTTTGCTCCGTGCCTGGAAGGTGACGGTGGACAAAGATGCGGAGCAGGCGACGGAGATCAAGAAGATCGAGCTTCTCCCGCCGCAACCACACAGCAAAACAGACGCCTCGACCGAGGCACACTTTGCGATGATTGGCGGAAGCAACGAGCCGGACGTGACCATATGGGCCATTCCCAGCTTCAAGTGCGTCAAGGTGATGGGCGCCGACCGCACGAGCCCGAAAATCAGAACGTACCGCTTGAAGAGAATCGACCAGCTCCAAGAAAGCTTCGACGACTTGTTTGCCGGGTTTTCGTTCGACACCGAGGCCACGGTGTCGCGCAGCATGAGCGCCATGGCCGTCTACGGGGCCGAGGAATTCGGGGCGGGTTCGGGGAGCCGGGTTCTCGTATCTCTGACCGAATCGCGCGTGATTGCGTGGAACCTCGATGAGGTCAGCCGGACCCTGGCATTTCCGAGAGAGGCCCACACGAGCTTCACGAGCACGGCGGTCGGGTCGGATTTGAGCTTCTGCTACGAAAAAAGGCGCGGCACCGAGACGCCGGGCGCCGCCCGCTTGTGTGAAGGCGCCATTGTTGACTTGGCGGTGGTGCGGAAGCCGAATCTCATGATGCTTGTGGCGGAACGCGGAGGCGGAATTACTGCATACAAGTGAGGAGACGATGCGATGTCGATGCTGGGTCCAAAGACCGTTCCTCCGCAAAAGAGAGCACAAGCGAACTCCACCGCAGAAGAGAGCACAAGCCAAAATGCCATTCGACGACAAAGCAGGCATGCGTATTGCCTTGGAAGAGGCCAAGAAGGGACTTGCTGAGGGCGGCGTGCCCATTGGCGGCGCGCTCATCCACGAGGACGGCCGTGTGCTCGGCAGAGGCCACAATATGAGAATCCAAAAGGACTCGGCCACGCTCCACGGCGAGATCTCCACGTTGGAGAACGCCGGCCGCTTGCCCGGCAGCGTGTACAAGGACTGCACCATGTACACCACGTTGTCGCCATGCAACATGTGCACTGGTGCCTGTCTCATGTACGGCATCAAGAGAGTGGTTTTGGGCGAGAACGAGAACTTCTTGGGCGGCGAGGAGTTGCTCCGCAGCCACGGCGTCGAGGTGGTCAACATGGAGGACGCCGAGTGCAAGAAGATCATGACCGACTTCATCAAGGACAGACCGGAGGACTGGTTCGAGGACATCGGCAAGTAGGGCCGGCAGCCTCTGAAGGTTTATAGCCACGGCACGGCCCCGCGGCCGAATACACGTTTAGCATTGCTTAGTATGGTTGTGTTGTAGTGACGTGGCGACGCAGTCTCGAGCACTGTGGTGCAGCACGAGAGCGAGGCAATTGGAGAAAACACGATACAAAGCCAAAAAGAATCACTGGAAACGCAAAGAGGCACAAAGCAGCGGGCCGCCGCCACGACGGGCACAGCAGAGGCCCGGCGTAGAGTCGTGCCGCGCACATAAACGAATAAGTGGCCAGCGCCCCACCGGACATCAGCACGAAAGCACACCGCCCACACCCATCGCCCCAGCATGGACAGCATCTCGGACAGCGTCTTCACGGAGCTCGCGACCGGCGACGACGTCGCAGAGAGCTCGTCGTTGCTCACGGTGATCTTCGAAATCACGCCCAAAAGCTTCCACGCCCTCCAGCACGCCATCAGCATCCAGGACATCACCAAGTCGCTTTTGGTGTTCCTCAACGCCCACCTCTCGCTCAACAACAGCAACCAGGTGGCGTTCATTGCGTCGCTGCCGTCCGGGTCCCGCTTCCTCCACCCCAGCACCGCCAAGCCCGACGACGCCACCGGCGGCTCGGCCCGTTTGGTCAACGAAGGCATGTACCGCCACTTCCGGCTCGTGGACGAGGCCGTGCTCCAGGGCTTGAACGACGAGCTCGCGCGGCTCGCGGCGCAGCCGTCGGACTCGGACGTGTCCACGCTCTCTGGCGCGTTGTCCATGGCGTTGACCTACACCAACCGCATGCTCCACTTTGACCAGTCCATTTCCACCACGGCGGGCTCGGCCATCAACGCCACGACGGCGGCCGTCAGCCTGGGCGCCGCGGACGCGGCCGTGCACGCGGGCAGCGTGTCGCCCACGTCGTTGGACTCGCGCGTGCTCATCATCACCGCCAACGACACCTACAACAGCAACTACATTGCGCTCATGAACCTGATCTTCGCCGCGCAGAAGATGAACGTGGCCATCGACGTGGCCAAGCTCGGCGCGTTGGACTCGCCGTACCTCCAGCAGGCGTCCGACGCCACCAACGGCGTGTACTTGCACGTGACAGAGCCCCAGGGCTTGGTGCAGACGCTTTCCACCGCGTACTTCATCGAGCCGTGCCTCCGCTCCGTGGTGATTCTCCCGACCAACGCGCACGTGGACTACAAGGCCAGCTGCTTCCTCTCGGGCAAGCCGGTGGACGTGGGCTACGTGTGTTCCGTGTGTCTCTGCATCATGAGCATGCTTCCGGGCGACGACACGTGCCCCACGTGCAAGCTGCGGTTCAACGAGGCGCTTGTGGCGCGGCTCCGGCGCGGGCCCGTGGTGGCGCGCAAGAAGCGGAAGGTTGACGGTCCAGGCGGGCCGGGCGCCGACACCGAAGACCGCTGAGGCACGGGTGCAGCGGGGGTGTTGAGCGAGAACCGGTGATGGCGCACGTGCGCAGCACGTGACGCACGCCCCCATCGCGCGGCCTCCACCGCCACAGCCGTTTCGATCCAGCTCCATGACCAAACGACGCCACGGCCCGGCGCCCGGCAGCCGCAAGCGCCCACGCGGCGAGCCGCAACACCGGCCCCACACACAGCGCCCGCATGACCAGAAGTCCTACACACAGGGCCCGCTCGACGAGACGTTTGGCCAGCACCGCGCGTTTCCGCTCGAGCCAAACACGCTGGATGACGAGCAGTGCCGCGTGTACGAGTACTTGGCGGCGGTGCGGCGCGAGGCGGAGCTCGACCGCGCGTGCAACTTTGTGGAGCGGACCGTCGGCGGCGGGAAGGCCGAGGCCGATCCGGGCCCGGCGCTTCCGACGCTTTCTGCTGCGTACGTGGACCAGGTGATGCAGGATCTACTAGCGGCGAAGCAGGCGGTGCAGGAACTCGAAGAAGCTGCGGCAGAACCGGCGTTTCTGGTGCTGGCCTTGTGCTTTGATGAGGGGGAGGAGCTAAAAGAGGAAGAAGAGAAACTGAGAGAGGAAGAAGAGGAAGAAGAAAAGGAGGAAGAAGAGAAAGAGGCGGAGGAAGAAGAGCAGGAAATAAAACAAGAGGTGACAAGCGTGGAGGCAAAAGAGATAGAGGAAGAGGAAGAAGTGGAGGAAATAGCAAAAGACAGAGAGGACGAAGAAGAGGAGGAAAAAGCAAAAGACAGAGAAGATGGAGAAGAGGAGGAAAAAGGAAAAGACAGAGAGGAAGAGGCGAAGGAAGAGAAGGAAGTCGAAGAGCAGGAACCGAAAGAACTCTTTAGTGTGCCGCTTTCCGCCGCGCTGTGGCGCTCCACGGTGTTCAACACCCCGCCACCCCCCCACGCCGTGCTCCTCCACTCGCTCGAGCACCCGACCGTCATCAAGCTCGTCGTGTACCTCACGCGCTGGCTCCTGGCGTCCGTGCCGCCGCTTGTGGGCCAATGGGCGTTTGCTACGTTTGTTCGCTTGGATAATGGTCTCGACCACACAGAGGCGGCCATCGTCCGCGACTTGGGGAAAAAGGCCCAGAAGGTGTGGCGGGCCGCGGCCAACGCCAGCGTGCCGGTGCCGCCCACGGTCAGCCTTGTGCTTGCCTTGGTGGCCCGCTACTATGGGCAGCAAGACCTCGTGCGGGTCACGCCATCCTGAGGACATGAAAAATGGTTTGGAGAAGTTTGACGAAGCCCCAAAACGTTGACGAAGCCCGAAAACGTTTGAGACGTGCCGACGGCCCGGTGTCGAATTCCTGTCTTCTGTCTTTTTCGTTTCTGTCTTCTGCCTTCAGCCCTCTGGCCTTGCCTGCACGCAGCGCCCGCCCGCACAAGTCGCCGACGCTCTCCACATCTAAGCGCCAACCATGTCGTCTCCCAAAAACGCCGCCTTGGTGGTTCCGTACGTTGACGTCCCTTCTCGCCGCCCACCGCCGCCTACTAACCGCAGCTACCAGCATCAGCCTGCCAAGCCCAGATCCGAGGCCTCGTCCATGATTTCCCAGACGCTTCCCATGGCCGCCATGTTCATGAGAAACAAAATCATGTCGTGGTCGTCGGTGTTCTTGGCGCTCCAGGCGTACTTGACCGAGCCCTCCAAGAAGCCCGTGGGCGACCAGAGCGCCTCGCAGCCTCCGCTCTTGCGCTTGTTGTTTGCTGCCATCTCGTTGGCCACTTGCTACATGGAGTACTTCATTCCGTCTACAAGCCCCACGCTCAGACGTGCCGCAAACGCCGCCGTGTCGTCTGCTTCTTCTGTGGCATCGGACGCCACCGCCACCGTGGCCTCTGCTGTCTCTGCGGCCACCGCTTAGTCTGCCTTTATACGAATACACACTGTACGAGTTGGAACGAACCGCTGAAGAACCGGCGGCCAGGAGTAGTCACGAAACTAACAGCTGGTCTGCTAAAAAAATCATGCTCAGCAAATAGCCATGCTGCTCATGAAGATATGGCATAAATAGACCAGGTACTTCCTGCCAGTTGGTTTCAGAGGACAAAGAAAACCATAGAATCCTTGGATCAGAAGGAGTAGCTATGATTGCTTGGATCAGAAAACGCTTCAGGTACTGCTTGTTTAAGTGGATACAGAAACGCTTGGTCTCTGAAGTAGATCCAGTAGGTCCATCATGAAAACCATGGCTTGGTAGGTCTTGAAGACAGAAGAATGCCATGGTCAAAGAGAAGACCATCCCAGTTGGCTTGGATGATTGGGAATCCATCCATCACTTAAAAACAGGAAAAGAGCGCTATCTATCAACGGCTTTGAAGTAGGCCAAGGAAACCACAAATCGGTTGTTTAAATTGAAACTACGGCTTGGGCGGTTTGGAAGCAGATCAAGATATATATCCGTCAGGCTTGGAAAAAGACCACTTTGGAAAAGCTGCTTGTGGAGTAGATTGAAAAACCATCGATCCGTTGGTCTTATCGCCCAGTTGGCCAAAAGCAGTTCAAGAAACTGGTTGGTCTGAAACAACGAGCTGCTTCGAAAAAGACTCTCTTCCAAGCAGAAAGACTCTGAAGCACAACTCGGCCTGTTCAGCACATGGACAACTTCAAGCGTCGCCTACTCCCGTCTGTCCCGTGTCGCTTATCCTACTGTCTAATATATGCTAGTGTCCTCGGCTCAGTCGCTCCACTGTAGCGTCACGCTCTCTCGATCTTTGTAGCACACGTTGACAAAGCGCCCGTTCTTTGCCCACACCAAGTCGTAGATGCCCGGCTCGGTCTCGTCGTCCACCGCAAACACCGCCAAGCACCGTAGAAGATCGCGGCTGCCTCTGTAATGCACAGACTGAATGTCCCAGATGCTGACGTTGCCGGAGTCGTCGCCGAGCGCAAGGTACTTTCTGTTGGGCGACACGGCGCTCACAAACACGAGCGACTTTTCCACCTTGAAAGTGACTTCCTCGCCCTCGGCAAAGCGGAAGTTGTCGCCGTTCTTGAACACGTTGGCGCTCACCAACACCTCGCCGGTGAACGCGTCCCACACGTTGACCGTGCCCTCCATCGACACGGAGAGGAGCTCGTTGCCTTGCACGTCGCCCGGACGGCAGAGCCACTGGAGCTCGATGATGGGCGACGTGTGGTAGTGGGTGCCCGGGTCCTTTTCGGCCATGTCGTTCAACTCCAAAGCGTCCTGCGTCAGCTGGCTGTTCCACACCTTGATGACGTAGTCCACGTCGGACGCGGACGCCAAAAGCTTGGACGTGGCGCCGAAGCTGAGGTTCGTGATCACGTTGCTGTGGCCCACAAGCTGGCCCACCACCACCAAGTCGCCGCCCGGCGTGGCCGCGTGCACCAGGCAGATCTTGATGCCGTTTTTGCTCGTGGTCACGGCCACCTTGGAGTCGCTGAGCCAGCACGCTTGCACGGGGTGCGCTGTTTGGTCCGAGCCGCGCAGCTCCAGCACGAGCGCTAGCGTGGACCCGTCCCACACGCTGACGGTGTTGCGCACGTCGGCGCTGAGCACGAGCAGCCCGCGGAAGTTCCACTGGAGCGCGGTGGCGGCCGCAGCGATGCGCTTTTCGTCCGTGGCCGAGTTGATGATGTTTTTGAGCCGGCCGTCCGGCGTCCACGCACGCACCTCGCCACACATGTCTGCCGTGAGAACCGTCGTGCCCTGCGGCGCCCACGACACCGCCACGAGCGAGTTGGCCGTCTGCGCCTCGCCCGGAACCATCGTCGGGTGGCTGAGCACCACCGTGTCCAAAACGCCGTCGGCGCTCAACGCGTGGATGGCCGCCGTGGCGTCCTCACGCCCGAGCACAAACACGGCCGACTCCGGGTGCCAGTCGCATGCCACGCTGGCCTCGGATGCCGCAAACGGCGCCATCTTGGCCGTGGAGAAGTCGTGGGCGGCGGTGGCAGCGTCGGCCATGTCCACGTCGCCGTGGTCGCCGTGGTCGGCCGGCCCGGCCGGTCCGTCCGCGGCATCGCCGGACTCGCCCCCTGCTGCGGCTGCTGCGGCTGCCGTTTGGTCGCCGCTTTCGTTTTGGCTGCCGTCAGCAGCACTGGAAGGCTTGTGGGCATCAACAGCGGCTAATTCGTGCTTGTGGGCATCGAAATGGGCCTGGCTCTGCACGATGGCGTCCGCTAGAGTGATGCGGTCCTGCTTGCCGGCGGCGGAGTCTTCGAGAAGGGAGTACAAGATGCCTTTTTGCACCAAGTCCACCAAACAGCCCGGCTGGATTGAGGGCACGAGTTTGTTGTGGAGGTGCTCGTACAGCTTGCAGGCGGAGTCCTTTTGGAGCGCGTAGGCCGAGAGCTCGAAGCCGCTCTCGTGGAGGTAGCGCCACACTAGGTAGTTGAGCTCGACGCTGGAGAGAGACATATGGCGGTGCAGATGGTGATGGTGGAGCGAGAAGTGTGGGCACAAGAGCAGTACACCATCGACTGCTTTAGGTCCGTGCACCAGCTACTCCACCCACGAGAGTCTGACGCGGCCAACAGCCACCACCGTCCACAGCATTCCCCAGCGCCAGCACGACACGGCCTCACGTGCAGCATCGCCAATTGCACCTCCTCCTTTTCGCCCTCCTCCAGCTTTCCCGTTTTCCCATCTTTCCCCTCTTTCCCCCCTCCCCTCCCCACACCCATCATGGATGTCAAGTCCAACAGAAAAAGCAGGGCGCCGTGGCAGCTCACGCAAGAAAAAAAGGGCCGAGGCCAGTCCAACCCCTACGCCGACGCCAGCACGGGCCAGGCCACGGAAGACGCCGGCCACAACTTTCTCTCGGTGCCGAAGGCCGCGGCATCACGAAACCGGCGCAACACGCGGCGCCTTTCCATCTACAACTCCGCCGCAGCGCACAACGGCTTCGACGCGGCGAACCTCCCGGCTTTGCCCGGCAACGCGTCGCTCTACCGCACGGGCACCAACAACTCGGACGCGTACCTGATGCGCAGCTACGCGCCACGGGAAAAGAAGGACGACGACATTGTGGAGATCATCCGCACAGAGTTGCGGCACGAGGACGCGCCGGCCATCGACGACTTCTACAAGCTGTTGGTGGGCCAGAAGGCCAGGGTGGGCCGCGACATCAAGGACAAAATCAACGAGAACCAGAAGAACATCTTGCAGTTGACCGACAACCTCCAGACCACGCAGCAGGAGCTCTTGCTGCTCCGCGTGCTGACCAAGGAGCTCTATACGGTGCTCAGCGAGTTCACTGACGCGGCCGAGCGCCGCTTGGAGTTGGAGATGGCCGAGCCCGATCGCACGGCGGCGCCCAAGGACGCACCCAAGCCGGCGGCCTCCCGCAAGCGGGACCGCTCGTCCGTGCTCGTGTTGCAGAAAATGTGGGCCACGGAGCTCCAGCTGCTCTACAAGCACGTGGACGGCGCCCAGAAGCACGTGCAGCCCGTGGCCGGGCGCCACATCTTGGCCGAGAGCGGCCGCTGGCACGAGATCAACGTGGGCACGTGGAAGCCGGCGGCGCCCATCCACTTATTTCTTCTCAACGACGCGGTGTTGGTGGCCACGCGCAAGTCCGGCCACGAAGGCTCGTCCAAGCGCCTCCAGGCCGTGCACTTCTGGCCGTTGGCCGCGCTCGACATGGTGCAGATGAGAACACCCCACAAGGACGCTGACCGCGAGACGTACGCGCTCAACTTCCGCTCCAACGCCTTAAGCTACGTCTACCAGACGGACCGCTACGACCACTGCATGCGCATCTTGTCCGCGTACCAGCGCGGCAAGGCCGAGCTAGCCCGACAGCAGCGCGAGGCCGAGGAGGAGGAGGAGGCCCGTGCCCGGGCCAGCCACGAAAACGGCCACGGCCGCAGCGTCAGCACGAGCAGCGTCACCGAGGAGGGCCTGGACAAGCGCAAGCTCCGCGACTCGCTCCGGAACTCCACCTACATGGAGAAGAGCCTGTCGCCCGCCGAGGACCCCAGCCACCACCGCCGCTCGGGTACCAACAGAAACAGCGCCGACATTCTTCTCAAGGACATCTCCGCCCGCGTGCACCAGCGCAACCGCTCGCACGATTTTTCCAAGCAAGAGCGCATGGCCCGCGACGCCAAAAGCACCGCCCAGCTCTTCACCGAGCTCAAGACAAACGAGGACAAGCTCGACGAGGTCGACGTGCACCTCGCGCACAACGAGTACATGAGTGCCGTGGGCTTGATCAAGCACATCGAAACGCGCTTGTCCACGGTAATCCAGCGCATTCTGCACGCGGAGAAGGACGCCAGCCAAGAGGAGGAGTTGCGTCTTCTCGTGGACGTGGTCCGGCTCAAGATCAATAGCCGCAAGGTGAAAGTGCAGGAGGGCCTCCTGTTCGAGTTCCAGCAGGACATTGCGTCGTTGACGTTGGAGCAGATCGCCGACATGCTCGAGCTCTACATCTCGTTTGACAAGTTGGACGACGGCTTCAACGCGTTGCTCAGCGCGCTCTCGGCGCACCTCTCCCTCACCGTGGGGAAGCTCATCCAAAACGCCCACGGCTCCACCAGAGTGGACGTGGTCAATTACCTCTCGAACTTGATCATCGTGCACGTGCTGATCATCAAGCGGGCGGTGATCATCCACAAGCGGTGTATCTTGCCGACAATCAAGCGCACCGACTCGAAAACCGTGGACTCCAGCGGCTTTGTGACGTGGTCGCTTTCGGAGATTGAGAGCCTTGTGACCTTGGTCAAAAAGCACGCGCTGGGCTCGCTCTTGGTGGAGGAAAACGACAAGTGGCTCGTCAAGGACTCAAAATACTACGCCGAACTCCTCCGTGTCACGCGGCTGCAGCTCGAGCTGTTGAAAAAAGAGGGTTTCAATGTTGACTACTTGTTTGATGATATACTTCACTGCAGGCCGATCGAGGGCGCCTGATGCACACATAGAAATCGGAATAATAGGCTCTTTGACTCATTGAATACGAACCAAAAGTAAAGGCTTCAACTTGGACCGGAACAAGCTCTATCACCTAATCAACATAAAAGGCTACAACTTGCATCGGAGCGAGGCTTGCAACTTAATTAAAATAAAAGACAATAGCCTCGATCGGAATAATAGGCTCTAGACGGAATGGTAGGCTCTATAACTTAATGAATAGGGATCGAATTAAAAAGGCTACAACTTGGCGTAGTACTTTTCGACTTCGTAGCGTCCACGGAGCTGCTCGCCTCTCTTTTTGATGATGATAACGCAGATGGCCGCGAGTGTGATAAAGCCAGCGTAGATGCTGAACAAAACACCGGTGCCGAGCGCCGACGTGAGCGGCTCGGTGATGAAGGTGGCGATGGCCGCCAAGATCTGGCGGACCAAGTTGTTCAACGCCACACCCGTGGCTCCCTTGCCGGGCAAAAGGTCGATGATGTATGTGGTGATGGTGCCAATGACCAACATGGAGGCCAACCCGAACAAGGCGCTGCCCACGAGCGGCGTGACCCAGTGCTCCTTCTTGTCGAGACACCAGCCAAAGATCAAACAGGCCGGCGGGTAGAGACAGGCGGCGAGAACCATGTTCCACGACACACGCGACTCGGGCGTCATCTCGCCTTTCAAACGGAAGCATCTTCTGATCAACCAGTCGTTCCAGCGGCCGCCGTAGATGGATGCAATGACGTATGTGACGGAGTTGGGGATGTACATGAGGCCCACGATGACGGGGGAAAAATTATAGGGCGCCACGCTGTAGCGGTTGGAGATGGTGATGTTGAAAAAGTAGATGCCCATGAAACTGAAGCCCGAGTAGATGATGGCAAGCAATACCGGCGGGTACGCCAAGAACACGGTGGCGTGCATGGGCCGGACGATGTAGTCGTAGAGGTGGGAGGGCCACAGCGGTGAGGCGGCGTGCTCCGTGTCCTGGTGGCTCTCGAGATAGTCCATTTCCTTGGTCGCGCGAGAGCGGTACGACGCGTGGGTGGAGAGGCGCAGAAGCGTGGGCATGACGGGGTCGATGGGCGTGGCGTCGTCGAGCACCAGCCGGCGCATGGACGAGTTGTGGGAAAGATTTGTCATGATGCGCTCGAGGTTGTCTTCGCGGGCAAGATCGGCGTCGTCAAACTTCTCCTCCACCCTCATTTCGATAAGGTCCTGGTTGTCCCGGGGGAGAGTTTCGGGGAGGAGAAAGAAGATGCACACGACATTGATGCCGCACACAATGACCATGATCCACATGGTGGCACGCCAGCCCCAGGCCTCGGCCACGGCACCGCCCAAGATGGGCGAGATGAACGGGCCCAAGAGCGGGCCCAAGTAGAAAAGACCGAACGCGGTGCCTCGCTCCTCCTGGACAAACAAGTCGGAGATGGTGCCGGCGCCGCAGGCCTGGACCGCCGACGCACCCACACCGACCAACAAACGGAGCACAATGAGGCTGGAGATGGAGGGCGCCACGGCGCATGCAATCGAAAATACAAGAAACCACGAGAAAGACACCACGTAGACGCTGCGGCGGCCGTGGCGCTCGGAAAAGTTCGACCACCACATGGGGAATATACCCAAGGACAATAGGTAGATACCGACCGAAACGTTGACGGTGCTGACGGAGGTGTGGAGGTCCGAGGCCAAGTCGTCAACGGCGGGAAGCATGATGGACGTGCCCATGGGTCCAGCCACGGCGGCAAGCGCCACGACGCCCACAATAAGGTTTTTAATCTTGCGCGGGTAGCTCCGGGGCTCGTATCGTTCGGGAACAATGCAGATGGTGCTGAGAAGGCCGCGTCTCTCGCTCAAGGGCACACGAGCGGTTGCACGGGAGAGCGTGGTGTCACGCGTGGCGGAGTGCTGCAAGTTCTGGGCCTGGGCTTCGGTAGCGGGCCTACCAGCAGAGGCGCCGTTGGGGGCCGCGGCGTCACCAGCATGCTTGCTTGCGGTGCTGTCTGCGGTCTTGTTTGCGGCCTTTTCTGTGTTTGGCTTTGCAGCCACGGCGTGAAGCAACTGCGGGCCGGCGGCGTTCAGTGCCGTGGCCAGCAACGACGCCGAGCTGGCCAATGACTCAATATCGGTCATGGAGAGCGCCGTGGGGGTGATGGTACACGGCAGGCACGGGGGCCATGAAAGAGACGGCCAGACGCGGGGTATGGAAATGTGGCCGGCTCAGGGATAACGCCTTCTGCCGCAAAAAAGGCGGGCGTAGCGAGAGCTTTTGCTGGTGGAGGATGAAGCGCCAGCGTGGGGTAGGTGTGGGTCACGCGAGTTGATGGGCCGGAGGCTGGCCGGGTGATGGGAAAACCGAGGGCCGCAAGGGAACGCAAAAGAAAGCAAAACCAAAAGCGAAGGCTCAAGCAAAGTCGAGACCAAAGCGGCGGAGCGTGCAAAAGAAAAGTGGTAGCGCGTAGAAAGTTGGAGACCATCACAGCTGTCGGGCCGACAGCGCGGAATCCGCGTGTGACACGCGCAACGGCTAAAATGACGGAAAGTGCGCCGCCCGCGCGGCGGCAGCGGGAGGCACGGACGCCCAGAGGCACGGGTGCACATTCACTGCCTGCGTCGCCTCTGACGGCTGCTTTGGCGCGCCGCTGACACCGCCTGGCCCACCGGCGGGGCCCAAATGTGCCAAACGGAAGCGGCGCGGAGAGCGTGCGGCGGCGGCGGCGGTGCGGGCGCTGTGTGCAGTGCTGCAAAATTTGGGGCCGAGCCGCCGAGCCGCCGAGCCGCGCCCATCAACAGACGCACCCGTGCACCTCGCCGCGCGTGCGCCTCCATCATCACCACGCCACTGGGCCTCTGTAAGTATTGGCCTGCTGCTCCGTCCGGCTGCCGTGTCGCGTCTACTCCGAGATTCAATTGCCGTTTCTGTCTCCGCCCGGCAAAGTTCTATTTCCAAAGTTCTATTTCCGACGTCAATTCCAGTCCCAACCGGTCCCAGTCGGTCCAATTGATCCCAACTGATCCCTCCCATGCCGCTTTTGCCCCGCGACTCGTGGCCGCTAGTGGCGGTCCGGACGCTTTTTTGCATGGGTGTGTTTGTTTCCGGCGTGCTTGCCATCCGTGTGTCGCAGCTCCTCTCCTTCGCCGTCTTCCGGCGCGTTCCCCAGTGGTACTACGCGTGTATCAGCGTCACCAAGTTGCACTTTCTCTATCTCATCACGTACATCACGTCGGTGGTCAGCCCGAGCAAGATCCGGCTCTCGTACCGGGCCAGCGACTTGCCCGAGAGCAACTCGTTCCGTGTGGATGCCGGCGGCAACTTGCGGTCGAGCCTTTCGCCCAACGCGGTGTTCATTTCCAACCACCAGATCTACATTGACTGGGTGTTTTTCTGGTTCTTGTCGTACACCGCGGGCTTGGCCGACTCCGTGTACGTCGTGATCAAGGAGAGCTTGTCCCGCGTGCCGTTGTTGGGCAAGGGCATGCTCGCGTACCGCTTTCTCTTCTTGCTGCGCAAGTGGGAGAGCGACAAGGTCAACTTGACCAACCGGCTTCTTGAGATCGACGCGGACGCGCGCGGCGTGGGCCCCATGGCCGGCGTGCTGCGTGTGGCCACCGTGGCGTCGTCCAACCCGGCCATTGTCCAGTGGCCCCACGGCCGTTCCGCGGGCCGCGCCAACGTGTCCCACTACCAGCTTGTGATCTTTCCCGAGGGCACGGTCGTCTCGCCGCACACACGCGAGCGCCTGGCCAAGTACGCGGCGAAGCTTGGCCGGTCTCCGTTGAAGCACACGTTGCTTCCGCGGGCCCGCGGGCTCTTTCTCATGTTGCGGCTGTTGCGCGGCACCGCCGACGTGGTTTACGACGTGGCCTACGGCTACTCCGGCTTGAAGCCCGACGAGTACGGCGAGGAGATCTACACGTTGAAGGCCATCTACTTGACGGGCCGTGGACCACCGTGTGTCAACTACTTCATCCGCGGCTTCGCCATCAGCGACATCCCGCTTGGCGACGACGACGCCGTTGACATCGACGACGTCGACCCAGCCGTGTTGGAGCGTTTTGAAAGCTGGCTTTTCGAGGTGTGGCAGGAAAAGGACCGCTTGATGGAGCGCTTTTTCCAGACCGGCTCGTTTGCCGACGAAAACGACTTGTCCGTGCACACCGTGACCGCCGACTTCCAGTTGCGCAGCGTGACCGAGTGCTGTGCGCCATTCCTCGTGGCCGCTGCCACGTGCTTGGTTCTTTACACGCTTTCTGGTTTCGCTGTGCTGCTTGTCAAGGGCCTTTGAGCCTTTGGCGGTGCCGCAGTGTGCGGCTCGCGTTTGGTGTGCGTCTCGGGTTTGGCGCGGCTCTCCATCATTTTGCACCCATTAGAAACCCGCCTGCCACACTCGAAACACAAAACTCCTCTGTGACTTTTGCACAGCGAACCTCCTGCTACACCGTTGCTGAAGCCGCCCCATCTTCTCGGTGGACGTGCTGAAACCCGCCAACTTGCAAAACAGAAAAAAAAGAAAAAAAAATTCAGACCCCGAAGCTGCGAAGGACCCGAAACACGGCTTTCACATCCAAAACGCGGCTTTTACATCCTATAGCGGCTCTTCCATATAAGAACCCAGACCGCCGATTCTAAGATGTGTTTCCCGTTCCTCTTTTGCTACCCCCACTACAATCCGGCGATGTTGGCCGTCTACTCCATACAGAAGCACCTCCCGCTTCTTCTGCTTTTCGTGTCGTTCTTCCTCCTCGGCTTCCTTCTCATCGGCAGCGCCTCCACCAACTCCGCCTACTCGTCCGTGTACCTCATCCAGATGACGTACAACCTGACAGCGGCGGCCGTGGCCAACTCCACCGCGGCGCTGGTGACTGTCAACGCCAACTATCTTGCGTTGTGTGCCAGGGCCAACGACAACATGACGTGCTTTGCTTCGCGCAATCTCATCGAGCTCGAGGGCTCCGCCGCGTTTTCTTCCGGCGCCGTCAGCCTCGTTGCCATCTCCCAGGCGTTGGTCCAGGTCTGCAAGCCGTACGTCCTCATCACCACGCTCGGCTTGGTGTTGGTGATTTTGCTTCTTGTGTTGTACCAGCTGGTGCCGTTCGTGCCGGGCCAGGCGTTTGCTCGCAAGGCGGCGCTTGGCGCCGCGGCGGTGACCAGCCTCGTGTGGGGCTTGGGCGCCATGTTCCAGCACCAGGGCGTCAACAGCGCCAAGGTGTTTGTGGAGGCGCTGACGGAGGGGCTTGTGACGGTGCGCAAGGGCGCACGCGCTGAGGCGCTTTCGTGGGCTGCGTTTTCCTTGATGGTGGTGTCTTTTTTGGCCATGGCCGTGCGAGCGATGCTCGAGCGGCGCCAGAGCCGGCCGCCCATGGACGAGAAGTGCTGAGGCAGGCCGGGCCAGACGGAGCCGGCCAGACCGCGGGGACGCACGCCATAGTCATTACATTATTACTTCAATCGGCAGACCGCCTGCTTCGACTCTGTTCTCTGTTCTCTGCTCGATATCTTTTGTTTCGCTCGATCTCTCTGTTTCGGCCGTGACGCGCGGTGGTGAAGCCGCGCCTGCATGCGACGCGCACCGCTCACGTGCGCCTCACGTGCCTCCGCGCTGTTTGGCCTTTTCCCATTTCCACCGCGCGCTCTTCACATATTTTGTATCGCTACCTGCCCGCTTCCAGGCTCTCTCTGCTGCCATGAACCATATGGAACAGATTGACGGCTTCGTCAGCCGCCTCAGAAGCGCCGAAAACGACCACAAAGAGTCGCAAGCCATCTTGCTGGAGCTCTTGGACATGATCGAGGCGTTCAACGGTGCCAGCGAGTACGCCTACTTTCTCAAGAACCTCGTGCCCATCTTTCTTTCCACGCTCAACACGGTCCCAATTGTGTTTGTGAGCAGCAGCCCGGAAAACAAGCTCCGCAATGTTGTGTTGGAGATCATCCACCGGTCGATCATGACCGAAACGTTCCAGCCGTACCTGGAGGACATTCTCGACTGCTTGACACGCATTTTGCAGGAGGAAAACGAGGACAACGGCGTGTTGTGCATGAAAATCATCACCTCCCTCCATAAGGCGTACAAGGCCACGTTGGCCGCCAAGGTCGAGCTGTTCATCGACATCATTTCCACCGTCTACGACAACATGGACCGCACCGTGCAAGAGGTGTTTTCGTCCGAGCACATGGACGCCGACACGCCGCAGCAGGACGAAGACGACGACGCCAAAGCACCGTCTTTTGCCGCCGACGAAAAGGAAAAATCCAAGACCTTAAGCCCGGCGTTGCTGTCGTTCAAGACCTTGGCAGAGTGCCCCATCACCATGGTGTCGTTGTACTCGTCCAACAAGGCGTTGATGCAGACGTCGCTCCCCAAGTTCTTGCCCAAGATCATCCACATTTTGATGTTGCAGGTGGAGCAGCAGCGGCTCTTCCGCGAGGAGCGCTTGCAAACCGCGTCGTCCGTGGCCGCCATCCTGCCTGACATCTCCAACAGACAGGCGTACTCGGACTTCATTTTGGGCCAGGTCAAGGCCGCATCCTTCTTGGCTTACGTGTTCATCCGCGGCTTCGCCAACCAGCACTTGACGCAGCACCAAACCGAGGTGGTGCCCAACGTCATTTTGCGCCTTCTCCAGGACTGCCCGGCCGAGCTTTCCGTGGCCCGGAAGGAGCTTCTTCACGCCACGCGCCACATCTTGTCCACGCCGTTCCGCTCGCACTTCATCCCCAAAATCGAGTTGCTTTTCGACGAGAAGGTTCTAATAGGCCACGGGCTCACATCCTACGAGACCTTGCGCCCGCTCGCCTACTCGACCGTGGCCGACTTCATCCACAACGTGCGGAACGAGCTCACGCCCAAGCAGATCTGGTCCACTGTCCAGATCTACTGCGACCTTTTGACCGACGATTCGTTGGCTTTGACTGTGCAGATAATGAGCGCAAAGCTTCTTCTCAACCTTGTTGAGCGCATCATGAAGCTTCCCAACAAATTGGAGGGCAGACATTTGTTCATGATGATCATTGACTCCTACGCAAAACGCTTTCACAGCTTGAACCGCAAGTTTGCCTACATCTTGAAGAAGCACAAGGAGTTCGAGCAGAAAAAGAAGGTCAAAGAGGCCGAGGTCAAAATCGCCGTCAAGCGCTACAGCTCCCGCACGGACGACGCGCCCTCCCCATCTGAATTGCCAAGCCCAGAGCCCTCTTCGGCGTCTGATTCGAACACTGACATGGACGTCGACGACGACTCGCTGTACTTGGAGGAGCCCGAGCTCTTTAGCATCGAGGAACTTTCGCCCATCAGCGTTTCCGCACAAGCCAACAACTCGGACTTGCTTAAGGACGCAAGATACTTGTTCCGCACTTTAATGACCTTCTTGAAGTCTGTCATCTTCGGTTTGAAAAACTGCAATCCCCCAGTTCCTCCACAGCCAATTCCAGATCCCAAAAACCCAGGCCAGGTTACTAACTACGACAAATGGAACGATTCTGCTAAATTGACTTCCTTTGAGGAAATCAAGGTGCTAAAAAACTTCTTCAGAAGCGGAATCAGCTGTCTCAAGTTCTTCTCTGTCTCAAAGCCCAAAAGCAATACCAAACCAAAAGCATTTGATTTTTCCACTGGTGGACCAAATCTTCCCATCACCTCTTCCAAGGAGGAAAAAGATCTCATGGAGATCTTTGCAACTATCTTCATCCACATTGATCCCGCATCTTTCAATGAGATTGTGAGCGACGAATTGCCTTTTATGTTCGAATCGATGCTCTCCAATGCCGCTCTCCTCCACTTGCCCCAATTTTTTTTAGCTAGTGAAATCACGTCAGCAAACTTTTCCGGGATCTTGATCACGTTCCTCAAATCAAAACTAGAGCAGATAGACAAGGTCGATTTGGTCAAATCCAACATTCTCATAAGGCTCTTCAAACTTTGTTTCATGTCTGTCAATTTGTTCCCAGCAGCAAACGAGGAAGTGATTCTCCCTCACTTGAACTACTTGATTTTGGAGTCGTTGAAGCTCGCAACAAAAGCGGACGAACCTATATTGTATTCATACTTGGTGAGAACTCTATTTCGCAGCATAAGCGGAGGCAGATTCGAAAATCTTTACAAAGAGATCATGCCCATTTTGCCTGTTCTTCTTGAGAGTCTCAATAAGCTTATCGCAAACTCTCAAAGACCGTACGAGAGAGATATCTATGTTGAGCTTTGCTTGACGGTGCCAGTTCGTTTGTCGGTGTTGGTTCCTCATTTGAACTATTTGACAACGCCATTAGTCTATGCCCTCAATGGTTCGCAAGAGCTTGTCACCCAGGGATTGAGAACCTTCGAGCTCTGTGTGGACAATTTGACTGCTGAATATTTCGACCCTATGATAGCGCCAGTCATTGATCAGATCATGTTGGCTTTGTGGAAGCATTTGGAGCCTGTTCCTTACCATCACCAACATTCCCACACTGCTATCCGTATTCTAGGAAAATTGGGCGGGCGAAACCACAAACACTTGAAGCCTTGCAGCAGTTTGAAGCCTCAGTCAGAATTGGACCAGGAAGTTATTTCTTTGTTCACTGTTCATGGTTTCAATGAAAAGGTTCCTTTGACGATCACTCCAGGTATCGAGTCGGCTATCAGATTAATTGAAGATCCAAGACTCAAGGTTCACTACAGGATCAGTGCATACAAATACTTATCCAGTATTTTCAAGTTGTTCATCCACACAGACCGAATTCCCGAGGACTATGGTTTGTACGTGCAAGAGCAAGTTGATATTCTTAAAACCGAGGAATTGAAGGAAATCATGGATTTAGAGCCATCTGGAATTGAGGATGCAGCTAAACTTGATCGTCAACAAAAGTTGTTCGCTAAACTCTTGGAGATTGTCTTCTTTTCGTTGTCTATTCCAGAATTAGTGGATGATGCTAATAAGTTGATTGACAACATCACCAGACATTTCACGATTGTCCATCTTGGAACATCTACCATTCAAAAAATCAAGAAAGAAAGGCCTTTCTCGGTTAAGGACCAAGAAGGACGTGCTTATATCAGTGAGAATGTTTTCTTCAATGCATTAAACTATGCATTGAGCTCTTGGGACAAGACAGTCCGCAACAAGGGTGTTGAAACGATTCGAAACATCTACAAAACAACCGTCATTCTATTTGGTTCGGACGAGGATGCGTTGTGTTCTCCCATTTTCAGAACAATGTTCTACAAATTTACACACTCATGCTACAGCGAATATTATAACACAAAATTGGGGGGAATCTTAGGACTCAAGACGATGTTTGAAGACTTGAGCATCCCAGCATCATGGTTTTTTAAACGTCAATTCGAGCTCATTCGCTCAATCTTTTTTGTGTTGAGAGATTCACCTCTCACAGCTCCCGCAGAGATTCGTGAATTAGCACAGAAATTGGTCTTGGAAATTCTTGAAAAATGTAATGCAGATATCTCTAAAGAAAGTGTGCCAGAAAAGCCATTCCAAACGTTGATTGGAGCTTTGGTCTATGATCTTGCAAGTGCTGTGCCAATTGTGAGACAAGTTTCTCAAAAAGCCCTTGAGGCGCTTTCACAAACAATTGGTTTGTCTGTTTCAGCAATCATCGGACCTTCAAAGCATCTTCTCCTAACCCCAATTTTCGGAAAGCCCTTGCGTGCATTGCCTTTCCCTATGCAAATTGGTAACATAGATGCAATCACATACTGTTTGGGTTTGGAAGATTCATTCTTGACTTTCAACGACGAGCTCAATAGACTCCTTCTTGAGGCGCTTGCATTGGTGGATGCGGAGGACGAATCTTTGGCAAACGTTCACCGTCTCAATGAATACCGTACTTCCAAGCAATTGATCGAGTTGAGAGTTTTGTGCATCAAGCTACTTTCTTTGGCACTCAGCAAACCCGGGTTTTCTCTTGGATCTTTATCTGAAGCAAGAATCAGAATCCTTGGTGTGTTTTTCAAGGCTTTGTGCAATAAATCAACTGAAATTATCAACGCAGCTCATCAAGGCCTCAAATCCAGCTTGGATGAGAGTGCCAAATTACCAAAGGAGTTGTTGCAGAACGGTCTCAGACCTATGTTGATGAACCTCTCTGACCACAAAAAATTGACTGTTTCGGGGTTGGAGGCTTTGGCTCGTCTTTTGGAATTGCTTATATCATACTTCAGAGTTGAAATTGGTCGCAAGCTACTTGACCACTTAATGGCGTGGGCACAGATTAATACATTGCGCCAAATTGCTGGCCGAGACTTGGAAAACAACCACACTGTGCAAATCGTTATGGCAATTTTGAACATTTTCCACCTTTTGCCTGCGAAGGCATATACTTTTATGGAGGAAATCATCAACACTTTGCAATACTTGGAAGGTCATTTGGATCGCCATCAGAACTCTCCTTTCAGAATTCCCGTTTTGAAGTTCTTAAACAGATTTGCTGAAAACTGTTTGGATTACTACATCTCCAATTACAAGAACAGAAGGTTGGGTAATATGTTGGCGTTCTTCGCCGGTGCAGAAGATGGCCCTAGAATTCGTGAGGTTTGCAAACAAAAGATGGGTGTCATTTTGGAAAATGTCAAAAACGAGACCAATGACGAAATTAAGATTATTAAATTCGCAAATACGGTTGACTTAGTCGAAGCCATTGCAAAGTATGATACGGAGTGGTTGAACGAACAGAATGATTTGTTGGAGAGCCTCTGTGGTACAGTTACAGACGTTACGTCGATCAGATCCACTTTGCCATTGATTTCAAGCTCTCACTTGCAGGCGGAGCAAGCAGTCAACAAACTTCAAACGGTGACTGTGATGTTTATGAAGAGCAATTCTGAAAACAGATCTCTTCTTTTCAGCATCGTGAACACTTTATGCTCTCTTAATGTTAAAGTGTCTGTTGAAATCGAGGACTACATTTTCCAGAATATCGTTCTTTCAACTGACGTTGATATGAAGTTGGATTACCTTGAAAGGACTATGGACTTCATCAGCGGAGAGTCTCACTTGAGAGCCAAAACATATTTCATGAAGAGAATTCTCGACTTGACATTCTTGACGGAAATTTCCAGCAAGGGAAATGCGGATGTATTATTTTCTGCCGAATGTTCTTGGTTGGAGAAATTCTCAGACAACATATGGAAATCCACCAAGGATCTTATTACTGACAGAACTTCAGGTATAATTGATACCTATAGGTTTGCTTTGCTCGGCAGTACAGCTATGCTTCTTAAGTGGTCTTCGGAAAATATTAAGGATCACAGAAAAGAAATTATCAAATTTAGTTGGAACTACATCAAATTAGAGGACAGCATAACCAAACAAGTTGCTTATGTTACAACATCGTTTTTCATTGCAGCCTATGAAACTCCACCACAACTTGCTACTCAAGTTTTTGTTGCTCTTCTCAGAACACAGCAGAATGAATCCCGGCACTTAGTCAGGCAAGCTCTCGATATTCTTGCACCTGTCATGTCTCTCAGATTAGTGGATGGAGAGTCCCCAAATAGCTGGTTGAAATGGCCAAGAAGAGTGTTGTCTGAGGATGGCTTCAATGTGACTCAAGTTTTGAATGTCTATCAATTTATCAATCTCCACCCTGATTTATTCTTCGTCGCCAGAGAACACTTTGTGTCTAACATCATCACAGCAATGGGTAAGCTCACAATTTTGGCGAACACAGCTTTGGAGAACCAGGTTTTGGCTATTGACTTAGCAGAGCTTATTTTGAGCTGGGAGAACCAAGCAAAGGCTCAAAAGGCCTCTGGAGCAGCTATCGACGATTCCAGGAAAGGGTTCACAGATGATTTCACGACATCAAGCGACTACAGTATTCCATTTGGCCAAAGGGAAGCTTGCGTGACTTTCTTGATCAGATACGTTTGTATAAGTCCACAACGTGCTTCAGAGAGTGAATTGGGACAAAAGGCTTTGGGAATTCTCTACGATTTGTTGAGCCCAGAACATTGGCCTGAAGTTTCGGTAAAAATTACATTTTTCGAGAAGTTTTTGCTTTCAAATGATCTCAATTCATCAAATCTTCTCGGCTACTGCTTGAACGCCTTGGAGGTTCTCGGAGTTGTGTTGGAATGGAAGTCTACAAAGTGGATAATTGAGAATCTCAAGTATCTTCACAAGTTGTTGGAGAAGTGCATCAAGTCGGAAAATCACGACATTCAGGAAGTCCTTCAAAGGGTTTTGCGTATCATATTGCACGCCATCAACACTGAAGTGGATACTGAAAGCATTGAAGACGAAGACTCTGATTCGAAGCTCTTTGTCAATTTGTTGGTTTCAACTTGTTCTGAGGATCTCAGTGATACCACTTCATTGGCTGCTGGTGTCACTCTTTCCTGGACTCTTGCTATTTTCAAGCCTCTCCTGCTTGATCCCCTCATGCCGACAATTATGAGAACCTTCAACAAATTGTGCAAGGATCACATCGCGATCACCCATCAAGGTGCACAAACTACTAAAGAAAACAACTCTTCTGCGGACGAAGCGAAGATGACTACAAAATTGTTGGAGAAGGTGTTGAATCTCTGCGCAATGAGAGTCTCGACTTTGGGTGATCAAAGACGAATCTTTTTGTCATTGCTCGCGCAATTAATTGAGCGGTCATTGGATAAAGACACATTGGAAAAGATTATCAAAATTGTCAAATCTTGGGTTTTTTCTCGAACCGACTTGTTCCCTACCACGAAGGAAAAAGCCGCAATTTTGGCTAAGATGATGATCTTCGAGATAAGAGGTGAGCCAACATTGTCTGAGCAATTCTACCAGATAATTGTTGATATTTTCGAGGATGACTCCTTCAGCTGCACCGAATTGACTGTTAGGATGGAGCAGCCTTTCTTGGTTGGTACTAGATCATCTGAAGTTCCAATTCGTCGCAAGCTTATGTCTATTTTGAGCAACAGTTTAGAGAAGGACATTAGTAAACGATTATACTATGTGATCCGTGAGCAGAATTGGGAATATTTGGCAGACTACTCATGGCTTAATCAGGCTTTGCAGTTGCTTTTTGGATCATTCGAATTGAATGAAAATATTCAGCTCGTGGACAGCGAGTTCAAGTTGCCACCTCTCACGGCTTTCCCATATGTTTCGAAGGAGATGGAGGTTGATTCCACCAGAGATGATTTAGACTCATTGTTTAAGGAACATAACGAGTTTTTGGATGAAGTCTCCCAGGTAAGTGCTGGTGAAGTTCTTGAACCTCTCATTGATATGTTCTATCAAAGCAATGAAACTGTTCACCGAGTCTGGTCGAACGTTTTCCCAATGGCATTCCAAGCAATCCCACGTGGAGAGCATCTTGACTTTACCAGGTTCTTGGTGATCCTCTTATCGAAGGATTACCATACCAGACAGGTTGACATGAGACCGAATGTCATTCAATCCTTATTGGAGGGTATCGCAAGATGCAAGTCATTGCAACTTCCACCGTTTGCTGTGGAATGTCTCGCCAGTAATTTCAACTCGTGGTCTCAAGGAATTCAGATTCTCGAAAGTATCGAGGCCCTGTCAGTGAACAATGCTGATGTGAGGGAAGTTACTCAAGACGCGTTGTGCAAGCTTTACGCTACATTGAAAGAAGATGATATGTTTTACGGACTTTGGAGAAGACGTGCAAAGTACTCCGAAACCATTTCCGCATTGTCTTACGAGCAAATTGGTTTATGGGATAAAGCTCAGCAGCTTTACGAAACAGCTCAAATCAAGGCAAGAAGTGGCGCCTTGCCATACGGTCAATCTGAATATTCGCTTTGGGAAGACCACTGGATATTGTGTGCTGAGAAGTTGCAGCAATGGGATATTCTTACCGAATTGGCCAAGCATGAAGGCTTTTCTGATTTGCTTCTTGAGTGTGGTTGGAGAGTGGCAGACTGGAATGCCGATCGTGAAACACTCGAGCAGACTGTGAAGAGTGTGATGGATGTTCCAACACCTAGAAGACAAGTTTTCGAGACTTTCCTCTGTTTGCAAGGATACGGTCAAGAAAAGGAGACTTTGCAAGATCTCTCGAAATTGTGTGATGAGGGCATCCAATTGGCTTTGAAAAAATGGCATGGATTGCCTCACAAGTTTGGTGATGCTCATATTCCTTTGCTTCACACGTTCCAGCAGTATGTTGAATTCATGGAGGCCAGTCAAGTGTACTCCAGCTTGATGTCCACTAACGCTCAAAACCTCGACGTGAAGTCACAAGAGCTTAAGAGGGTTTTGCAAGTGTGGAGGGAAAGATTACCTAATGTCTGGGATGACATCAACATTTGGAATGATCTTGTGACGTGGAGACAGCACGCCTTCCAGGTGATCAACAAGGTGTACATGCCATTCATTCCAATTTTGCAGCAAAGCAATCCTGACGGAAATGCAAACTCGTATGCGTACAGAGGCTTCCATGAAATTGCCTGGGTGATCAATCGCTTCGCTCATGTGGCAAGAAAACACAACATGCCTGAGGTTTGTATCAATCAGCTCACCAAGATCTATCAACTCCCTAACATTGAAATCCAAGAAGCGTTCTTGAAATTGAAGGAGCAGGTCAAGTGTCACTACCTGAGCTACAATGAATTGAACACAGGCTTGGATGTGATCAGAAACACAAACTTGGTCTACTTCGCTACTCAACAGAAAGCGGAATTTTTCACGCTCAAGGGAATGTTTTTGAGCAAACTCAATCAAAAGGACGAAGCAAATAAGGCTTTTGCTACATCTGTGCAAATAGACTTGAATTTGCCAAAGGCTTGGGCCGAATGGGGTGTGTTCAATGACAAGCGTTTCAAAGAAAATCCAAATGACTTGGTCTATGCAAATAATGCTATTTCATGCTACTTGCAAGCTGCCGGTCTTTACAAGAACGGCAAGACCAGAAAGTTATTGGCGAGAATCCTTTGGCTTATTAGTCTTGACGACTCCACTGGAACGCTTGCACAAGCCTTCGAGAACTTCAAGGGCGAAGTGCCTGTTTGGTATTGGGTGACATTCATCCCACAGCTTTTGACCTCATTGTCATACAAGGAAGCAAAGTTGGTGAGACAGATTCTTATCAGAATCGCGAAAAGCTACCCACAAGCTTTGCACTTCCAGTTGCGAACCACAAAGGAGGACTTTGCAGCCAAGCAAAGGCAATATTTAGAAATAAGTCGCCAAAAGGCCATGAGCAACGCAAATTCTGCAAGCTCTGCATCATCTGTTGATCCAAAGGAGAAAGCACCGGATGGACCCGGTGAGGATGGTGCATCAAAGACAGAGGATAACGCTGATACAATCAGTCAATCAGTCAAGGCAGAAGGCACTGAAGAGGAAGGCTCCAAGGAATCCACACAAGGTCAGAACAAGCCTGGCAGTGCCGACTCGGGCAGATTATCTCAATCCTCGTCGTCCATTCGCAGGTCCTGGGAATATGTTGAGGAGATCATGGGCATCTTAAAGACGGCATACCCATTGCTAGCCCTTCTGTTGGAGTCGCTTGTTGATCAAATAAATCAACGCTTCAAGTGCACTGCAGATGAAGACGCCTACAGATTGGGAGTTGCTTTGTTGAATGATGGTGTTCAGTATCTCAACAGACTCGGCAACCCGCGTGAAGATGCCAAGTTGCCATCTGTCACGGAGATTAACATCACCAGATTCGCCGAGACCGTGCTTCCAAAGCAGATTCGGGCAGAGTTCGAAAAGGACTTGGTGATTGCCAAGCCCAACTTGGAAACATATATTTTCAAGTTGCGGAAGTGGAGAGACCGTCTCGAGGATAAATTGGACAGAAGATTCACTGAGGTCAACCTTGAGAACTTGTGTCCACACTTGAGTGAGTTCCATCATCAAAAATTCGAGGAGATTGAGGTTCCTGGACAGTATCTCCTCAACAAGGATAACAACTCTCACTTTGTGAAAATTGAGCGTTTCCTTCCAACGATTGATTTGACCAGAGGAACGAACGCCTGCTACAAAAGAATAAAGATCAGAGGTCATGACGGCAGCTTGCACAGCTTTGCGGTGCAGTTCCCAGCTGCAAGACACTGCAGAAGAGAGGAGTCTCTGTTCCAGTTGTTCCGCATTTTCGATGACAACTTGTCCAAGAAGGTTGAATCTAGACGCAGAAATCTCCATTTCACGTTGCCTATTGCAGTGCCTTTGTCGCCGCACATTCGGATCATCAATGATGATGCTCGTGATATCAGCATGCAAAAAATCTACGAGGACTTCTGCTTCAAGAACGGCAAGAACAGAGATGAGCCGTTCATTTACACTATTGAGAAGTTGCGTGCCGCTTTCGATCCGAGACTACCAAAGCCGGATCTCATGAGTATCAGAGTGGAAATCTTGAGTGCTATCCAAACACTTCTTGTGCCGTCCACGGTAATGAAGGACTACTTCGTTGACCTTTACCCACAATTTGAGGACTTCTGGCTTTTCAGAAAGCAATTCACTGCTCAGTTTGCATCCTTCATTTTCTCCACATACATGATGTGTGTCAATACCAGACAGCCACAGAAGATTCATGTCAACCGTGGATCTGGAAATGTGTGGACGTCTGACATGTTGCCTTGCAAGATTGCCAGCAAGAGCGCTTCTCTCGATGGCTCGAGCGGCGGAAGGCCAGCACCTTTGTTCTACAACGCAGAGATGGTGCCTTTCAGGTTGACGCCGAACATCCAGAAGTTGATTGGTGATTCCGGAATTGAGGGAGTGTTGGCCACTGACGTGTTGGTGATTGCCAGAGCATTGACCGAGCCAAAATCAGACTTGGAACAGTACTTGACCATCTTTGTTAGAGACGAGGTGGTTTCGTGGTGCACACAACAAGACCCACCCAGACCGGTTCCTCAAGATAGCAAGCTCCGAGAGATTGTGATGCTCAACGTTGAGTTGATCATCAAGAGAGTGCTTTCCATGGCACACAGCCCATCGGGCTCCACTGTCAGCACGCAAAGCGTGCTTGAGTTGATTGCACAAGCTGTCAACCCACACAACCTTGCAGCAGCAGACACGTTGTGGATGGCGTACTTTTAAGCGTCAATTAAGTTCTTAGAGATCAAATTAGGTTCTAAGAGACCGGTGTAAAGAACGTATGTACGAATAGTTAGCAGCAAAAATAGTCAAGGCTAGAATCAAAGAAATTGCGCACAGCACGAGAAGCAAGCAGCTGACAATCTGGATGTAGCTGGTGACGTCGACGGCAGCAGAAGCCGAGCGGTGGGAGTTGTAGTTGTACTCCTCCATGGGAAAGTGGATCGCGAAGCAGACAGCAACGGAGCAGATGTTGGCACATAGGTCCAAAAGCTTCAAGGCCACGATAAATATCAGACAACGGAGCGAAGTCACAGTGGGCACCTTGACAAGACTGGCAGGCAAGGTCAACGTGCAAAGAAGAAACTAGCGTTAGTAGCGGAGGCCTGGCATAAAGCAGGAGGCCAAACACGTACCAGCAAATAGCCCAACACACACAGAAGAACGGACGCGGCCGGGCGATTGTCCACCTCGCTGAATGGCACCGCAAAGAAGATCAACACATACTGGATCATGATGGAGCCCATAAACACGCGGGTCAAGGTTGCGTAGGCTGCGGCGCCGAAGGTAGGTGGGGCAGTGGCTGTTTCAAGGTCGGGCGGCCACGACGGCTCGTCGAACAAGATCAGTTTGGGGGACATGGGTGAAGACGCCGCCGACATTGGTTTGCAGGGCGAAGGGAGGTTTTGGGGAGCCAAGCGCCTTTTGGTTTTGTTTGCAAACGAAAAGGCAAAGGAAGCATTTGTTTGCAAAAAGCGGGGACAGCTTTGTCTTTCACCTCTGTGATCCAAAGACAGAAGCTGCTTTTGTGCCCCAACGGCGTGGTCACCTTCTGTTTCGAAGGCAGAGGCAAAGATTCGTTCTTGCAGAGGCAAAGGTGAAGGCTTCTATTTGTTTGCAGAGGCAAAGGCAAAGGATGCTTTTTTAGGCGTTTTCGTTTGCAAGACCTTTGCAGAGCCCCTGTGGTTTGGCTCGCCTAGAGCGAAGCGCCCGGCGTAGGAGGCACGAACGGGTCCTGGCGAGATGCCACCATGCGGTGGTACATGGCGCGCTCCAAGCGCGGGAAGATCTTGTTGCTGAGCTCGACGCCCTCGCTCAACCAGATGCCCCACGCACCCATCATGTTGGCCATGAGCATATCGGTGAAAAGACGGTCGCCGATGACGGCGACCTCGGCGGGTGTGGACACGCCGTGCTTGGCGAAGTAGTCCATGATTTCCGCGTGGCAGCCGGGCTTCTTTGTGCTGTGGCGGAGCACAGTGACGCCCGTGTCGGCCTCAAGCTTGGAGGCCTGTTGGAAGTCAGCGTCGTCGTTTGTGCCGGCGGAGTTCGAGACTATCAAGATGCGCTCTTTGGGGAAGTGGCGCTGGAGCTCGTTCCACGTGTGCTCGTACGCGGGCCACACGCGGTCGTCGTGGTCTTTGGCGAAGCAGTTGTCCTTGTCCAAAACCACGGCGGTGATGCGGGCGTTGTGGCCGGGAATGGCAAGCGGGAGCGGGAGCTTGTCGAAGGACGCGACGGCCAAGTGCGGCAAGCAGAGTGCTGGGTCGTAGGCGAGGCGGGAAATGTTGGAGACGGCGCTGGCGTTGAAGAGCTGCATGGGAGGAAGGAAGGAGGGAGGAGAGGAAGAAGAGAGGGGAGGAAGAAGAGAGGGGAGGAGGAATGAAGTCTCGGGCAACGGAGGGAGCACTGGTGGAAAGGGAAGCCCGCAGTTATCTGGAAGAGCCCTGGAGTTGATTGGGAGCACTGGCGTTGGGTTGATGGAGGAGCACTGAGTTGTGAGGGCGCGCTGTTGATGGTTGATGGCGCGCCTACACTTTTTCGCTCTCTGGTCTCCACCAACCACACTGGCATGAGCACACGCAAAAAAGACGCCAAGCCGCGGCGCCGCGCCGACGCCAAAAGCGCCGCCGCTGCCACCTCCGCCAACGCCTCCACGGCCGCGTCCCTCTCCCCCGCGGCCGCTGCCGCCGCCCCCTCCGACGCACCCCACTGCCTCATTTGCGCCGAGCCCATCGAGTACCTGGCCGTGCCGCCGTGCAACAACATCACCTGCCACTTGTGCTCGTTCCGCCAGCGCGCGCTCTACAAGAAGAAGACGTGCTTGGTGTGCCGCACGGACCACGCCGACGTGGTGTACACGGACAACTTGGCGGAGTCGCTCAAATACGACGACGTGTACGAGCAGAGCCGCAAATGGGCGGCCGCCGACTACGGCGTGCACTTCACGGGGCCCGCGGTCCAGGCCGCCACGCTCCGGCTCGTGGCGTACGAGTGCCGCGAGTGCCGCGAGCAGTTTGCCAGGTTTGGCCCGCTCAAGGACCACGCCCGGGCAGAACACGCCAAGCTGTTCTGCGACGTGTGCGCCGGGCAGCGCAACGCGTTCGTGTGCGAGTTGCCGCTCTACACGCAGCGCGAGCTCCAGCGGCACATGGCCGCCGGCGACCGTGACGGCTTCACGGGCCACCCGAAGTGCAAGTTCTGCCGCAACAAGTACTTTTACTCGGAGGACGAGTTGGCCGTGCACATCCGCGACGCCCACGAGCGCTGCCACATCTGCTCGCACGACCACTACGCTGTGGGCGACTACTACCGCAACTACGACGACGTGTACGCGCACTTTGAGGCCGCCCACTACGTGTGCTCGGTGCCTGCTTGCGTGGAGAAGCGCTTCGTGGTGTTCCGCGAGGACTTGGACCTCACCGCGCACATGCTCAAGGAGCACGGCGGGCTCGTGGGCAGCAAGCGCTTTGTGCTTGGCGCGTCGTCGTCGCTGTTCCAGTCGCAGCTTCTGACGTTCCCGGGGCGCCCGCTGCCGTCTCTGGCGGCCCAGGACGACGAAGCGGCCGTGCGCCGCCGCCGCCTCGACGAGAGAGCCAAGCACTACGCCGCCGGCGACGCGGCGAAGCTCGCGGCGTTTGCCAAGTTGAACGCCGCGTTCCGCTCCAAGCAGCGCTCCGCTGCAGACGTGGTGCACGGCTACCAGACCATTTTCAGCGGCTGCGATACCCAGGACATTTCGCTCGTGCTCTACGACTTCATCGAGTTGTTCCCGGCGCACTCGCCGCAGCGCCACCTGTTGCAGCAGGCGTTTGATGCGCTCAGCCCGGCCACCGTGGCGCCGCTGTTGCTGCAGAACTTCCCCGTGCTCTCGCCCGCTCTGGCCGCGTCGCCGTTCAAGGCGCTGTCGTGGAAGGCCGGCGGCATGGGCTCGCGCCGCTCCCAGGACGAGCAGTTCCCGGCGCTAGCCAAGCCGCCCAAGCTGAAGAACCCCGTCGTCAAAAACGCCCCCGTGCGCTACACCACCGTGAAGACCACCCCCAAGACCTCGCTGAGCCCCAGCATCAACACGTACGCGGAAAACAAGCTGTACACGCCGTCGTATCTCGACCAGCCGCGCGCCACCCGCCTGGTGGCGTCGCTACCGAAGTTGGGCTCTTCCGCCAGCTTCCACGGGAGCCGCTCCGGCTCAGCGTCGCTGTCGGCCAGCTCGTCCCGCGTGGCATCGCCCGGTTCTTCTCGCGTGCAATCGCCCAGCTACGGCTTGGCGGTGCCCGTGGCCAAGGCGGCGCCCAAGATCCTGGACTCGAAGTTTCCCGCGTTGGAGAAGAAGAAGAAAACCGTCATTCCGCCCGTCAAGCCCGTTCCGGCCAAGCCTGCCACATGGGGCCTGGGCTTATCCACGCTGCAGCTGGCGCCGCAGGACGACTGGGGCGTGCCCATCATTGATAAGAAGGCGCTCAGGGCCCAGCGCAAGAGCGAGCGAAAGCGGTGAGAAGACAGAGGCTGAGAGAAGAGAGAAGAGAGGAGAGAAGAGAGGAGAGAAGACAGAAGACAGAAGACCGAAGAGAGAGAAGAAATACTGAACGGCAGAGAACATTGATCTGGTGAAGAAAATTTAGATGGAGGAGAAGATTGAGAATGGTGAAAATAGAGAATACTGAACGTGATGAAAATGGAATAGTGAAGAATGATGGAGAACATCGCGGGAGAGCACTGGCGAAGTGCGCGCGCTCATCCACGCATCGTCTCACCTTCCCACGCCGTCCTCCTCCAAACCATCGCTGCACCGCTCAAAGCCTCCCCGAATCCACAATGCTCGCACGCTCCCTCCGCCTTCTTCGAAACGCCCCTTTGAAGCGCGCCGCCACGGCGCCAACACGCGCTGCGCTCCCCGCCATTTCCAGCGTCGCCCTGCGCAACTTTGCCGTCCGCAGCTTCGTGCCCCAAAGACACAACCTGGGCGACCCGGCCAGCGCTGCCGCTGGCGACAAGACCGCCACGTTGAAAACAGACACGCCGCAGCTCATGATTGCGTTCACGTGCAAAAAGTGTGACACCCGCTCGTCCCACACGTTCTCCAAGCAGTCGTACACAAAGGGGTCTGTGCTCATCCAGTGCCCGGGCTGCAAAGGCAGGCACTTGATTGCGGACAACCTCAACATCTTCCGCGACAACAAGGTCAATTTGGAGGACCTTCTCCGGGCGCAGGGCGAGTCAGTGGCCACCACCACGGACGACTTGGCCTTCGAGGACATTCCCGAGTCGCTCCGCGGCACGCTTGGCCACTACGCCAAGGACGCGCCAGCAGAGTACCAGAGAAAAGACCCGGAAAACCCTCTTTTGGAGTCGGGCGAACGTAAGTAGACAATATGAGGAAGAACAGCGAGAACGAGCGGGCTGAAAGAGAAAGACCTGCTAAGAAAGCTGATAGAGAAGAGCTGATAGAAAAGACTGATAGAGAAGGAGCTGATAAAAAAGAGTTGGCAGAGAAAGACCTGGTGGAGGAAGCGCTGCCTGAAGGAGCTGAAAGAGAGGCAGCGCACCTGGGCCAGGAATGGCTGATACGGCATAGACGCTTGCGAAAACATCATCCATCGAAATCCACCCACGCAAAACAGCTCCGCCAGCAAGCACCACAGAATGGCCCACAAACACGTTTTGACCACGATGAATGGCGCCCGTGCGGCGCTCCGAAGCGCCTTGCCCGTGTTCGGCGCCCGCGCCCCCGCCAGGCTCTACGCCACGCATCACAAGCCGCTTTCGCCGGCCGAAAAGTACAAGGAACAGCTCCAGCGCAAGGCCGAGCAATTGGGCGTGTCGTCGGTGGACGAGTTGAAGGAGGCCTTGAAGGACGACATTGAGGAAAAGAAAAAGGAGATGAACTACGTGGACCCGTTGAAGGAGCTTGAGCAGTACGAGCTCGAGCAGGCCGAGAAGCTCAAGCAGAAGAAGGCTGCGCAGAACGACGGCAAGGTCCGCGACGCCATCGACGCGTCTGTGCCCAAGGCGCCCTACAAAACGCTCCTGTCGTTTGTGGACGTGGAGAAGCTCGCGCAGTTGCCCGAGAAGGAGTTGAAGTTCATTTGGCGGGCGCGGTTCGAGTCCAACAAGCAGGCGATCTCGGCCGTGCTCCAGGACGTGCAGTTCACCAAGATGTTTGCCAATGCGTTCAAAAACCCCAATTTCATCTTGCCGCTTCCGAAGGACGACGCCGGCTACGAAATGCACTTTGTGCAGTGGAGCTTCGTGGGCCCGCAAACCACCCACTGCATGCTCACGTCGTTGGCCGAGTACAAGCTCCACAAGGAGTACGCCAAGCCGCACACCACGCTCATGTTCCACCAGGAGCTCTTGGAGCCCTCGCGCTTGGTTTTGATGAACGGCCAGTTGGAGCTGGACGTTCCCATGACCATGGACGAGGCGCTGTTGCTTGTGCTCAACGTGCAGCGGTTCTACGGCGGCTTGGCGGACTCCGAGAGCTCGGAACGCAAGTTGGAGCTTCTCCGCGCCTTCACGGCGGGCGACGCCGGCTTTGACATGGAGAAGTTGATTGCCGAGGCCGCCTCTTTCGACTAGGGCAAGAGCGCTTTTTTGACTGAGGTGCCATTCGATTGGGCAAGAGTACCGTTTTCAAGCGGACGAGTACCATTTTCAAGCGGACGAGTACCGTTTTATTGAGCGGACAAGAGTGGGGCTCTTTACCGAGCGGACAAGAGTGAGACGGACTGTCAATTGGCTTTCTGTATGTACATAATATACTCTCCACGCAGCACCCGTGCTGGCGAAAAGCAGGCGCCGTGTGACGTCCTGTTGAAGTCCCCTGTTGGGAAGCACTGTGTTTCCTCTGGCCCAGCGACGTTTCCTCGGCTCATCCCAAGCTAAGGAGGTCGTCCAAGCTGTGGTTTTTTGTTTGCTTGCTGGGGTTCTTTGCTCGAGCGGGAGTTTTCGCTTGCTTCGGCGGGTTTGCCTGCCTGGACCTCGGCACCGGTTCTTCTGCCGCGCTGTCGCTTTCTGAGTCCACCACAATTTCCTCCCGGGCGGGCTTGGCTTTAGCGGCGGCCCGCTTTGCTGGCGCCTTTCGGGAGGCGGGCGCCCTTTGAGCCGGCCGCTTCGAGGCCGGCTTCGCCATCTTGGGCTGCGGCTCGTCGTCGGACGATAAGTAGCTGGTGGTCTTCGCAGCCGGCTCGCCCACATTGTCGCCCACGCCGATGGTGCTGAGATCGCGGGAGATGGGCTCGCGCTGCGTCTCCGTGCGGAGCTGGTTCAAAAGCTGCTTGAACAGGCGCTTGGCCGCGGTGTCGTCGACCGCGTGGAACTCGTCCTCGTCGATGTTGATGTTCTGGAGCGCCGCGGTGGTGGATGCCACGACGCCGTCCACGTAGTCGGTGAAGACCTGCTTGTCCTCCTGCTCGATGAAGCGCTTTGTGGCGTCGAGCAAGGAGTCCTCTGGCACGAGGAGGAGGCTGGAATCGGCGAGAAACTGGCGGAGAATGTGCTGGATGGACACGTTCAGCAGCACCACGGGCTCGTCGCGCTGGGCGCGCGTGCGCTTGGCCGGCGGCTCGAGCGGCAGCTTCTTCTGGTGGTAGAGCAAGATGTCGTTGACGTTGGCGACCTTGCCGACGAACTTGTTCAGGAAGCGGATGGTGTTTTCGGGCTCGTAGTCGCCGGTGCGGTCCACGCGGAGCCGCACCAAGGGAAGCATGGGCAGCGGCAGCGGCAGCAGCAGCGGCAGCGCCTCGGCAACAAGCGCCTCCACCTTGGCCTGGAGAAACGCCAGGATGTCTGCGCGGGCCGCCGGGCCCTCGACAAAGTGCTCGTCGCGCAAGGAGACGTCGGCCATGACAAACGGGCGCACGGACTCGAGCGCGAGCGGCGTGAGCGAGTAGTCCTTGCCGCGGATGTCCATGAGGAAGACGTGTTTCTGGGCGGCCTCGCCCTCGCTCAACGACGTGGCCACGGACAGGCCGGGCTGGAGCGTGTCGAAGCCGGTGGTGGGGTTGAGCTGGGGGAACGGGATGCACTCGTGCTCGTGGCCCCAGAGCACAAAGTCCATGAACAGCGGGAGAAAGTCCTCGGGCACGTACGACGTCATGGTGTGGCGGTGGTGGTTCTGGTGCACGCAGAGGAGGTTGAAGGGCGCGGGCTCCGGCGAGCCCGCAGAGGCAGCCGGGCGCTGGAACACCACGTTGCCGTCGCGCATGAGCCGCTGGAGGCGCTCGTCACGCATGTTGTTGATGCCGTAGAGCGCCAAGCGCGTGGTGCCCTTCTGGAAGACAAGCGGCGCCACGCGGAGGCGGTCCAGCCGCGGCACCAGGCCGAAAAAGTTCACCAACCCCGTGGCCGCGAGCACGTCGAGCGGCAGGAGGAGGCCGTCGCCCGTGGCGTCGTCGTGGTTGCCCGAGATGGCAAACACCGGCACGGCCACGTTCAAGTTGGGGTCCTCGTAGTTGACGGCGTCGGCGGCGCGGAGCGCGAGCGCCGGATCGCTCACCAACTCGAGCTCGCACGGGCGGGCGCCGAGGCAGTGGCGCCGGAGCGCCTGCACCACGTGGAAAAGCGCCTTCTTCAGCGGCTTCGACACGTGGAAAAGATCGCCGCCTTGCACAATCATGTCTGCGTCGTGGCGGCGCGCCAAGCGCGCGATTTCGTCAAACGTCTGCCACGAGTCGTCGCCGCGGACGGGGTCGTTTTCGAGGAACCCGACGTGGTTGTCCGTGGTGAGGAGCACGCGGATGGTGTTTTCGTCGCGCGGGAACGCGGCGGGCGGCATGGAGACGGAGGTGGAGAAGAGCCGTGGACAAGGTGGTGGCGATGGAGCGCGCGATGGAGCGCGCGATGGAAGCATTGCGCAGGCATCACCACTGCTGCTACTACTACTACTACACCACTACTACTACTACTACCACTACTACCACTACCACTACTACTACCTACTACTACCACGGCCACCCCACTACTAGCACCATTTTGTCTTCCCTCCTTTGCATACCCACACCAGCAGACCCTGCCCTCTCCCGCCATCACCACTCATGTCCGCGCTCGCCCGCCAGCAGGACGAGATCGAGAGCCTCCGCTCCATCTACAGCGACATCTTCCGCGACGTCACGCCGCACAGCAAGGTGTGGAGCCGCGACGCGCTGCCGCACTTCCAGATGGCGCTCGCCTCGCACGAGGCCGCGGACCGCCCGCCCGTGCTGGTGGTGTTGGACATCCAGTTCACGCCCACGTACCCCGTGCTGCCGCCCATCATCAAGGTGCTCCAGCCCCTGAACCTCCTCCGCGCGCACGTGGCGCGGCTCGAGGACACCGTCGCCGCCACGTTGCGCGAGTACGCCGGCGAGGAGGTGTGCTTCACGGTGATCATGGACGTCAAGGAGGTGCTCGACGAGCTCCAGCAGACCGCCGAGCAGGTGCTCTCGCTCGAGCAGGAGCGCGTCAAGCGCATGGAGAAGGAGCGCCGCATGCTCGAGCAGCGCGAGTCCGAGCAGCGCCGCCAGCAGCGCCTGGCCCGCATGAAGAAGTCCCGCGAGGCTGACCAGCAGCTTCTCGAGATGCGCCACGACTACGCGGACGACGCGGCCGCGGCGGGCCCGGCCGATGCGGGCGACGCCGTCGAGCCGCCGCCGCCGCCGCTCCTTCCGCCGCCGGGCTCGCCCAACACCTTCCTGTTTGACAACGTGCTTGCCGGCCTGGTGCCGGGCTCCGGCGCCCACTTCCCGTTCCAGGCCGTGCAGGGCTTCGTTCCGTACCGCGCCATGGACCTCCTCACGTCCATCAGCGACCAGTACATTGTGCAGCCGTACGTGGCGCCGGCCGTGGCGCTGCGCTTGGCCGGGCGCGTGGCCAGCGTGCTGTACCTTCTTTCCGTGGTCCGGCTCCACGACCGCCGCTGGGCCGCCGCCGACGGCAAGGCCGAGATCCGCGCGTTGGAGCTTGAGCTCGAGCGGTGCATGGCGCTCAAGGCCGACGCGCTTGTCCGCGTGTTTGGCTTCCAGATCGACCAGCACGACCACGACCCGCTGCGCTGGACCATCCGCGTCCTCACCGACTTCTCGCTGTCCACGCAGTCCGTGCTGGCCATCCTCCTGACCGCCGAGTACGTCAACTGGAGCTTGGCCCGCACGTGGCTCATCCAGCTTCTTCCGGCGCTCGAGTACCTCCACGGCCTGGGCCTTGCCCACGGCGCCATTTGCACGCTCAGCACCCAGCTCTGCGACGTGCGCCTGGACCCCGACTCCACGCGCCGTGCCATCAAGTTCTGCCACCCGTCCTACGGCTACAGCCTCCTCCGCATGGCCAACGCGGCGCTGGACAAAGCCTTCATGGACGCCCTCGTGCCGCCGCAGTGGCAGGACCCCGACCCGGCCGCCAGCCCCGCCAAGACCGACATCTGGCAGTTGGGTGTGCTCTTCATGCGCATCATGTTGGGCCCGAGTGTCGTGGACACCAAATTCCCGACGCCCGAAAGCTTTCTTTCGCTGTTCGACCCGGCCGACTACCCCGGCTACGAGGAGTACGCTGAGCGCGTGTACGACCTCCTCAGCAAGATGCTCCAGCTGCGGGCGTCGCGGCGCTCGACGTTGCTCGAGCTCAACGCCGTCAAGTTCTTCCGCTCCGGCATCGAAACCAATTTGGACCAGCTCCAGAAGACGCTGGGCGCCCGGGCCACGGCATTTCTGGGCGACCCGTACGCAGACGGCCAGCGAGACCCCATTGGCTCGTCCAAGTACCAGAAGTCTGCGCTTGAGGCCGCTCGGAGAAACACCAACATCTCACAGTCGTCGGCGCGGCCGTCGTTCCACAAGAGCCGCGACGCCAGCGTCTTCAAAAACGAGCCGGTCGCGTTCAGCGGCAGGAAACTCGACCTGCGGGCCCCGCCCGACGTGGACACGTTCCCTAAGGAGTCGCGGTACGCCCGCGAGTTCGAGGAGGTGGGCAAGTTGGGCAAGGGCGGCTTCGGCGAGGTCGTCAAGGCCCGCAACAAGATGGAGGGCACCTTCTATGCGATCAAAAAGATCAAGCACAGGCAGGACAAGCTCGAGACGCTCTTGAGCGAGGTGTTCTCGTTGGCCCGCCTCAACCACCAGTACATTGTCCGATACTACGGGTGCTGGGTGGAGGAGCTTCCACACACGGCGCGGTCCGACAGCGCTATTGCGTCCGGCGACGAAAGCCTGGGCAGCGACGACGATGAGTCCTCCTCGGACGAGGATGACTTTGAGAGCCCGTTGAACGTGCGCTCGTCGTCGTTTATGGCCAGCCGCGATTCGTCGTTCCAGGTGGACTACTTTACCAACTCCGTGGCGCTGTTGGACTACGACAGCGACTTCGACGACCGCATTGTGTTTGCCAACAGCAACTCGGACGACAGCGACAGCGAAGACGACACGGAAAGCAGCCGCGTATCCACGCTCGAGAGCGAGGACCCGTCGGAAAAGGGCCTGTCGGAAAATGAGCCAGAACGGTCCGAAAAAGAGCCGCTCAAAATGGTCCGCCAGGACTTTGGCAAAAAAAAGCAAAACGGACGCTCGATTTTGTACATCCAGATGGAATTTTGCGAGAACAACACGCTTTTGGACTTGATCGAGCGCGGCTTGCCGGCCAACTCGAGCGAGTACTGGCGGCTTTTCCGGCAGATCTTGGAGGCCGTGTCGTACATCCACAGCTCGGGCTTCATCCACCGAGACTTGAAGCCCACCAACATCTTCATCGACATGTCGAACAACGTGAAGGTGGGCGACTTTGGCTTGGCGAAGAACTCGCAGTTCTCGTCAGCGCTCCTGAAGAACAACCAGGTTTCGGCAGGCAACAAAGACCTCTCCACCGTGGTGGGAACGTTCTTCTACACGGCCAAGGAAGTCGCAAGCGGCGAGTACGACGAAAAAGTGGACATGTACTCGCTCGGCATCATCTTCTTCGAGATGTGCTACCAGCTCGGCACAGGCATGGAGCGGGCCATGATCTTGAACGACTTGCGGTTGGTGGGCGTCAAGTTTCCGGCGGACTTTGGCGAAAGCCGAAAGGCCACCGAGAAGAAACTCATCCGCGAGCTTCTTTCCCACGACCCCAAACAGCGGCCCGGCGCAGCGGAGCTCCTCCAAAGCGGGCTCATTCCCGTCGAGCACCAGGACGTGATCATCAAAGAGGCGCTCAAGTCGTTGGCCGACCCTGCGTCGCCGTGGCAGCAGCAGGTGCGTGAAACGCTCTTCAGCCAGCCCTACTCGTTGGCGCGAGACATCATGTTCGACCGCGTGGGCAAGAACTCCCACGGCGGCATTGTGGAGCACACCACCAGCGACTACCTCATTTTGAACAAAACGTTGGAGGAGATTGCGCGGCTCTTCAAGAACCACGGCGCCGTGCAAGACTTCTGCGGCGGGTTCTTGATCCCCAAGTCGCTGATGCAGGGCAAGGAGCACGTTTACGAGGTTTTGGACAAGAGCGGGGCGGTGTTGACGTTGACGTACGACTTGGTGTTTCCCATGGCGCGGTTCTTGAGCCGGGAAAAGGTCCGTGTGTCCAAAACGTTCATCAACGAGTTCGTGTACCGCCCCAACATCCGGGGCATTGGCAAGCCGGACAAGTACAGCGCCATGTCGTTTGATGTGCTTTCCCACCTGGCCGCGCTGTTGACCATCGACTCGGCCGAGTGCCTCAAGGTGGCCGACGAGATTGTGCTGACCTTCCCCTGTTTCCACACCAAAAACGCCCAGTCGTTTATTGTGATCAACCACATGGACATTCTCAACAGCATCATCGACTTTGTGTTTGGGCCGGCGCACACGTTGCCGCAGGCCAAGCGGTACGAGCTCATGGGCATCTTGTCGCAGCTCGGCATCGAGCGGGGCGCCGAGGACATCAAAAACTACCTCCGCAACGACTTCAAGATCCAGCACACCATCGTCCAGGACTTGATTGGGCTCTTCAACTTCACGGTGGAGCCCGAGCGCGCCATGCACAAGTTGCGCAAGATTATGGTGGACTCGCCGTTGTTGAACCGCGTGGAGCAGGCGCTCAAAAACGTCACGGACATCTTGGCCGTCACGCAGAAGATGGGCGTCAGCACGCCGATCTCGTTCTGCCCGCTCAGCAACTACAACGCCAAGTACTACGAGGGCGGCTTCATGTTCCTGGTGATCCACCGCGTTGACAAGAGCCGCAAGTTCTCGCGCGTGGCCACCGGCGGCCGCTACGACCGCTTGATCGAGTACCTCTCCAGCGAGAGCCTGGCCACGTCCAGAACACCGCACGCGGCCGGGTTCCAACTCACCATCACGCTTTTGTTCCTCATCATGAAGAACTCGAAGTGGCGCGCCAGCGCGGCCACCTCGGCCAAGTCGCTCAGCCGCTGGAAGTCCGTGCGCTGCAGCGTGTTGGTTTGCTCGCTCCAGGAGTCCGTCGTGAGAGACAGCGGCTTTTCTCTTCTTGGCGACATGTGGGCGCACAATGTCAGCTGCGATTGGTACGTGGCCGCGTCCAACGAAGACATGCTCAACAAGGCGGTGGCCGATGGGTGCAACTGGATCGTGCAGTTGAAGCAGTCGCTGTCGGCGGCCCGCAAGTCGAGAAAAAACCAGTTCAAGCCCATCCGCGTCCGCAACCTCCAGCTCAACCGCGACACGGATTTGGACTACGACGAGGTGATGGAATTTCTCGTTGCCGAGCTTGCAGGTCAAGAGGCAGCGGAGTCGACGCTACTCCAGGAGAAATCGTCGTCCACCGCCGAGGAGGCCACGCAGCAGAACCACCAGATTGGCGAGCCAATTTTCAATATTGACATTGACCAGCGCGTGGTGGTGGTGCCCAATCTCGCCAAGGGCAGAAAGAACAACAAAAGAGACAAGTGGGAGCTCGAAAACGACTCCAAGTTGGCGGCGGCGGCCATGATGAAGGAGATGGCGAAGGCGCCCATTTTGACCGTGGACTCCCACGATGCGGTGCTCGATATGATTCTGTCAACGTCTCTCCAAGTGCCGCAAGAGGAATGGCTCAAGCGGGCTTATTCCACATACAACCGCTTGCCCCGAAGCTTCGCTGTGGGCATCTACGACACGTTGAAGAAAGAGGCTGAACGGGGATCGCGCTGGGCCATTTTGCACGCGCCCAAGACCGACAAGACGTCTGTTGTGAATCTACAAATGTGAGGGCAAATTTTTTCCTCTCGCCTGGTGAGTCGTGTTCCATTTCTTCGCCTAATTAGTCATCAATGATCGTGGTTGAATCGGTTTTCATGAAAGTCCGACTTCAATGAGCGAGAAACGTCGGGTTATAATATTCAATAAGAGTAGAAACGTCAGCTCATGATGTTCAGTGAGCGAAAAGCGTCAGGTTTCGTTCAGTAAGCGAGAAGCGTCAGGTTGCCATGTCCAGTGAGGGTGGACTGCTTCACCGAGCAGACATCACTATGCGTGGAAGGATTCGCCGCTGGTTTGAGACGGATGCGTGGAGGTGAACTTCTGCTTCCACATCCAGTACTCTTCCAAACGCAACTTGCTGTAGTCTGCGTAATTGAAGTCAATCATCGACAACTGGCTTTGGATCATGGCCCAAATACCCCAGTAGAACCCGGGCATGCCGTAGTAGCACGCGATCTCATCAATGAGTCCGGTGATCTTGCTCTCCCCTGCGTTCAAGTCGTTCAAATAGCCTTTGCACCACTGCACCATGATCTCATTGGACGGGGAAGGCTCCGGAATAGCAGAGCGGTTGCAGTCGAAACCTTGCCACTCGGCAAAGTGATTGGCAATGTCAAATGCGCGCGGTGCTGGAATCATGTACTCGTAATCAATGAACTGAATGGGGTTGTCTGCAAGCTTCCCGAGCGTGAAGTTCCCAGCATCGCACTTTTCTGCAAATTCTGGACTCTCAGGGACGATGATGTTGCCTGAGAGAAGATCACAGTGGCACACAACCATGGACGACTTGGTCGCCTTCCGCAATGCCTTTTTGAGCCATTTAAACTCAGAGTGGATGACATCCCTCACATTCTCTCTGCTGACTGCGACGTCAGGTAAGTTTGTTTGGAAAATCTCCACAAGGGAGTCAGTTTCTGGAACAATCAGAATCCAGTCTTCGATCAAATCCCAAAGATTGTTGATGGACTTCTTTTGAGCTGGTTTTTCAGTCTTTTCCTGAGATCCCGAGAGCTCGTGTGACTGTTTCAAGGTAGCGACGTACCTCCGAATTGTCGCAACGCCATCCTCAATATATTCACAATTAATGCTATCATGCCAGTTGCCCAATTGTTGAGCTATGAGGGGATACAAGAAGCCGTTGGAAAGCTCGTCGGGGGACAAGGACCGGCCTGGTAGGAAGCCATATATGAGACCGTTGAAAAAACGGGCATGGATGGCCGGCGCAAACTTCAACGACGTGAGAACCAAGTGCGATACAAATTCACGGTTTCTGTCTATGATGAGGTTCGTTCCCTTACCATAGACTCGCATGAGATACGTCTCGTTGGTGCTCTCGCTGGTGCACAGAAGAAGCATGTTGGTGATACCGCCGGTCAACCTTTTGATGGAGATGTCGCTAGACCACGAGGGGAAGATCTTGGTCAAGAGCGTACGGATCTGTGTGTAGTCGGTATCTAGGTTCTCCATGAGGTCGATGGAGTATTGCGGTAGAAATACGGCGTGCGTTGAATAATCATTCAATATGGTGGTGATCTGGCTTCCCGGCACATCGTCCTCCTCGGGCTCAAGCACAAAACTTGCACGCTTGTTCTGGCGGTCAGATGAAGGTTCTGAGAATAGCTCGGGCAGTTTCGAGGCTTCAGCGTCTATTTGCCTGGCCACCTCAATCTCTCTGTTTTTCTGCGCGTAATTCTTGAGGGTGAGCGATTGCGCCGGCATCTGATCAGCGTCATCATCGTCAGCAGTGTGCGAGCTGACCGAGAGACGGCGACTAGAATCGAAGTCCAAGTCGGAGAGCGACGGGTTGTTGAGCGTGTAGAGAAGGTTCCTCTTCTTGATCGCGGAGATCGCGGGCAGAAGCGTGGACGGGCTCGCGTGCTGGTCTCCCTGGTAGTTAATGAGCGGACTCGAGAGCTTCTGCGGCGGCGTCTCCGGGCTGGTGAAAGCCGTCACTGGCACGCAATGCACCGAGCCAGCTGAAAGGATACAGTAAACCGGGTGCAGCATTACTGCTACGGATGTGCTTCGAAAGACGGTTGCTGGAGAAACGGTGCTGGTCGGGCAGACAAAACGAAGCCGGGCGTTGGAGGACGGCTGTACTGGTGGAGCTGGATAGTCCCGTCAGCACACTGTCGGGAGGTGGAAGGTGGAACGGATCTGGACCTCACGCTCCACGAATTCGAGAAAGTCTCGCGGTTATTTCCTGCACACAGTCGCAGAACCACCCTTCTGTCTTTAGTTTCGCCAAACAGCGGGGTTTTTCGTGTGGGCAATTTTCAAACGGTATTTTCGGCTAAAGCGCACAGAGACTGCCATAATTCATTTCTCATCAGCAATGTAAGATGGCTTTTGCGTCGGCGAGCGCGTCTTGTGCCCTCGAACCCGGCCGGAAAATCGGTCTGATGAACGCGCGGGCTTGAGCGTCAGTGATGCAAGAATCAAACTCTAAATGCGGCACTTCCGAGGCCACACGGCCACGTATTTTGGCCAAGGAGCGCACCAAAACTTTCGCATTGTTCACGCCACCCGCCACATACTTTTCGGAATGGAAAATCGGAGCGTTCATCACAAGACAACATCTTTCGGTCCTGTGCGGGGGGTCGTGTGATGAGGCGTCCGCACTGCGACAAAATCACATGCTATCGCGATAAAACCGCTGAGCCCACATTGAGTCGCCTGCGCGTAACCACACACGCGCTATCTTCTGAATGATGGTTCCGCAACTTTTGTATCACAAATCGCTTGATCATGACTAACTTTTTCTTTCTTTTCTTCTTGGTGCTTCAGTAGAACGGCCACTGATTTGAACGGCCACTCGTTCGAGCAGCACAGGAAAACCGAAGTCTAACACATCCGGCCAAAGCCAGCCACACAGTGCACGCACCACAACAATTGTAGCATCAAATTCGAGATCCTCAAACGTCGCTCACGGCCGTGTATTCTGCCTCGCCGCTCTCCCGCTCTTGCAAGAGGTACGGCTGGTAGGACAACGGCTTGGATGGCTGCGGGAAGAGCCTTAAGTACAGCCACGACGCAATGGCGATACCTAGACACAGACCAACAAAAACATCAACAAAATGGTGTCTGTAGTCCTCTGTGCGGCCCAAAGCAATGAAGGCTGCTCCCAAAGACGGCAAAAAACAAAACACCCAGCGAAGGGCGCCCGTTTGCGGGTTTGTGACCGTCAGCTGGCCCGCAAGCCAGAGCGACAAGTAAAAGAGGCCTGCAAACGAGAGCGACGAGTGGCCCAGCGGCGTCGTCCGAAAGCCGTCCAACAAGCGCCCCGTGTCCGTTTGCGTGCACACGTCTTTGGCGTAGACCAACACACCGAGCGGCGCATCCGGCTTGGGCAAACAGCGGGCCAAAAAGTCGGGCCTGTGTCTTCCAAAGCTATTTTTCAACAAGTCCGTGAGGATGCTTGTAGAAAAGACAGAGATAACCAAGCCAAGGAGCGACACAAACGTCACGTAGAGCTTGTGCGCCGGCTTGGTGACAATGATGGAGATCACGGCGATTGCAGCCAACGGAAGCCAGGTGGAGTACACAAACAACGCGGTGTTGGTCACACGCTCGTGCTCGGTGAATGGGTGCAGTATAGTGAGATCGCCGATGTAAAATTGCCTTTGGAATGGCTCGATCGTGTACACGATGGGATAGAGAACGAAGAGCACCGCCACATAAACGAGGTCTGTGTAATGCCACTTGATGATCAGCGGCCCGAACCGGAGGCGGTGGACGCCGAGCGTGGTCCTGTTGAAGGTCTGGCCCTCGTGGAAGAGATCCAACATTTGCTGCACAACACCCATAACTGCAGCGGTTCTTGGTGGTTGCTCGAAGGGAGTAGCAGCACTAATCATGTTGATGTCACGTGGGAGTATCACGTGCTCTGGGTGTGCGGGTGTTGCGCCCGCACTGTGGCCCCACCCCGGATAAGCAAGTCGCGCGCGGGGGGAAAAGTGCTCTTCCGGGTTGGAGAACCCTGTGTGGCAAGCGCTCTTGCAATTCATTTATCCGTAGCGTCTTCTAAATATAAATTGACGGAGATGCCCTCTTGTGTCTTTTCAAATTTCATTCCCCACTGACTGTGTGCCGCTGTTCCGCAAGCAACACACGTTCTCCATTTGCGAAGCAACCCACGGTCACCGGTTGCGCTGTTCATCTGAGCCCGACTGGAGAAACCAACCTCGGTGATTCTCCCGGGCACTAAGTCGAAAATCTTCAGAATTCCTCTGCTTCTTCGCAAGATCAACATCCCGAATCGACTGTTTCCAATGCTCGTGTTGCCAACACCTAGACCATCCAAGCCCGCTTCTCCCGTGGAGACTCTCAAGGCGGCAAACTTGTCATACTCCAGTATCGGGTCCCCGGACTCTTTTCAGCGCTTCCTCGAGTGTATTCCCTTCACAAACTCCATCGCAACCGTTTGTTTTGAGGGCACCATTTGGGAAAAGATTGATGCCACTTCCAAGGCTGGCTTTGGAAGTATTGAGATCATGGCGCCGGACTTGGAAGAGGCTTCTGCCGGCAACATCTTGAGGTACTGCGAGAGCAAGCAGCTCGCTGTTTCCATCTTGCAACCTTTCAGGGACTTGGAAGGTTACGAGGACGACAGCCAGTTCCAAAAACGGCTTCAGGAATTTGAAGTCTTTTTGCAGCAGGCCAGGACTCTCAAAACGGACACGATTTTGCTCTGCGCCAACTGCGACAGCGATTCCGTCTCGGACGTGGACTTGATCGTGTCCCAGCTTCGACAGGCAGCGTCGTTGGCCGCCCGGTACAGCATCAAAATTGCGTACGAGAACCTCTCGTGGGCCACACACAATTACTTGTTGGAGAACTTGGTGGAGGTCATCTTGAAGGTTGACATGCCAAATTTTGGTTTCTGCATGGACTTGTTCCACATCAACATACATGGTTCGTCTTTGGACTGCATCGCCAAGTTGAACGGCAAGATCTTCTTCGCTCAGTACTGCGACTCGCCGCCATTGACGTCCAAGATCGATATCTTGCTGCACGCGAGACAGTACCGCGTGTTTCCCTTCCAGGGCTCCTACGGAAACTTACTCCAGTCTATGCAGCTTCTCGTGGACATGGGATACCAGGGCCCGTTGTCGTTGGAAGTGTTCAACAAGCTGTACAAAGAAAAGCCCGGGCAGTGCCAGATTGTGGCAGACGATGCGTTGAGGAGTTTGGTGTACTTTCAGGGCATCTATTGTGACCGCTTCTTGGGCACCAAATTTCTTGCATCGCCTCGCATCACTGACATTCTGTTTCTGTCCGGGGATCTCAATTGGGCCGCAGCTCACCTTCGCTTTGCGTCTCCGCTTGCACGATCAACGTTTGAAAAGCGCATCGAGCTCCTCGGCTTTTCCGACTTGTTCCCGGAAGCCACCCGGGCCGTTCACAATCCCGATGGCGTTGCCCGCAGCATCACAATGAGCGTTTCGTCCCGCCTAGAGTTCAACAGAAATGTGTTGGTGCTCAAGACGGCGCTTGATTTTGAAGAGATTCCTGACCACGAGCAAGTGGTGGCCAACAGCTTCAATCTACCCTCGCGAATGGTGTTCCGTAATAGCGAGGGGTTCACGTTTATTCTTTCACTTTCAGAGTAGTGGTTTTCGCAGCCGCCAATACAAGATATCCAGAAAAGCTGTAGCAAGCAGTAGCGAGTAGAATCAGTGTCTGCAAAAAGAGGATCATAGGATGCCCCTTGAAAGTGGCTGCAAAAAGCCCTGGCGTTTATAAGTAAAGGGGCCTCTCCGCATCCACTCGAGGGGCCGGAAAAAGACAGACGCTGCGCAAGGGCTCGTCTGCGGCCGCCGCGGGGAACGCGGACGCTGGCCGCGCCACTTCACCCGACTGCCGTGCAAATCGGCCAAGGCGAGGGTCTATTCGTTTGGATCAAGGGCTTTTAGATTCTTGTTTTTCTTTGCGATGGCCATTTACGATCTTCTGTTTTAACGCCCGAAACTGCGCTTGTTTGGGTGCATTTTGCGGTTCTACACAATTGAGTCATCACGAGATGAGTATGCAACTCCCGCGCGGCGCTCGGTCACTTGAGTTCATGAAACAACCGGCGCAATTGCTCTTCCTTTACCCATTCCAAGACAACAATGTCGATAGACTTGAAAGAGATTGAAGCGTTCGCCGTGCACGTGGCCGAGGCGGCCGGGCAGCTTCTTCTAGAGGAATCAGAGAAGCACACGGCCGCCGGCGCCGCCGGCCACGATCAAAGGATCAAAATGAACTCCGTCGACATTGTCACGGAAACAGACGAAAAGGTGGAGAAGTTCATTCGCCAGAAGATCCTCGCCAAGTACCCCACGCACGACTTTGTCGGCGAAGAGTCGTACTCGGCCGGCCAGACCAAGCGTTATTTGGTCACCGATGCACCAACGTGGGTGGTGGACCCGTTGGACGGCACCGTCAACTACGTGCACATGTTCCCGATGATCTGCGTCTCGATTGGGTTTTGTGTGGGCGGCAAGCCTGTGGCAGGCGCCATCAATGCGCCGTTCCTCCGCCAGACGTTTTCGGCCCACCAGGGAGGCGGCGCCTGGCTCAATCAGAAAACCGCGTTGCCACTACAACAGCAGCCGCTCCCCCTGGAGGCACCCAAGGGCTGCTTGTTCTCGTGCGAGTGGGGCAAGGACCGCCGCAACATCCCGGGTTCCAATTTGCTGCGCAAGGTGTCTTCGTTCGTCAACATGGCTGCGCAGCTCGGCAGCTCGTCCTTGCCTGGCATGAGCCACGGCGTGCGCAGCATGGGCTCTGCGTCGCTTGATCTCTGCTTCGTTGCAACAGGTGCATTTGACATTTGGTGGGAAGGCGGCTGCTGGGAGTGGGACGTGTGTGCGGGCATCATCATTGTGGAGGAGAGCGGTGGGTTGGTGACGACAGCCAACGCACCGGCAGACCGTGCCGTCATCCCGCCGGTGGATTTGGGCGGCAGGCTATATTTGGCTATTCGTGGCGCTGCCGACAGCGAGAGCGAGACCGGCCGCCATGCACAAGAGCGTGTTGTGAGGGCCGTGTGGGACCGCGTGGAGCAGCTCGACTACGAGCGCCCGGTTTGAAGGGAGGTGAAGAAGGTGCCGAAAAAGCTATCTGGAGGCGGCGCCGAAAGAAGAGGCAAAAAGGTGCTCGATCTAGGCGGCAGTGCCATGGAGATGATGCGCCACTATGTAGAAGTTCATAGGCATCCGCAGAGGTGAAGAGAGGGCAAAGAGGAGAGAGCGAAGAAGGAAACAAAGAAGAGAAAAGAAACAGAAAAAGAGAAACAGAAACAGAAACAGAAACAGAAACAGAAACAGAAACAGAAACAGAAACAGACAGGCAAAAGGGTGTCCATATTTCATTCCGCGATATGGCCCCGCGGGTCTGGTGATCGCGGATCCCATACAGAAACTCGCAGTCAAATTCAAAGAACACCTACTTCAAGGACATCAGCAGCTCCAGCCAGCATGAACTCCATTTACGACTCGGACAATCCCTTCGAAAACGGCTGGGCCACGCCGGGGTCGCCTTTAGAGACGCTGCGCTTTTCCATGCACGAGCCGGCATCCGTGACCACGTCCATTTCCGCCTCCACCAAGATCTTCAACAAGGTGCCCGAGCAATACAAGACGCTCTCACAGAGGCTCCGCGGCATTGTGGCCACCATGTCCGCTCTCGAGGCACAAGTGTTTACGCCCTTGACAGAAAAAGGCTTCCTTTCGGCCCGCCAGTGCTCGCTGATCATCGACTCCTTGTACAATCACGATTTGGTGCCTCCTGGCGACGAAAACAACCTCTACCACGCATTGGGCCTCATTGCTCTCGAGCTAGAAGATGGCGGGCAGGGTGACTACGTCACGTTGCAGTTGCGGCTCAACTCGGGACTCCCAGAGTTGCCGCAGCCCGTGTTTTCCCTTCTCATGGGCGAAACGAGTGGCGAGGCGGCGCTAGATGCGCCGTTGGACCCGTTGAGCCTTCAATTGGCAAACACTTCGATCGGCGACGGCGCCACGGATGCAGTGGCCGCCGCAGCCACGCCAAAAGGCGGAAGCAGGTGGCCGGAGACGGCGCCGGACGCGATTGACTCGCCTGACACCTCGGCGCTACAAATAGACCCTGATGCCACGCTCCCCGATTCCATCCACGTCAATGACTTGCCCTACATCAACATGTACTTGACGAACATCCGCGACAAGTTTCAGCCCCTCGTGGGAAGCAACGAAACCATCAAAATCAAGGAGGTACCCGAAAAGGAGGGCTTGCTCTTCAAGCACATCAACTACGCCATCTCGCACCAGATCAACTTTGGCACCAGTAACCCTGCGGGCCTCAAAAAGGTCATTCGGCGGTATTCCGACTTTGTGTGGCTCATTGAGTTCCTCCTCAAGAAATATCCCTTCCGGGTCATCCCCGGCTTGCCTCCCAAGAAGTTTACGGGTACGTAATTGTTTCCGAGCTGCGAGCAAATCTTCTGTTTGCATTTTCGTTGATGGCCTTTAAACCGCTCCCGGCTCCCGAATGATCCTTTGGGAATACTAACTGACATAGTAGGCGCGTCACCCGATTCTCAATTTCTCCAGAGAAGAAGAAGAGGCTTGCACCGCTTTTTGAACCAGCTTGTGAAGCACCCTGTGTTGCGCGAGGAGCCCATCGTCGTGACGTTTTTGTCGGTGCCCACTGACTTGACTTCGTGGAAAAAGCAGGCACGCATCGACTACTCTTTAGAGTTCAAGGGCCAAAAAATCCTGACAGACTTTATCAACTCGATCTGGCCCTCAGCTGGCGAGGAGTTTTTGCAGAACTGGAAGAAAGCAGAGCAAAACATGCCCAAGTTGATTGAGATCTGGACCAAGATCGTGATGCTCGTGGAGCGCCACGAAAAACGGCAGCAGCAAGTTGCGTTCGACAATAGCAAGTTCGTGGAGATGATCACCAAATTTTCAAATCTCAACGATGCTTTGTACTCGCACAAGGAGTCGCAAGACCGCATCATAGCGTCTCAGAATGCCGACGACACGTCGGCGCTCAACGACTCGCTTGCAAACATTGCAGGCTTTTTCAACAAAACCTCAACGCTTCTTATCGACGAGAGCTACAGCATCAACACAACCATATTGGAAAAGTTCAAGAACTACTTGGACTACTTATACTCCTTCGAGGAGTTGTTTGAGCGTTCCAAAAGACTTTCGGTCAACAACATCCCGCAGCTCCAGCAGCGGATCCGTGAGAATGAAGAGAAGTATCAAAAGCTTTCCAAAGATGACGCGGATATCAAGGGCAGCGACCTTGTCAGGCTAAGGCAAGTCATTGTGGACGACAAACAAGAGATTTTCCAGCAGCTCAACAGAGACTGGCTCATCAAAAGCTGCTGCTTTGAGGAGTACATGATGTTCCAGGAGACGCAATTTTTGATTTCGGAGGCGTGGCTTGACTGGTGCAAGGGCCGCTACGCGTTCCAGACCAAATACACGGAGCTCTATGAGAGTGTGGCCGATCAGGTGGCATCGGAGATCCCCATGAGCCGCTGATGGCAAAAGAGAGGAGGCTGACTCGGCGGTTAGACAGATTGGGAAAGGTGAGCAAGCAGGAAAGATGAGTGTAAACGGCAGTCAGAAAGTCAGCTGCAAAGACTCAGCTGTCCGACGCGGTTTGCTGCCACTCCTCCACCAACGCGTGTTGCTCGACATTCAAGCTATCGTCGAAGTACTTTCTGTCCAAGACCTTCGTGATGTTCAACGCTTTCTTTGCCTCGTCGAACCTCGCCGTCCCGTGCAACTTGGCTAGGATGGCCCCCACCTGCATTCCCAAAGCGGCACCCTGAGGATAGCCCACGTCAAATCCTTCTTGCAAAGCCAGCTCTTGTCCCTGGACAAGTCCGTCCAAATAGCCTTGGTTGGCATGGGCACGCTGCAAGTGAGCGTAAGGAGACACGCTCTCGTCGTCACTTCCCCACACGTCGTCATCCGATGCGGCAGGTGCGCTTGCGCGAGCTTTTCTCATGCTGGCCTGTGGCTTGGAGGCGCCGTGGCAGTCGCCGGTACAAGGCATCGCAGGTGAGATGTGGTGGCCTGGGCGCTCCATGAGCCAAGTTGATATTGATGGGCAGACTGCACACACGGGCCATCGTATCGGAAGCGTCCGGAAACAAGCCAGCTGGCGGGGCACACAAAGAGACGGGACGAAGAGTAAAAGAAAAAGGAAGACACCGGCGACCGGACTGCCGCGGACAGGCTTCGCAAGACGGCGCTCGGCGCCGAGTGGCAGCGCTTAAATAGTAATCAGAGCTGGTACTTGCGCGCACGTGACATCAACAGTTGAGCATGCGGCAACCCCAGCTACAACAAGATTCTAAAGCACAACTTCTCACCCTTTTCCTTCCCCCATCATTGCCGGGCCTGGACCACACACGCGTACACCGCCAATTTCGATATCGTCACTCACTTGTCCGTCTCAATAGACACGCGAAAGGTGCTGGGAACCTTACACAAATCAATACTTGCTAGCGCTGCCGATTGTGTCGAAAGCGCTGAACATCAAGGGGGCTAATTTCAAGCTGCAACACAAAGGTGCTGCTAACCCCACATAGAGCCGAGGCCGCCAGTTTTCCAAGCGAACAAGCCTCCGAAAACAGAGACCGTCAGATAAACAAAGGGAGGCGACAGCCATCTGTTTCCACAAAAGACCCCTCCATCCGATACCAATCCACTAAGCCTGTCTTAATTACACAATGGCTGAGAATCTTGTCACCCAGGTCACACAGGATGTGGGCGGAGGCAACCTAAGTTACGACAACGACGACTTGAACGTCGACTACAGCTCGAAGATCCAGTTGAACATACGCAACCGGCCGTTCAAGATCACGCGCGACGAGCTCATGAGCTTGCCCGAGAGCATTCTCTTGAGCTTGTTCCCCAACGGCGTTTTCACAGACATGAACGGCCAGGTGATCCACAACTTGACCGAGGACGACGTTGTGTTTGTGAACTTTGACCCGGACTGCTTCGAGTACATTTTGCGGACGTTTGGCGACGCCAACGATGACCTCCAGGCCACGGGCAACCTCTCGCCGCAGGTGACGAACATGAGCGCACGGAGCGACGCTGCCGTGTCAGTGCTCCAAACAAAGCCGGCCATCATTGTGTTGCGCGAGGACCTCGACTACTACGTGATTCCGCCCGTGGCTGGGTGTTCTGCCGAGGATGTTAAGCACTTGAAGCTCGAGGTTGCGCAGAAACTCATGGAGAACAAGCTGGTGTTTTCGGGGCTTGGCTACGACTCGACGTTGCCCGCGGCCGCAGCCCAGACTCACGGCCCCGCAGAGCAGCACTTGTTTGACATGTTGTGCTCATCGGGGTTCCAGCGGAGCGAGGAGTGGGGCAGCCGGTCGATGGAGCCCAACCGATGCGTGATCCAATCGCTCCTGTTGGTGCGGCTCGTGGCGGCGCAGCCCACGCCGCCCGCGTCTCCGTCGTTGGATCCTGTGACGTCGAATGCGTCGGGGCGGTCGAGATCCCGCTCTAGAATCGCCACGTTGGCCAGCAGCGCCGGGCGCGTGGCGTCGCGGTCCTTGTCGCGGAGCAAGAAGAGCGCCGAGGCCAACTACTCGAAGTTGTTGTTGTTCTGGAGAAAGCCCGCGCGGAAGTGTTGGTGGTCGAGCCAGGAAGTCGAGCTTTCTTTGGGCGCTGGTGCGTCGTCGGCGGCTTTTGCGCTGCTTGGGTCCTCTGCCAGCGTCAAGGTGCACGTCAGAAGAGTGTGGACGTTGGAGTTGTCGGTGGTGGGAGTGCAGTGAGGTGCAATTTTTCAAGTGCCAGTGCCTTTCAACGGGCATAATTTCTACTACCCCGGGCAATTTAGACCAGCGGCGACGGTCCGCGAAGTTAATGAGAATAGGTGGCTGATCAAGAGAGAAGTAAAGAATAGAAGCGACCTAGAATAATCAAAAACAGAACGCAGTCAAGAAACTTAAAAGTAAAGAAAACCGAGAGCAGAAAAGCTATCAAAAAAAGAAAAAAAGAAAAAAAAGTATACACAACAGAAAGTAAGCCAGAGAAAAAAGCGGCTGCTAACTTGGCGGGTGGTGTGGCTCTCCAGCACCATCAGCTCCGCCTCGGTGTTCAGTCTCAGCCGTTCTCCGTGTTGCATCTCCGTTTCATGCCACGCAAGAGCGTTTCAGACTGCAGAGCCGTTTCAGCGCCGTTTCAGCCCTTTGCGTTCCACGCCTGTTTCAGTTCTGTTTCTCCAGCAGCGCTTCTCTTCTCCAGCAGCCGCGCGCCTACACCTTCACCGACGCGTACCTCTCTTCTTCCTCATGTCCACGCAATACAAACAGGAAAAACTCCAGCACACGCCGTGGGTCGAAAAGTACCGGCCCAAAAACCTCGACGACGTGTCGTCGCAGGACCACGCAGTCAAGGTGTTGAAGAAAACGCTACAGCTGGCCAACTTGCCCCACATGCTCTTCTACGGCCCTCCCGGAACAGGCAAAACGTCCACCGTTTTGGCGCTCGCCAAGCAGCTCTACGGGCCCCGCCTATATAAGCTGCGTGTGCTTGAGCTCAACGCGTCCGACGAAAGAGGCATTTCCATCGTGCGCCAGAAGATCAAGAACTTTGCCCGCCTCACGGTGTCCAACCCGTCCGCAGAGGACTTGGCCGAGTACCCCTGTCCGCCATACAAGATCATTGTTTTGGACGAGGCCGACTCCATGACCAACGACGCCCAGTCCGCGTTGCGGCGCACCATGGAGAACTACTCGGGCGTGACGCGGTTCTGCTTGATCTGCAACTACATCACCCGCATCATCGACCCGTTGGCGTCGCGGTGCCTGAAGTTCCGTTTCCGCCTGCTCGACAACGCCAACGCCTTGGGCCGCTTGCAGTACATTGCCGACGTGGAGGGCGTGCGCTTGCAGTCGCCGGCGGTGTTTGACGAGCTTCTTGCTGTTTCTCGCGGAGACTTGAGAAAGGCCATCACGTACTTGCAGTCGGCAGCCCGCTTGGACGCCACGTTGCAGCTTGCGGCCGCCGGCGAGCTGCACGACGGCATTTCCGTTGACACCGTGCGGGAAATCGCCGGTGTGGTTGACGGCGACACCATGCTGACGCTTGTGCGTGTCATTCTGGCCGGCCACCAGGCCGACATTGCCGCCGCCGTGCACCAGGCCGTGCTCCAGGGCTGGAGCGCCCAGCAGGTGTCGGACCAGCTCCACGACTTGTTGCTTTTGGACGATCAGTTGACGAGCGTGCAGAAGAACGCCATTGCCGAGTTGTTGTTCCAGACCGACCGCCGCTTGAACAGCGGCACGGACGAGCACATCCAGTTGTTGGACTTGCTGTTGCAGATCTCCAAGGTGTTCTGAGAGAACAGGAGCTTGGCGTCAACCGCTTCAAGCAAACTTTCCTGCCCCACACTACATACTTCGAGATATCATGGCTCCAGTGGAGCGGAGCCGTTTATAGCATTTCCTAGGTCATTTCTATATCACTGTGACGTATTCCACAGCACGTATCTTCCAGCCGTATCCAGCCGTTTAGCCGTATCTTTCACAGACTATACTACTTCCCCGGCTGTGGCTGGCCACCTTGCTGGCGCGGCATGGGCATGGGTGGAGCCTGAAACCCAGGCGGGAATCCGGGCGGAACCATGTTTGGGGGCATGCCTGGATACATGTGGCCCTGGTTGTTCCCGGGGCCTCCATGGACACCCTGCATTGGGGGCCCCGGTGCTTTCGGTGGAAACTTCATCCACTGCGGCATTTCGCCGTGCTGCCCGCCGCCACGGACCTGGGCCTGGTGCTGAGCGGCATGTGCTTTTTCGCTCGAGTGGGCCACGTTATTAGGGCCCTGGCGCGTTCCCATGGAGCCTCCCATGGTACCAGACTGCCCGTTCTGCTGTGGTGGGCCTACACTCATGCCTGGGGGGACACGCATGCCTGGAGGAAACATGCTTGGGTGTGGAGGGTACATGCCACGAGGCTGTTGCTGAACGCCGGGCTGCATGCCTGGAGGAGGGGCAGTTTGGTATTGTGGGTAATATTGTGGCAATGGGATGGATGCACGTGGGGCTGTCTGGGGATTATTTGCTTCACCCTCCTTGTGGGGCTGGCTGGCAGTTCTGGGGGAGTCGCTTGGGCCGAGATTGGACACCCTGGCGTGAGGTCGATTCATTGGCATGCCGGGTGGTGCGAAATCGCTAGGAGCGGGTGGCATGGCACCTGCCTCGCTTCCTTGTTTCTTCATTAACGAGAGGAAAAACGAGTCGTTGGTGGCGGGCCCAGCCCCTGGTGCTCCGGCAAAGTGTGGCATCATTGGAGCTCCATGCATTGGCCCCGGAGGCATAGGGAAGCCTGGAGGTGCACCGCGAAGCTGGGACTCCATTGCCGGATGTGGTTTGGTTTCTTCCGGAGGAATGTTGTGCGCGGCTTGGCGTGGAACAGGGTTGGCTTGCTCGGGAGTATGAAGGGCAGGGTTTCCGTGCTGTTGTTGAGGGTTCATACCCGGTGGTGGGCCGCTGGAGGCACGTTGCTGTGGCTTGAAAGGCTCAGATTCAGTTGGCGTGGAGCTCTGAGGCCCAGTCTTGGGTTCGTGGCTGAAGAAACGCAGACCACCGCCATTGACGTCGCTGCTCGACGTCGACCGGACACTGTTAGATCTGGCGCCCTGTGGACGCGTGGACAATGGAGATTCCGCCATTGGAGTAGAGCCGCCGGAGCCGCCGAAAAACGACGAGAAACGAGAGTTCTTGATCTCGGCCTGCTTGGGCCCTGGCGACGGATGGTGCTCGGCAGATTCCCTGGGCTGCACAAAGGAGAAGAAGCTGTCGACCTCGTTGTGGTGGGCCTCTGCGTCCTCAAGGTCGTAGTCGATGTTGGCGGGCTTGTTGCGGCTGTCTTCCTGGCGCATCTTCTGCTTCCAGCGCTCAAAGTCCTCCACGGTGCTGCCCATATCCATGCGCAAGTCCGAGCCAGTTCCGGGCGTGTCCCACTCCGGCATCTCCTCTTCGCCGTTTTCGCCCAAGAGCTGAGAGATTTTTTCCAGCGACATGCCATCCAATTCGGAGCCATTCAAGAAGCCTGCTGGCTTGCGCTCCCACTTCTGGGTGTCTGCCGGGTTTGCGTTCGACGTGCCGTGGTTGCCGCGGCGGTTCCGTCTGCTCTGGCCTCCCGAGCCGCCGTTGTGGCTGGCGTGGTCGTGGTTGTTCTTGTCGCGGCCGCCACCGCCGCCGTCCGAGTTCTTGCCCTTGGCCAATCTCCAGAACAGCTGCGCGGGAACCCACGACTTGTCTAGCGCGTTGATCGCGGGCTCTTTTCTAAGCTGGAGAAGCGTCTTGATGGTGTAGACGTTGGCAGAGGCGCTTTTCGTGGCAGGCATGAAGTCCAGCATGGACGTGCGCCGTTGCGGGCGTTTCTGCTCGTCCTCGTGCTGGCTCTCGGGCTCGGGCGTGGTTTCCCGGGCGGCGTTGGCCACAGCAGAATCGAGCAACTTCGAAAGAGCGTTGCCGGGTTCGAGACTGCCGCCTGCAGAGTCGCTGGGGGTGCTGGTGGCCACCAGTGCGTTGATGATGGCCGGGTCGTTCATAATGTCGTTGCTCATGGCGGAGAAGAATGAGAAATGCCGCTTGTGTGCTTGTGGGTTTCAGGCCCTAGTGTATGAAATTTGGAGGGCGAATAGGTCACTGGGTTCCGAGGACTCACGGCGTCAGTAAACCTATTTGTGAATGCTGGCGGGCTGCCTCAGGACGCTGACGATCTGAGAGAAGAGCCGGTTTATTTCGGGGACGTCCAGGCAGTTGTGACGTTTCAGGGCGTGGAAGCGGAGGCTTGCGGGCTTGGAACGTGAAACGTGGAGCGTGGAATGTGTTTCAGGTGCAATTGATGATGCGTGAAACAAGGCTGAAACAGCAGATGCAGTTAGGCCTGGGCAAGAGAGCGGTGTGGTCGACTCGAGTGGCCCGTTTGTGTGGTGAGGTGGTGAAGTGGTGGAGGACGCTGGATCGTTGGAAGGGAGTATGTCACCGCAAGGTCGTGCGAAGGCCGTTGGAGCCGCGGCGGCGGCGCATTGTTTGCGCGGGCTGGGCGTTTGCAGCCGCCTGAAACGTGATTCAGGAAGAGGCCAGCGGCAGGCTTGTTTCGTGACTGTTTCAGAACTCTTCTGAGCTGTTTCATATTAGTTTGTGTGTATTCTGAGGCTGGTCTGACGCACCCTAAGCGAGGTTGGTTTGCACTCGTCTCACCGTGCTTTCACGTTGCCTCATGTGGTGCGCTTCTCGCCGCGGCCGACCCACGCATCATCAACAGCCTACAACGAAATTGGGCCATGCATTAGGGCCAAAGAGAAATAGCGTAACTTCTAAACTATGCGTATACAACTTTGAACGAATCACCGGTGTGAACTGGCCGTTTGGTTCCCAATCAAACGGCAAGCCTGGACCGAGCGCATCAGCCTAAATTAGTCGACATCTTTGCAAGCAGGGCACTCGTCTCTCTTTCAAGAGCGGTTCGCTCTCTGCTGCGCTACAAATTTCTCCCTGAACCTCGACTCGTGGGCGCCACCCCACTCATGTCGGAAACACTGTAAAGCGGTTTTTTTCTTGGGTTTTCAGGTTCTCTTCTTAAACAACACTTCTTTTTTTTTTTTTTTTTTCTTTTTTTTTTTTGATTGCTTGTGCAATTCGATTTTAGTTCATATTTTTTCTTTGACTTCAAGCTTCTGGCTGTGTCTGGACTGAAAGCTGCTATCCCCGAGTCAACGTACACTTTGGCTCGGCAAACTTTACGGCAGTGTTTCAAAGTCAACGAAAGAAGAAATTAACGTTGTTGGTGTTTCTTTTTTTTTTGGGCTTTTTTTAATTTTTTAATTTTTTTATGCTTTTTGTTTTTCCCCTGCCATTATGAGTGCTTTTGTTTGAGCACCAGGTCCCCTGACTCGGCTCGTTCAAATAGCACAAAGACCAACAGCCGGCGATATATGGCCTGTGGCTGGTTTAGGGAAGTAGAGTGGTTTCTGAAAAGAATGCGTCAACAGAGACGTCTTTTCGTAATCGGGCAAGAGAATCGTCGCAAAGAAGTCTCTCGAAATGCGTTGAAAGAACGTCTATAAAAACGTCCTCAAAAATCAGTCCCGAGATTTCATTTTCCTTCTTCACTTGGCCCGGTCTTCTCTCTTCTTTTTTTAACTTCGCTTGCATCTTGAATCTCAAACTTCTTCCAGCTAGCATTTCCTATTGTTTTATTTTTCCATGACAACTTTCAAGGAAGGCTAGCCACAGCTTCGAGTTCCCAGTTCAAAGCTGTTAATCTCTGTTCCTTCCACCTCACTAAATAGTAATTGCATGCTGCCGGTTTCCTTTTTTTTTTTTTTTTTTTTTTTCCTATATTGTGC